>LZPO01107913.1:555707-566910 GCA_001675575.1 Neotoma lepida
GTGTGTGTGTGTGTGTGTGTGTGTATATGAGAGAGAGAGAGAGAACATCTCATAGGTCCATTCCCTATGTGGAAGTAGACATTGGCCCTCTTGTCAATCACCCACCCATGTGGATATCCTGCCTAGTAGACAAGGTTTACTTTTGTGTATCTAACTTGATAAGGAATTCCACCCTGAAAAAGAAACTGTGAAGAGCTTGAGCTGAGAAAGGAAAGTTTTTATTTTATTTGTGTGTGTGTGTGTGTGTGTGTGTGTGTGTGTGTTGTTTTTCTCTCCCTAGCACCCTATAGTGGTGAATAAGCCCATTGAACCTCAAAACAAAATGAGATATATTTTTGCAAAAATCTTTGGCAGATTCATGCCAGCTCATCTGCAATGAATTATTAACCCACATTGGATGCCTTGGGAATTATCTGTCTCTTCTGAGGCAGCATACAAAGGCAGGGAATTAGGGGGGACATAGGAAAGACCAAGATAATCTTCCTGAGGACAAGGGGGTGTATTGAGGGTGCATCCCAAAGTGAAACTGCCTAACTGGATACCACATGGACTGCAATTGTGGACCAGCCCCTTGATTGTTTATTCAGTATGGAACAAAAATATAAAAGGATGATTAGGCAACTACTGTACCTTGGGGATCCCATCAGAATTCTTAATGATTTCCAAGAAGGAAGCCTTTACTAACTTCCAGCAGTCATCAAAAGTTGGCTTGAAGACAATACCAGGTTCAAGCACTTCAAGTTTAATCATGATTAGCTGAGGTATAAAGAACTCCATCTCTTGGTAAGGTTCCTTAAAATCATTCCCATCCTTTAGGAGACAGAAGAAATATCAGACCTCATGCAACTCAGCTTCCGGAGACCACAGAAGTACTGTTATCCATTTATAGTGCTACCTGAGCACCAAGAAAGGACGTCAGTATGCTTAAAATTGAGTCTATCCTGTCGGGAGCTTATGTTTTCTCTAGTTTCCAACACCTTTCCACAGAACAGCTTATTTTAACAGTGCTACCTATACTCCAACTTCTGAATCCTTCCTGCCCTTCAAAACTAGCTCAAAAGACTCCTTCTCTAGGAAGTCTCCTTGCTTCCTTCACTTCTGAATTTCCATATTTCTACTTCCGTCATGTTATTTTATCTTTCCTCCACTCACCTCCTCTGTTCTAAACTCAAGGNCAGGATCTATGTCTTATTCATCTCTTTGCTTCAAAATATCTAGGACAGTCATTAATACCTAGTAGGTGCTTAATAAAAACATAGTGACCAAATCCAAAAGATTGAATATCTGTATACTTCAAATGACAATGTCCTTGAGCACATGGTACATTTCAGTCAAAATGTCAACTTCCCTACAACAGAAATATTGATGAGGAGATATCCTTAAGCCTCTGTGAAACNGAGCAACACAAGATGCGTTTCATAACTACAGTGTTCAGTGTGGTCCTCAAAGGGCAACTGTGAAAACTTGTCCACGTGGTTGGCTTGATGGCTTTTTAGACTTGTCTAAGGGAATACTGGAAGTGTATCAAACACTCACAAATTTCTTCTTCCTTCAAACAAATATATTACTTCTCTCTTTGTGTGGAATTTTANAGTGAGATNTCATCCCACATACGGGATGAAGTAAAGTGGCCCACAAAGGATACACACTGATGATTGCCATAGAGTGGTCCTCTCGGGGTATCACTGCAGTCCAAATTCAGCAGCATTGGCTTTTATACTTTTGGAGCAATCAACAGAAGTCTGCCTGCCTATACCTCTACTTCTTGAGTGCTGGAATAAAAGGCATGAACCACCACTTTTATTTTATTTGGGAAGATGCTAAGAATTTGACATTTTTATAATCAGAGAATTAAAAATATTCACTGTACTTTTATTATTATTTTTTATTTATGTACATTGGTGTTTTGCCTGCATGAGGATGTTGGGTACCCTGGAACTGGAGTTACAGACAGCTGTGAGCTGCCATGTGGGTATTGAGAATTGAACCCNGGTCATCGGAAGAACAGCCAGTGCTCTTAACTGCTGAGCCATTTCTCCAGCCCATCACTATACTTTTAAAGGTGAAATAGTCCACAGCCTGAAATTTCAGGTACTCTCCCTTGATCTTTGGACTGTTTCAATCTAGGGGAGCATTTAATGCTTTGAAAATCAGGGCTTCATGCTTTATGCTTTTATTTCTACTTTACTGAAGCAGTTTCATGAGGCTGTTAACTAGACCCAACTAAGCTTTTCATTCTTGGAAGTTCCCTCTCAAAGACCAAACAACAAATCGCTACTAGCAACAAATGCATNTAACAGCTAAGTGTTAAGTCAAAGGTTGGAAGCAAATAGTCTCAACTCCATCTTTACACCAGGGAAGTTGAAAACAAGTGGCCTTTCCTCACCCTGAAAGAGGTACATATTCTATCTTGTGTAAACATTCTTTAATTTTCTTAAGAAAATTCCCTGAAAATTTGCTTCCAGAGATTTTTTTTTTCATAAATTTAGTAGTGGGTAATGATATGACAAAAGTTTGCCATGCATTTAAAAAAGGTAAAGTAATAGTCACCAGTGTGTGTTCAATTCAGAATTTCCCCTTCTGGCCTGGTTCCTTGCTGAGGACATATGTGAGCTCTAACCAGGCTGTCTTCCCTCAGGAGGGCGGACTACGGACTCCTCTACATACCTTGTGTATCATGAAGAAGGAAACAAGGTCCTCCAGGGACTTAATGACCAACTCCCTGAGCTGGAGTGACATGAAGGAGGCAACGGAAGCAAAATATTCCTCAATGTTTCTAGAGGAGTCATAGTCACTCTTGGGAGCAAAGTGGACCCAGTGTTCCTTCTGTGAGACAAACAGCTGGGCGCAGGTGGGGATCCACCTGCAGAGAAGGAGAACACCCAGTAAGTGGCTTTCTGAGCTCTCTGAGTCTAGGTTACTGAAGCAGGCTTCTGGCTGTGACTGTGTTTTCCAGAGAGGATTAACTGAGGGGAGGAATGTGGGCTGCTTAGTCCCTCAGGCTGGAGGCTCAGTTAACAGAGCAAGATGGAAGACTACTAGCACATTCTCTGTGCTTCCTGGCCACCGTATTGTGAGCCACTGGGCTCAAACAGACCCACCCCATCATGGTGGACAGAAAATTCTGAAAGCACGACCTGAAATCTTTTCTTCCTAAGTTGAATTTGTTACAGCAAAAGATAGTCTGATTAGTAAACTTGCCACTCGCTAATTTCTTTGTTCTGGATATCATCCTATATGTATTTGATAAGGAAAGGAAGTTACCTAATGTATGGCAACCTCCTAACTTTGGACCTTGAGGCTATTCATTCTGGGTCATTTCAATACAAGTCATTTGAGTACATTGTCTCATAGCATCCATAGACAGAAAGAATCACAAGGAAGAAACACGTGAGAGTGATGTCATAACAAAATATGGTGCTGAAAAGGGAGTGTGGGAGGGAGGGGTAGAGAGAGCAATTGGATAGGCACATGACAGGGACAGAAGGTACCATAGGAAGTCAACACACTTCATGTCACTCCCAGAGGGACATTGGCTCTCATTTTGGGGAGTTTTCAATCTTTCCAACGCTGGGCTGAAGCCCAGTTCTGCGGGAGATACTGACTTGGTGAGAAGAATCTGCCGCGCTTCCTGGCAGTGCTTCTGTATCACACTCTGGTACTCATTAGGCAGCAGGGGCAGTTTTCCAGCCAGCAAGTCTGCCGTCCGAACAAACCTGAGGTCTTTAAATCTGCCAAAAGGGAGGGAGACATGCCAGGGTGAAAGACCAATCCATCCTGTGGGACAAGGTCAAAGGACACGTGTTCTCATTATCTGAACTCCTAAGTTAGAACAGCACCTTCTGGAAACAGTGATGCTGGGCAATTTCAGGGAACGGAGAGGCTAGTGGGAGTGGGAAGAGAGGAGCAGGAAGTGATAAAGAGTCCTCGCACCCCTCCATCCCTTTTGCCCTCCAAAATAAAACATTGGTGTTGGTCAACTAAGAGCACAGCTGTCCACTGTTGCTGCATGGAACAATGACAGAGAACACCATTCACATTCTGTTCTATGTGATGGTGTGCCCTGGAGTTGGGCAACATGTGAGAAGCAGAGCATGCATGTTCATGGACCACTTCTGATTCCTCTCTGCTTCAGTCCAGCAGTTAAACCCAAGGCTTGATGACGGCTTTGATGAAGCTCTTTGAAATTCTCTCTCCTCTCTTTCTTCTCTTTTCTCTCTCTCTCTCTCTCTCTCCTCTCTGTCTCTGTCTGTGTGTGTGTGTATGTGTAAGTCAGAGTTCAACCTTGGGTGTCATTCCTTGAGTGACATTTTTATTTTTAAGACAAGGTCTTTCATTGACCTAGAACTCACCCAGTAGGCTAGGCTGACTGGCCAGCAAGCACCAGGGAACTTCCTCTCCATGCCTCCTCCCCACCTCATTCCTAGGACTGCAAGCATGTGCCTTCATGATGTCTTTTTACAGGCGCGCTGGAGGATGAACTCAGATCCTTACACTGTGTGTGTACTTTCCTGGCTAAGCCATCTCCCCAGCCTTGCTACCTGGAATTCCTATGATGAGCTGGGTTGAACTAACTTCATTCTTGAATCATACTCACACACTATGGGCAGGTTTACCAGGCACCCCTTATATTTCTGTGCATATATCATGTAGATACTCTGAATATTTGTTGAATAAATGGATGACTCATCATCCTTCCTACATTGCTCGCCCCCCCCCCCCCGTCGTCTTCTCTGGATCCAGGAAAGCTCTGCCACTTCCCAACCCCACGAGGTCCACTATTTATCTTTCCAGCATCCCCTCTTCCACAGGTTAGTCCTTTAAGTCATCACCATTACTTCTCAAACTAGATCATTGCCCAGTTTCCTAAGCTCCTCCCAGTGCTTGCCTCTCAATGTCATCATCTGTTTTTTTTTTCCCCCAGAGACAGTGTTTCTCTGTGTAGCTTTGGTGCCTTTCCTGGAACTCACTCAGTAGCCCAGGCTGGCCTCGAACTCACAGAGATCAGCCTACCTCTCCCTCCCAAGTGCTGGGATTAAAGGCGTGTGCCACCACCACCCGGCTGCCACCATCTGTTTTAATGATCCATCAGACTTCCTTCCTTTTAAAATGCCACCGCCTATGGTCCTTTTGGGTGAGGGTAGTGAATTTAGTCATATTTGTGTGTAACTGAACGCAAAGCACTTCTAGGGAAGGGTGGACCTGAGAGGCTTACTCATCACACAGACATCCAATACTGGCATGGCTCATGTCTCCACCTCACTCATCTTTAGTTGAAACCTAACAAACTTCTCTCATGGGTAGAACCAGGTTCTCCACTTTTCCCTCAGACAAATCTCATTATAGCCTCCAAATCCACAAACTTTACCAACCACAAACTTTACCAACCACAAAGACATCTTAGGTTATTTCTCTCCTCTCAGAATGAGTTTGGGCCCCACAGGAAAACCATGATGTAGTTTCCTTGACAAATCTTTCTCCATGCTGACTTTGTGCCCTTGACTTTCCTAATGAGCTGCAGTGAGTCATTAGCCTGACCTTTCAGTGAACTTTCCCTTCTGATTCATACCTTTTCTTGAGGAGCCCATTTAAAAAAGCATACACTCTCCTCTCCCCTCAGATGACCAATAGAATAGATAAACAAAATATGGAATAGCCAAACTATGGAATATTATTCAGTCATAAGAAGAAATAATATTTACTGATATTTGCTTCTCAGTGAATAGATGTTGAGAACATTGTATTTAATTCAGACAGCAGACACAAAGAATCATATAGTGTATGATTCAGTATATATTGCAATCCAGAATCTGCAGATCTGCTGAGGCAAAGAAGATTAGTGGTTGCCAGGGGCTGAAGGGGTGGATTGAGTGTGAATGACAAAAATATCCTTGAATTAGAGAGTGGTGGGGGTGGCACAAATTTGTGAAGAACCTAAAATTTACCATCCATGCACTTTAAAGGGGTAAGTGTGGTGGTTTGAATAAGAATTTCCTCTGTAGGCTCATGTATTTGAATACGTGATCCCCAGTTGGTGCCACCAGTTGGGAATGATGTGGAATACTGAGGAGGTGGAGAATTGCTAGAAGTTCATCAATGTGCTGGATAGTTTTATGTCAACTTGACCCAAGCTGAAGTCATCTGAGAGGAGGGAACCTCAATTAAAAAAATGCCTCCATCATATCTAGCTGTAGGGCATTTCCTTAATTAGTGATTGATGGGGGAGGGACCAGTCCACTGTGGGTGGCGCCATTGCTGGGCTGGCGGTCCTGGGTTCTATAAGAAAGCAGGCTGGACAAGCCATGAGGAGCAAGCCAGTAAAGCAGCATCCCTCCATGGCCTCTGCCTTAGCTCCTGCCTCCAGATTCCTGGCATGTTTGAGCTCCTGGTCCTGACTTCCTCTGATGATGAATAGTGATATGGAAGTGTAAACCAAGTAAAGCTTTTCTTCCCTAGCTTGCTTTTTGGTCATGGTGTTTCACTGTAGCTATAGAAACCCTGACTAGGACAGTCACTATGGANAGTTCTGACTAGGACAGTCACTATGGAGAGGCTTTGAGTGTGTCTAGCCTTAGCCCACTTCCTCTTCCCTGTGTGTGGATGAAATGTGATCAGGTAGCTTCCTGATCCCGTTGCCATGTCTTCACTGCCCTAACAAACTCTATCCTTCTGGGACCACAAGCCAAAATAAATCCTTTCTTCCATAAGTTGCTTTTAGTCATGACATCTCCCACAGCAACAGAAGAGTGACCAATACAGTGAGCTTTACAGTTGGTCTTTCAGCTCTGTGGGTTCTGCCTGCTTGGACTCAACCAACAGCATGTGGGAAATATTCTGAAAAAAAAAAACCCTACTTTTGTACTAAACAGGTACAGCATTTATTCTTGAAATTATTTCCTAAGCAACTTCTTATGATAACTACTCACATAGCACTTCCATTGTACTAGACAGTATGGTTGGTCTAGACATGGTTTTAGTACACGGGAAAGTATGAGACTGTATGAAAATACTAGAATATTTTATATAAGGGACATGATAGTTCATGGACCATAGTATCTGAGGTCCTAGAAAACAACCTCTATGTGTAACAAGAGTCAACTGCATATCTCAAGTTTTGAAATTTGAAAGGAAAAGGGGTCTTCTTCCATCTCATCTAGATTCCTATAATTCTGGGAGTGAATATAATTATTGATAAATACAACTGAGAGATCATAGCTTGCCACATGAACTCCATAAAGAAAAAAAAAAGATCCAAACCTTCATACATCTCAAAAGGAGAGAGAGAGAAGAAAGCATAGAGTTGTAATTTAGGATGACAAGGTGCTACAATGCAAGTAATGGTGAAGTGATGCCTCTTGGGGACTTAAGTTTTATCAGGTACTAAGTACTTTGTGCTGAGTTACTAATTCCTCTTAACATCCCTCTGAAGTAGGAACTCTTATTATTTCAACCATGGAGACCAGGAAAGCAAGGCCCAGAGATGGGAGGTAGCACACCCATCTACCTACAAGGCAGAGCTAAGATTTGGACAGGAACTTAATGGCTCAAAATGTATACCCACCATGCTCAAGACAGGGGAAATGTATTTTGGGAATGCAAAGGAGGGCTCCTTGAATCTGTAGGTAGATTCACATTCACAACCCACATACTTTCTGTCTAGGATCTTTGATGGGCTCACTCCGCTGCAGAACAAGAGCTACTGTCATTGTGGCATACTGAAGAGGTTCATTTATGTGCTGAACAATAAAGAAAAGGACCCAAAGGCCAGGGCCCGTGTCTTACTCTGCAAACCACAGTTCTTTGAGGTTGTACATCATGGGGTTCACTGTGTGCAAATGCTCCTCATTCCACTTCTTGGCACTCTGGTAGACACTATGCCAGGGCACAGGGGCCCGGATCACTCTGTGAGGAAACAGTCGAGGGATGCTCTTGATGAACAGCCTGTTCTTCTCCATTGGGTCCATGAGGATGTAATCAACTAGAATGGAGAGGGCGGGCATCCTATTAGGACGGTCTTTAAACATCCTGTGCTCCCAGTTTTCATACACTGAGAATGGAAATACATCTCTGTCCATTTACACCTGGAAATGCATCCTCATTGGCCAGGACAGCGGCAATCCACTGGGTGTGACTTAATTGGGGAAGCACATTCTGTTTGTACAAGTTGTTTCCTTTCTGAAGATACTTCACTGGAAGGAATGTGACTTCACAGTGTAGAGTACTTGGATTCTGAGGGTGAGTCCTGCTTGTCCCATGACAGTACATTAGCATTTGCTGGTACTCCATTAGTGATTAATTGACTTCTCTCACCAAGATAATTACACAAACATAAATCAATACAGTAAGCAGCACCAAATACTTATAAATGGAAATTTAGATAGCAAATGTGTTTTGTTAGGAAAGAAAGACTGGTGAAATCTTGGGAGGGTAACAATTATGCTGCACCATGAAGAATGGATAGGAGCTTATTAGCAGAAGAACACTGGGGACAAAGGAACGTTGTGTATAGAAGTAAAGTGTCAGACAGTCTGCTCGAGGAGCTGTGAGCTATGCTGTGGTAGACACGTCAGGTGCAAGTGGTGATTTTGAAGGTATGTGGCTGGGAAAGCAAGTTGGAACCAGAAGCAAAAGCCCTCCCATGTTTATTCTTAGAGATGGGTTCTGTGCGACAACAGACAAAGAGCTAGTACACTAACCTCATCAGAAAGTTAGGAAAATAGAAACAGCTAGACATTTTGGTAAAGGTGTGCTAACAAGGAAGAAAAATAACAGGGCCACCCTTCCCCTTTCTCTCTCATATCAACTGCCATTAAATGCTTCCCAGTGTGGTCTACTGTATGGACAAGACACTGGGCTTAGGACAGAGGGGGAGCAAGGAGCAGGGATACACTCATCACTATACAAAAGCTAACGGTCTAAAAAGGGAGTCCAAAGCTACAGATACAAGAGGACAGCAGCAGAGAAACAAAGGCCCAGTGGGGCTTGTGAGCCAGGATGACTGAAAGCAGAGGCATCAGGACTGCAGAGGGGGAAAGGACAGCTGAGAGGAGCAGAGATAAACCACGTAGGAGAAGGTGCAGGTCTGGAGCTACATTTTGAAGTGTGGGTGCCTGCAGAGTAATGTTTGTCACATCTGAGCCACCTGAAGCTTGTCATTCATGCTGAATCTTGGGCTTTACCCAAGATGCACTTCTCCTAAACCAGAAGCTGCTTTTTAGCAAGGTCTGCACGAGCATGCCTGTGCAAAGGTGGTTAGTTCAGAAGGAGACATTAGTGATGATGGCTAGGATGGGGAGACATTTGAATTAAAAGTTACATGGTATTTTGGGGTGAGTTCAGTGAAATCAGGGTGGTGGCTGATAAACTGGCCATGTGAGAGTTGATCTTGATTGTCAGTTTGATTGGATTGAATGATGCCTGAGAGATTAGTATGGTACACTCCTGGGTGTGTCTGTGAGGATGTTTCCAGAGGTGATTGGCATCTGTGCCAATAACTGAGGATACNGATAGAAGCCATCTAATAGGCTGGAAGCCCGGATAGGACAAAAGCTAAAGGAAGAAATCTGCTAGCACACACATGCTCTTTCTCACTCTCTTTGCTTCCTGGGTAGGATGAGGGGAGCAGCACACAGATGGCACCATATGCCTGCATGATATTCTGCTCTATCACAACCTAAAAGCAATAGAGGCAGGTGATTGTGTCCCCAAACCTCTGAAACCATGAGACAAAATGAACCCTTCCTCCTTTGAGCTGATTTTTCTGGCTGTCTCATCACAGCAACAACAAAGCGGCTGACACACAGAGGAAGGGCAGTGCCCTCCATAGGAGCTCCGTGCCCACTTAAGGCCAGCCTTACCAATGCTTTTCATGAGGCTATAGTAATAGTCATCCTCCTTCTCAGACCTAAGTGCGACCTGCAGGGGTTCCAGGGCTGGGGTTGACAGCAGCACCTTCGGAATCAGCTTGTAAATTCGCACCATGACCTCCTCGTCCTCAGGGGCAATCATGTCTTTCCGGACACCGTTGGTCAAGTAGTAATAATATCTCTTCCATAAACAAAGCAAGAGAAAGGTCACGACCGAGTGGCTGTGCCAACCTGTTCCACCCACCAGCAAAGCAGCTGCCAAGCAGCGGAGGGCCCCAGTTCACACAGCAGCCATCCATACCTTTTGTCACTTGTCACCATGCTTTCAAGGCCAGTCACTTCACACACATTGCATGCAACAAGGTCACCTGCATGGGGCAGATGCTTCTCACTGATGGAGAAGACAACTGCTCAGCTCTGAGAATTTTAGTTTTCCTGAGAGGAGTTGGAGCTCTACCTCATTAGGGATTTCCCCCATTTTCAAAATGCACTCACAGGCTGCTTTCTGCTTATGATTGATAGGGTTGCCAGAAAAACTACAGAACACAGTAGTTTACTCACACCAAAAAATCGTCCTCATTGTTTATCTGAAATTCAGATTTAATTGAGTATCCTTTCTTGTTTCAAAGAAATTTGGCCACCACCCACCCCATGGGTTGCTGTGTGGCAAACTATGTGCTAGNGACTCACAAGTCACCAGTTTCTAAGATCTGCATCTCCACATGCCCCTTCCCCTCAAACAGAGGAGACAAACACACACACACATACAAATCCTCAGTCAGTGGTCTGTGGTGGAGTCTGGNCTTCAGGATTCTTTCAACATTCCCCAGGTGACTCTGCCACTTACTGCTTTGAATCACTTAGATGCTAAGATAATATTTATCAAGTTGGGGGCCACAGTAAGGAAGTACCTCCAGGTCTAACTCAGATGGTTTTTTCTCTTTACGGTCTATTTCCATCTCCCCTTGCAACATCACATCCATCTGTTGTTCTGGACTCATCGGTCTGCTTCCTGGGTGGGTCAACCACGTGTCTGTGTCATACTTCCTGGGCAAGGATGACAAGTGTTTCTGGGCCAACAGCATCCTGAAAGGTTGGTAGAGTTCTACTCTTAGGATTATAAGGGAGTCCCTTCTCCTTTGTGTCATCTAGTGACCTCTAATGTATGCACCTTGGATGACCCAAACATGTAACACCTCCCATGCTGTGAATACTGGCTTTACTCAGTTCATTAACTTACTTTTATGTGGAGGCTGGAAAGATTGGTGGGGAAAAGTGAATGACTGGCTGTCTGATAATGCTTTGAAGCCAAGAAGCAGAATGGGACTTTTGTTTTT
>LZPO01107913.1:567025-577312 GCA_001675575.1 Neotoma lepida
GTGCGCCACCACGACCCAGCTTTTCAGAATATGACTTGGCTCAGTTCAATCTTTCTATCCCATGGCACCCACAGTGACACCTTACCCAGAAGCATTCTCCTTGACTTTGGAGGAGAACTTCATTTTCTTCTTGGTGGGCTCTGATGAGGTTTTAGATCCTGTGAGAGTGGAGAAAGAAAGACATCAGGGATGGGAAGCCTTGAGCCATTCTGTGTCTGCAAGAGCCATTCTGTGTCTGGGAGACTGTTAAGGGGAGTGGACAAGGTGGGGCAGGGTGTGGGGTGTTTTTTGTTTTGTTACTTTTGTCTTATTGTTTTTTCTTTGTTTTGATTCTTTTGAGAGAGATGGAAAATATACAGTTGCACGGGTGGGGAAGATCTGGGGATGGGGGAGGGGAATGATCCAAATATATTGTATGAAAAATTTTTAATAAAAATTAAAAAAAAGATACAGCATTTCTAAGCCAGGATGATCCCTCTTCACATACTGAATTTGTTGGGGTGTTTTTTGGCCTTAGACTTTCCAATTTCCAGAATGTGATTAAAATATTTCTGTTGTTTCTAAGCTACCCAGACTATGTACTTTGTTAAGGAAACTCAAACAGGCTTAAATAAGAATCATGGTATTAGCAATTAGAACATTAAGCCTAAGTTTCTAGGTGAGATCTCCTACGTGAGGTATTTAATGTTTGCTCTATGTCCTTGAAGCAGTAATATGCAAAGACGACATCCTAGAGACATGTGTGTGTATTCAAACAATAAGCAACACTGATGAGGACTACTTCAAGAAATCCTCCAAATGATATTCTTAGGGATAGCGCCATAAAAACAGAATAAGAAATTAGGGGACAAAATCACAATAGGACCTGTTAGAAATCTGAAGAGGGAAAGATGCTGCAACCTCTGCTGTCAAGGTGATACTTTCTAGAATCACCCGGAGGACAGTCTTAATGAGGAATTTTCTAGATCAGGCTAGCCTGTGGACTTGTCTGTGGGGGACTGTCTTGACTGTTAACAGGGGTGGGAAGACCAGCCCTGAAGGTGGATAGCACCATTTCAAGGGCTGGTCCTGACCTGTATATGAGTAGAGAAAGCTAGCTGAGTATGCAGCAGACCTATGTTTTATTCTCCCTTTGTTCTGACTCTGAATGGGATGCTCTTAGTTACTGCCTTGACTTCCCCATCATAATGGACTGTAATCTGGAGTTATAAGCCAAATAAGCCCTTTCTTCCCCTGAGTTCTTTTGTTCAGGGTGTTTTTTATCACAGCAACAGAAATAAAACTAGGACACACACACACACACAGACACATACACAGACACACACACACACACAAACACACACACACACACACACGCAAATGAACTTAACAAAAAAAAAACAGCAGCACCTTTTAGACATGATGTATTCAATACTGAGCAGAGTTGAAGAGAAAATTAGTGAGTTGGAAGATCAAAGCTGAGGAATTCACTTACATCACAGAGGGAAAAGTGGAAAATATGAAAGGGTTTGAGACAAAGAACAGATTGAGTGGCTCCAAAGTGTATCTGACAAAAATCACAAAAGGGTTCTGTAAGCAAATATACATATATTTGGTGGGATGAAATAAGTTAATATCTGTAAGACACTGCAGTAAACAGCTTCTGAAATGAACCCCTCCCATGATCCCCACTCTCCAAAATGACTTTGACGTGAAGCTGGACCCCGTGATTCATTTTTAACAAACAGATTATGGTAAAAGTGGTAAGACGCCAGTTCTAAGGTTAATTTTCAAAAATTTTCTGTGGTTTCTGAGGTACTGGCTCTGTCTTTCTCCCTCTTTCACTGATTCCAATGGAAGTCAGAAGCCGTGGAGAGGCCATGTGGCAAGGCACTGGTCATGATGGGCAACAGTCAACAAGAACTCAAAAACGCAAGCCTGGAAGGGAATCCTTTCCTGTGAATTTTGATGACTATGGTCTTGGTTGCACTCTGATTGCATGCTTGTGAGACATCTTGAACTGCAAGCCTGGAAGGGAATCCTTTCCTGTGAATTTTGATGACTATGGTCTTGGTTGCACTCTGATTGCATGCTTGTGAGACATCTTGATCTGCAAGCCTGGAAGGGAATCCTTTCCTGTGAATTTTGATGACTATGGTCTTGGTTGCACTCTGATTACATGCTTGTGAGACATCTTGAACTCAACTAAACCAAACACAGAGATCTCACCTGTAGACATAGAGAAATGACGAATAGGATTGAAGTCATGACATTTTGGGGTAATCTGTGATGTAGACATCAGTAGTTTAAGTACATTAAGCAGTACTGGTGTCTCCAAATGATGCATAATCTCTAGCCATTACCATAATTTCCACTTCATAGGTGGAGAGAGGGAGGCTCTATGAAGCTATTAGGTTCAACAAAGGGCAGAGCCAGGATGAAAACCCAGGAGCAGAAGCTTCACTTCAAATCCCCATTTTGTACAAAATATGGCATATTGTCACAAGTACCTGATGGTAGCCCATGACTGGTCTTGTCCCTAGGGACATTGATGGTGACTGGTTGGTAGACCTTCAGCAGGTCTTTCAGTTTCATGTCCCGGGCTGTCAAGGAATAGTTGTTGCCAATGGAGTCACTGGGCCCACGGTGGCAGTCCTGTTCTTTGAAGGGCACAGCCAGGGTCCAGGATGTACGTTGCATCAAGGGGGGATAAAAACTGTGAGACATGACAGTCTGCAAGGAGAATAATGTAAAGGAGACACAGTCAGAGACATCTCCGTGAGCCTGGGCTCTGCTCCCACTGAGATGGAGTTTCACAGGCTGTATGCTGTTTTTCTACCTTCCGCACACCCAGGGAAATACTTTGTGCATGGATACTTCTCTGTCCAGTGGAAGATTTATGAAGCCAAGGAAAACATCTGGCATTCGACACCCAAGAGTTAGGGGACAATAAACTTTTATTCTTTGTGGACATGGTGGCGAGAGGCATACAACTGCTCTCATTTTACAAGTGAAGATGCTGAAGTAGGTTTCTATAACAGTGGGTAAATGGCAAGGCCAGATGCAAACCCACTTTCATCCTAACACAAACCTCTGTTCTCACACTGCTGTAGTGTCTTCTGATGACTCCATGATGAGAGCTGTTAGTCCCATTTGCCAAGACTGTTAGCATTCACTAGAATCCAAATGAATACCTACACAGGCAAGGTATGTTCCCCAGATCTTCTCCCTCAGCAGAGAGCTGGCAGCCATGGGTACTAACCTTATAGAGCTCAGACGGCTCCTCACTTGCGGACACAGGCAGAGGGGGCAGCTCTGGCCTCGCCTGGGAGTGGCTCATACGATGTATGGAGTCATTTTTGTCAAGCTGTGGGAAATGGAAACAAAGCCTCTCTTCAGGAATTGAAAGAGATTTCTGGGCCTCCAGANAGGGTAAGAACTGCAGAGGTTCCCAGGAGTCTTATGCACACAGTGCTGCTCAGGCCCCTCCCTCCATTATACAGGAATATTTCCATTTTTAAATCATCAGTCTGTCAGTTCTACAGCACCTCCTCTCTGGCTTTTCCTTTACAGACAATCTGTTTTTTTCCTCTACCCTTCAGGAAAAGCTCAAGTTTTGAGTGTGCCTCCTACCCAAACTTGGGTAGGATTGAAAGTGAACTTTCTTTAACTTTTATTCATTCATTATTATTAGTAGTAGTTATAGTAGTATTGAGTGTGTGTGTGTGTGTGCGTGTGTGTGTGTGCATGATGTGGGTGTGTTTCCTTGGCGTGTTGTGTGTTAGAAATCAGTGGACAATTTTGTAGAACTGATTCTCTCCTTCCACTTTTATGTGAGTTCTAGGGATTGAACCCATGTCACCAAGCTTGCAGGACAAGCTCCTTTACTGCTGAGCCATCTTGTCGGGCCCCCAAAGTCAATAGTTTTTAAAAGTTGACTCTTGCATTTCACATATTCAATGTTTTGATTAAAAACATACTCAGGCAATGGCTTGGCATCTTATGTATGTTTAACAAGCATGTAAGCAACTCTCTATGATTTCCTTAGAAAACACGGGTGTGGGAGTCCCCCTTTCATCAGTGAATATGCATTTGGGTGTGAGCTTCAGATGGGGATGAACAGCGACAATCACTCTCAGTTCCCACGCACTTCCCCTAAACAGAACTGAAAGTTGCTGTAGGCTGAACAGCATTGCGTGAGGTTTTTGTCTCTAGACTCAGCCCCTTTATGAAAGAGAAGCATTTTATCTGAGGCTGTGATAGAGACACTGCTGTGTTGATGGGGAGGTTCTGCTGTTTTTTACTTTCAAGGCCAATGTTGGTTCAA
Organism: Neotoma lepida; assembly: GCA_001675575.1. Taxonomy (NCBI): domain Eukaryota; kingdom Metazoa; phylum Chordata; class Mammalia; order Rodentia; family Cricetidae; genus Neotoma; species Neotoma lepida. Next base: position 571,332 of record LZPO01107913.1, read on the forward strand.
ACTTTAGCCCTAGAATGTGACAGTGGACTAGCTCTAGTGGACTAGATGAGACATTGTGATAGAGATTTTATTTACTTGGGTCTGCAAATTATGGCATGCAACATTGCTGGTGCAGGTTGGTGTGGAAGAGGGGCATAGGATTCCCTGTTAGTCATGAATCACCAAGCCTAACTAACCCCTCCCTGATAACCCCTAACCTCCATTAAATCCCCTGAAGCTCCTGTATCATTAAATAAGCAACATTGTCTACCCAAACTCCAAATGATTGTATGTCAGGCATGCAAAACCTTAAGGGACCTTTGGGGGTAGCCCCATTCTAGCTGATTAAACCAAGAGCCAGAATGGTATGTAGCACATCCATCCCAGATACCAAGAGGCAGACTTGTCTTCCAGGGCAGTAGCTTTTAAACGTGCATCACCCTTCACCCCTGGGCATCACCCTGGGCATGAGACCAATCAGATGGCTCCATCTTCCTATCCATGACGATTGGCTAGAGGGTGGCACGTAAGCCAAGCATTTGGCCAGAGTATTTCCTCAGACTTTCGCTAAAGCACCAGAGAAAATCACACCTTCTTTCATTAGTGTCATTAATTGAGAGGCAGCTTATGCTCAGAACTCCCAACAGTCATCTCTGCCACACGGGAAAAATGTGCCTTAAAATAAAGCAAAATAGAAGCCGGCAAAATCAACAGAAAGAGAAACGTCTCAATGACGTCAGTGGAAACGCTGTGTCTAACTTGACTTCTTGGTTGCTTGAACCCAGAGATTCTCTGAGGTGTGAGGCACACTGAATTATACTTCCATCTTCCCATCCTGAGAAAGGGTCAGTCTAGAGATAGACACGAAGACAGCTGACTCAGAAAGCTCAGGACAGAGAAGAGAGACACCATATCCCACAAGTACACAGAGAAGCCATTCTCGGGGTTGTGGAAAAAAGCAAATATAAGGTAGTTTGCAGAAGATGAGAATCTCTACAGAAACACGTTCGTCTCTAAGCTAGTTCATGGGCTCAGACTAAGACATCCACATGGGACAGAAACATGATGAACAGGACAGCACATGTAGGAAGCAATCAATTCCACAACACAATAGAGTTTTCTTGACTGTTTCTGGCTAGGAATTCTCTGAGGGAGAACTCTTGATGGGAGAAAATGGGGAGTGCTGTAACAGCTTCCTAGCTATGCAAAATGGTGTGCTAACAACATGAATGTCTAAGTGTCTTCTGTGGTAAATTTTGGGGAGTTTTCGTTTCAGAGCATGGGCTTGGATATGTAACAGATCTAATTTTAGAAGGTTTCTCCTTTAAATGCTCCTCTGGGTACTTCAAGTCTTGGCATCCTGGCTTTTTCATCCAAGATTCTTGCATGTGGATTGGGCAGAACTATTACTCTGAGGCAGTCTGTTTGCTTATTTGGGGTTTTTTTTGTTGTTTTAATTAATTTATTTATTATGTATGCACAGGCTAGAAGAGGACACCAGATCTCATTATCGATGGTGGTGAGCCACCACCATGTGGTTACTGGGAATTGAACTCAGGACCTCTGGAAGAGTAGCCAGTGCTCTTAACCTCTGAGCCATCTCTCCAGCCTGCTTATTTGTTTTTAAAGGTGGAGTCTACTACACACCTCAGACTGGTCTCAGCTACTTGGCTTCCCAAGTGCAGAGACTACTGGCATAAACCAGCACACCCAGTTCAGACAGTTTATTTCAGATTGCACATGGTGGCTTGTGTGAACCTGCTACACCAGAACCATTCCACCTCAAGTTAAAAATAGAGCTTTCACAGCTCTCCACATGACACTCCAAATCTGGATCAGTCTTTGCGGGTGAGGGCCAAGACTCTGATTTCTGATAAAGTTGTTCTTGTTCTGAGACCATATAGTCCAGACTGCCTTGGAATATACAATCCTCTTGCCTCAGCCTCCCAAGTGGTAAGATTACAAGGTACCTCCATGCCTATCTGAGACTGTTTTTTAAATTAAAAATTATTTTTTAAATTAGTAATATATGTGCAGGTATAGATGCTCGTGTATGGGCAGAAGCCAGAGCAGGTGTCAAATGTCAAATAAGTCACTTTCCATCTTATTCCCTTGAGACCAAGTTTGTCACTGAACCTGGAACTAAGCTGGTGGCCAGTAAGCCCCAGCAATTACTGCCTCTGACCCTCACCCCAACCCAGTGCTGGGGTTACAGCTACATCCACCCACACCAATTTAAACATAGGTCTGGGGTATGAATTCAAGTTTTCATGCTTGTGCAGTAAGCACTCTTATCCACTGAGCCATCATCTTCTCAGCCCTACGACTATGTCAGAATATGACCCAGAATGTGCAGTCAAAGGTGGGACCTGCCTGCTGGAGTATGTGGTCTGATGGCATTGGAAGGGAAACGAACAACGGGTTCTACCTGTAAAACTTCAGAGTAAAATTGAAAAATGTGATCAACACACTTTCTAGGTCAAAGGAATCTAACATGGCAATCTCTCTGTGTGAAAAGTCCCTCCTCCCACATTCTCAATTCTCTTCATGTTGAAGACAGGAGTACAGAAAAACACACCTTAAACATCACACCCACCTTCTGAGATGAGCAATCGGTGTGGCTCATGGTGCCTGTTCTAATTGTATCTATTAAAGAAAGACTAAGGAGTTCTCAGTTTCTCCGAGGATCAGTCTCTCCCATCCAGCTGCTTTGAAATCTGGGATTCCTTAGAGCAGAATGGGGATGACACCAGCAGCGGAATTTTCAGACACTCTGGAAGCTCTGACACAGAGCTGTTTGTCTGAGGTCATAGACTTTGGTATCCCAGGGAGTTCCCTGGCAGAAAGGGAGAGAAGGAAAGATACAGAATGAAGAGGTAGCATGGCGTTCTGCAGGAAGTCCTCCTTCAGTCCCCACTTCTTACGGTATTTGTTCTTTGTTTCTTTTCAGTAGGTTTCTTGGAACTTCCTAGAACAGCCTGAAGTCTCTGCAGAAGACAAAATTGAAGCACTATCACATATTAATACACAGAAGAGGGAGCTTGCTATCCCAAATAACACCCCTGGGAGGCTAGACTCTTCCCCCTCTTCCCTGAGCAGTTTTAACAGTAATGAAGTTTGTCCCCAGGCCCTGTGGTGGGTAACCAGGCTTTAGCGTCTGTTGCTAAGAGGAGGGGCCTCTTCTATGCTTAATCACACAAGACTGGGCTGGGCCTGCTGGCTCTCTTTGTAGTGACAGAAGGGAAATTGAGAAGGTGTTTAGTAATGGCCCAGGAAGATGGCAATAAGAGATCACAATCTTGGAGAGGTCTAAAGGCACACAGGCTGGTGGTTGAGTCCTTGAAGTCTAGAGTTGGACTGGTCTAACTCAGATCCTGAACTTCCCATTAAGTAATGTGCAGCTTGTGTCAAGTGAATGTGTCAGCTTTCACGTACAATTCCATACTGTTTTCTGGTAATATTGTCAGTACCCACCTCATCAGGTTTATTTGCAAGTTTAATGAGATAATACATCTAAAACAGTTTGCACACTGTAAATTCACCCTGATTTGCCTATGACTTTTACACACACACACACACACACACACACACACACACACACAATTTTGAGACAGGGTCTAAAGATAACCTTGAACTTCTGATCATTTGCTTCCACCTTCTTAATGCTGGGATTACAGGTGAGAAACCCCCATGTTTGGTTTATGCAGGACTGAAGATCAGCCCCTGTGCCTGCTGGATGAACACTCTACTAACTGAGCTACACCCCTAGCAGGTGTAGCTGTCTGTCCAGGACAGGTTGGGATACTCTTGTCACTCAATGCAATAGGTTCTTTATGAATGTTGCGGCTAACACCAATATTATAGTTACAGGCACATAAGCACATATACTCTCACACATGAGTACCCAAGATCCACCACTGTTCCAACATTCAAAGTACTTATCACATGGCTGCTTTCAAAATTCTCTTAGAACCAGGTATCTTATCAAGCTCTTTCAGTATGCTATGATGCCTGTCTGTTTCTTCATCCACTTTCCCCTTTAACTTCATAATACTCCCATTTCATCAAGAGGAAACCAAGACAGAGATACACAGTTTTCTAACATTAACTTGTCTTAATCAGAATGGATACAAAACGAAACTTTTTTACTCTTCTTTCCATAGAGCAACTGCCCAGGGCACAAACATTTTCAGTCCCTTTTAAAAGCACCAAACAGTTGGGTTTCTTTTTTCTCACTTTATGGTCAAGATTTGGCTCTCTACACTTCAAAATAACCTGTCTTCCTCCCTTATGCTAACGTTTCTTACCATAAAGTATGTAGAGGGTCTGGGCTGTGGCTCAAGTGTATTAGAGTATTTGCCTGTCACATACAAGGTCTGGATTTGATACCCAGCACACACACACACACACACAAACATAGAGTGCATAGAGTCAGCCCTTTGTATCAGTGAATTGCATGTCTGAGATACTCTCATCCATGTATGTGAGGAGTGAAATGAGCATGTTACTAATGAGTCCATGGCCACCTGTGGAGCAAGATAGGCTCTGTCTGAAATTTAATGTGCTTTAAAAACTAGTCATGTTCACGGGCATTAAAACAAGAAGACCTGCTTACTGACGTGTGATCTGCTGGTATTCATGCCCACCACATAAAAGGCATTTTCTGAACAATACAAGAGAAAGTCTCATTTTCCCAGGTTTTATGTTTGGGAATATAGACACCAAACCAACCAACCAACCAACCAACCAACCAACTAACTAACCAAGCAACCTGCCTATAGTCACTCCAATAGGTCAACAGCAAAACTGGGACTTGAATGTGGTTATGGAAACTGATCATGGCTTTAGTTAGAAACCTATGTGTAGACTGAGGAATGATGAGAGCCAGGCTGAGCTAAAAGTGAAACCCTGTCTGTAAAGAGAGAAAAGAGAGAGGAGGAAAGAGAGAGAGAGAGAGAGAGAGAGAGAGAGAGAGAGAGAGAAGGAAGAAGGGGCAGGGGAAGGAAGAGGGAGAGAACTAATCTCTCAGGACACTTGTCTATTTATTCTTAAGAAATGATGTCAGCCTTAAGACCCTCATTTATCCTAAGCTCCAAATCCCCAAGGTTGCCAGGTAAAACTCAGGATGACCAGGTGACTTAGAATTTCAGGAAAGCAATTTTTTTCCAGGCAAAATATCTTTTTAAGTAAATATATCCTGAATACATATGAGACATGCTTATACCAAAAAGTTACAGGTTGTTTGCCTCAAAAAGAAATTTAACTGAGAGTCCTATAGTTTCAGTTGCTAAATTTGGCAACCTAGGGAGGAGAGGTCAGCTGGATTTAGGTCAAGTTCTGGCTCTGGCTAGTAACAGAGTCAACTCATTGCTAAAGAATTGCCCCCTCCCCCTGTTTCTTCTTCTTCAAAGCCAGTGCTCAGGGTAGATCTTAGAGGACTGGAAAAGAACTGCTTAATTAGAACAAGTGTGTTAGCTCATTGGGGTTACTATCACAAAGGGCTGCAGTCTGCGTGGCTTATTAAAAGAAACAAAAACAAAACAAAACAAAAACAGGAAACCATTTCTCATAGTTCAAAAGGATGGAAGTCTGAAGTCTGAATGCCAGCATGGCGAGATTACAGGGAGGATTCTAGACTGCCAGCTTTTTATTCTGCTCTCCCTCAGTAGAAAGAAGCAAGAAAACTCTCCCCCTCTCCTCCCTTTATAAGGCATTAACATTATTCAGGAGGGCTTCATCTTCTTGCCTAATGGCTTCCCAAAAGCCCCCACCTCCTAATACCATCACATTGAGGGACAAAGGGATAAGAATATTCAGTCCATTGCTGTAGAAAACTGTGGGAAAGCCTAGAAGAGGCTGCACATGGGTTTATTTTATTAATCCTTTGAACGTTAACCAAGAGTCAAGTTCTCGATGCTACAGAGATGCTAGACCCCCAGATGAAAAATACAAGGTATTGTAGAGGAGGCAGTGACTGACACTCCAGGAAAAGCAAAACCTAC
>LZPO01107913.1:606533-618465 GCA_001675575.1 Neotoma lepida
CACACAGTCTACACACACAGTCTACACACACAGTCTACACACACAGTCTACACACACAGTCTACACACACAGTCTACACACACAGTCTACACACAGTCATTCCTCAGGCCAGGATTTTTACCCTGCAAAACTCTTAACAAAATGACTCCTAGAAGAAATACTGTGGTGTGGTCTGAAGAGTTCACAGGCTCCTGTGAATACCCGGTCCCCCACAGGTAGCACTGTTTTTCTAGGTTGCAAAAACTTTAGGATGCTGAGCAGAGTAGGGCTGCAAGGAGCTTGCCTTCAAAGGCTACACTTGGCCCTGGGTTCCTTCACTGTCCTCAGTGAGGCCAGCTCTTCCTCCTGCCCCTACTGTTATGACACCCTGGCCAAGCACCAACTTTAACTTTGGAAAATGAGCCCAAATAAGTTTGTCCTTTGTTTTTCCAGGAGCGTTGTCACAGCTATGTAAAGTCTAAGACAGGGTATGTTGTAAATTTATCTATCCTGTCCAAGCTGATAAATGCCTACATAGGGGCTTGTGAACAGTTCTCAGATCTAAAGAGTAATGAGTAAAGGAAACAATTCTTAAATAGTTTCTAGTCTTGAAACATAAGGCAAAAGTCTGGAAAGATGGAGAGATGGAGAGATGGCTTAGTCAGGAAAGTGCTTGCCTTGGAAGCACAGGAACCTGAGTTTAAGCTTCACGTGGTTTGTTTTTTAAAGGCCAGTGGCAGTGGCACACACTGTATTACTGGCACTAGGGAGTCAGAGACAGACAGATCCCTGTGGCTCACTGGACAACCAATCTAGCCTACTTAGCAAGTTCCAGGCCCATGAGACCACTTCTCTTCCTTCTCCCAAAGGAAAAAGAGTAGATGGTGCCTGAGGACTGACTCAAGGTTGTCCTCTGGCCTCACCTGTGTGTGCACACGTGTACACAGAGGAACACATAAGAGTTTTACTGCAGTCTCTTTATTTGCAAGTCCAATCAGTGATCCGGCCTCACAGTTCTTTCCTTATACAGGTAACAGATGAAGCCTATAATCGCCACTGAACCCACTAACGCAGCCACAGCAGCTACTGTTTTAAAAGCAGTGTCCTTGGCAATCTTGTNCCTTTCGGGGACCATAACATCTACAAAGAAAGCAGGTATTCAAGTCATATGGTTGTGCTGAGGCCTTCTGCAGAAGTTAAGCCTCAATCACTTGATCTTGGACATTTGCAGTAGGACACAGCCTCACCTTCTCACTGTATTGCCACCTTTACCCTCCCGTTTCACACCTCCTCCCCCACTGTTATTACCATTTGCCCTCTCCATCTCAAGCCAGATGGGCTGATACCTGGAGAGCGCCTCAGCCTCTCAGCCTAACTAATGCAATGTCCTAATGCTTAGCTATCCCTGGATGCATGATGTCACAGGGAGATTGGCTAGAGATTTAAGATAGGTTAATTTTACACTCCAGGCCTGGAGTTGAGGCCCTCTGGGTGAAACTATGGGATGATTATAGGGGCATAATCTCCTAGGATTTCGGTTTGGCAGAAGTTAAAGGGATACTCATGCTTGCCAACCTCCCAACCTGCTAGCAATATACACTGAATTTCTTAGTATGGTAGGCCACAATCCTCTTAGAGATCTAGTGTGACTTTAAGAATCCATTACAACATCCAGCACAAGAGTAGAGTTGTGAGAAGTAACACAATGGTCATAACAAGACCATGTCTAAGAGCCCTGTGCATCCCTACNTGGTTCTATCAGAGACTAAAACAAAGCAAGTCTGTCAGTAGGTACTGTACATGATCTTGCTGGTGTCAAGATTTTCAGGAGCACATACAAGAAGTTCAAGGCTCTGGGGGAAGGGAACTTACTTTGCTCTTATTTAGGTTTGTTATTAAGCATATTAAATTTTTGGCTGAAAACTTGCATCCAGAAATACCCTAAACTTTAAATCTATACCTTTAAGTGAAGAGTCATCTGACAGCAAGAGAATAGGTCCTGGAAGGCTAACTGTCATTGTATCTTCTTTGATGGCCTCTGTGGTGGGAGATAGATAATTCAAGGTTATGTTTTGACCTTGACCTCGGGAGCAGTGTGTCAGAGGCATTACCGGAGTCCCTAGAAGATGTTCCATGGAGCATCTGTGATTTGAATTCTATCTGTCTGTCATGGATACATTCTCAAAGGATGGATTCACTGAGATAAATGAGAACCTCTGTATCTCAGGCTCACCACATTGGCAAAGGGAGACTGGGTGGAGATGTTTCTTGGGACTAGGTTTCTTGGGACTAAGTTATTATCCTAAAATTACTCAATTCTAGAAAATTGAGGCTGTACAGGAACAGGGATTGAATTTTTACCTCGTTTGCTCCTCAGTGGTGCAGGGCAAGTCACAGAGCACAGAGGGGAGTCAAGGGACTCTCGGTTGCAGATCAAGGCGCTGCAATGGAAGTAGATCTGAAGGGAAGGAAGAGTCAGGTGGAACCAGTGCAGCCACTGTCAACCTGCCCCAGGTGACTTCTTGATCACATACCAGGCTAGAGAGTGCCCGCATCTCTGACACGAAGGCAAAGGTCTTCACGTCAAACCTCTGGTAGTGAGCAGGATGGATCACAGAGGAGCCAGCTGGATGGAAGGTAGTGCGGTAGTTGTCCAGTTCATATTCACAGCTAGGAAACAGACACCAGGATGGGGGCATCAGTCACAAGAACCCGTACATGCACATTTGGACAAGGTGAGTCACATGTGATAACTATGCTATAGCTATGTCTACATCCTAACAGTACTTCTGTTTTACTTATATCTTCTGACTAGACCTAGCCATCAATATTCATGAAGACCTATGTATAACACCTGCATTGTACTATATAATTTGAATATGTATTTGTTTACCAAAATTCATTGAGATTCAAGTTGTGATCACTCTTCTATAGTTAGTGTGTGTGTGTGTGTGTGTGTGTTGCTTAGATACCAGCTTACTTATTTCACTAAAATGAGTTCCTATTTTGTCCTAGGTAGTAAATATTTGCAACAGAAGTAGAGAATTGTTGCCATTCTGTTTTACACACTAACAGGTAATGATGGCATTAAGAATGGACAAGAACCAAGCTATGAAGAATTACATAGAGGGATAAAGGGATCAAGGCTGGTCTCAGAAGGAATACTTGGGCAAATCTTCAAAGGTAAAGAAATGGGTTGTGTAATTGACTGAGGTTNTATGTACTCTTTGAGGCAGGAGTCTGCTGAAGTCTAGCTGGAGGTTTGGAGCCTTGTGACATATTCCCCCAGAGCCAAGAAAGTTGAAGTATAGCTCTTTGCAGTTAAAGAACCCTCGAGGGGACACTTCAGGCAGAGCTGAGAGGACAAACACCTATAGCCAAAAGCACTGTCATATGAGGGTTAGAATGGGAGTTCTAATCCCAGCTCCATCACTTACTGTTGAAGTAACTCATCTAAAGCAATACTTAGTAAGCTTGGCTTCCCTCACGAAGGTGACTAGTGTTCCTCAGGTGATACAATGGGATACATGACATCCTGGCATATGGTAGGTGTTCAGTAAATGGACACTCGACTCTTCTTCTCATGATAAAGGTGCAACAGAGCCAGACTTTTGGAGAGGAGCCCATTCTTAAGAGCTCAGAGTAACAGGAAAGCAGCAGGAGCCACCCAATCAGACCAAGGACCGATGATGATCAAACGAGGATTATTTCAATGAATTCATGACCAATTTAAGTCCCAGGGGGATTATTTTTAATCACTAGTAAGTTTTGATGTTTTCCCTGGGCAACCCTGCAGTATAGGGAATACGTACCCATCCACGACAATATGCCACTGGGGGACAGAAGCTGGGTCCCTAGAAGATGTTGCCCAGCAGTCATCTAAGACCAGCTTGATATTGGGATCATTCCTGTTCAAGACAGTCACTTCCATGTAGATGGGCTGGCGGAGGTATCTCACTAGAGGGTACTCATCCTTCCCGTAAGGTCGTTGATAGGATTTGTCTGTAATTAATGGAAACCTCTTCAGGACTGAGGTACAGGCTGGCTGCAGCATTGGATGGCAGCACTGGATGGGGGATTTTCCCCTAAAATGCACTAAGTGTTATTATTCATTAGCTCAAGTTGTAATACCTTACCTGGGTAGGTTTGTAGGAGCAACATCAGTGGACCTGGCTTTACAGAGGCCACTGGAGAAAGAAGGCTTTTGATACTGGCATTTAGTAGCATACTGTCTTGTATGTAATGACACCTCACAGTCATTCTGTAACATTGTGGGTAGGAAGATAAGAATTATGTTAACAAAATCCCTGTAATTTAAACAAAAGCTTAAAAAACCCAAAGTAGAAATTATATCATACCTGAACTCACTCTCTCTGAATATGACGCTTGGTGGTAGATTTTTCCAGAGAGCATGTATTTCATTCTCATAGATGACTTTATCATCTTCGAACTTAAAAGTTAGATAAAGTTGGTCAACAAAGTACTTACTTCAAAAGTCTTAACTTCTTACCATTGGCTACTACTCACTTTCTGTCGTGTTCCACATCCATTCAGAGGTAGATGGAACCGTACGAGCCCCTGTGACTGAGCCTTGAGGATAGGCTGACAGGAGGAGTTTCCCACCAGGAGGGTGTCCAGGTTCAGAGCAGGTTTTGTTTGGTGGCTGTAGACCTCGAAGTCCATAAACCCATCCTGTGTACACAGTTCATCTGTAACTGGACAGCAGTAAAGGTTTAGAGAAATAAGCCCACCTTGTGACATTATCCATCAGCCTTGAAGTCTTAGATCAATCTAGCAGCTAAGCTTGAGTTGACGTAAGTCTGAGCAAACATGGATAAAACACCTTGAGTTACAAGAGGAACTATAAGTTACCATGATCAGTGTCATCGACATACAGACCAGGAGACACAGGAAGAAAGATCACTAGGTGATGAGGCCGCACCCTGATAAACGATTAAAGTGTCTTAAGGATTCAATCTGGGTTGGCTATAGTGAAAGGTTTCATTGTGTNTCTTAAGATGTGGATTCCAGAATTTTTTTTTTTGACTAGGGAAACCCATATAGGAAGTCATATAAGTGTTAAAACAATCCAGCAGAACTCTGAAACCAGAAACTGAGGGTTCTATGCTTTGGTAGGGGACACAGCCTGGACTCACAGGCAATTTGAGGAGAACTGAGAAGGTAGCTTTTATTATTGGCCTGACCTGGTCTAGGTGANGAGTGAAGAGAAGCAAGGCTCAGCTAGAGAAGATGCTCAGGGTTCCTTGCCAAGGTTCACAGGAGTCTCAGGAAACTCTTAAACTAGAAGCTTGAAGCCATTGTCCCTGGATGGCGGTGGCAGGGCTCTCATATCTAAATCGGTATACCCAGGTTACTTAAATTAAGCAGTTTCACAATGACTGCGCGAGTGTTTAAGAATGGTAGCACACGTGGGCCCCCGTCCTAGAACTTCGAGACTGAGGTTTCTGACGTGGCTCATCTTCAGTCTCTTGGAGCCACAAGTAGGAGTCGGAATCTTGACTTCTGTTACATTTTCCCACAAGCATTAAGGAGAGTGAAAACAAAAAACCAACAACAAACTCAGATAATTTTGATTAAAAAAATCTTTACCTATAGAGACTGGTGACTCACAGTGGCACTCAGGATCAATCACCATGGATACCGTGTCCGGTTGGAGGTAAAAGGTCAACTTGAGTGAAGAGAAGTAGAACTGATAGGGTGGACATTTTTCAGAGGGCTGAAATGAGAGAATGTCAATTAGCCATCTCCAGAAGCAGGAAGTAGGAGTTAGTCCCCAAACACTTGCTGAACACACTTGAGACTGATCTAGTTTCCTTCTAAGCCAAAACAAAAGCTGTCACTTCCTCAGGTCAGGATGTTTCTCTAGGTAGGAAGTTTATTGCTTTAAACTCATGTCCTGAAGTGCCCAGGACTTCATGCTCTTTGTACTATTAGTCACTAAAGCTGGAATTAACAAATCAAACTGTAATGGTGGAGTCTCTCGCCAAACCCAAGAAGGGCTCAAAAGGACTCCGCAGATATTAAGAAATGTTATTGCTATATACACCATGACATTCTATCCCTGGCAACTGCATCCATCAAGACTAGCCTCAGGACAAGAGGAGACCCTTAAACAAAAGGTTGAAACAAAAGACCAAGTTGCCCTGTTATATAACAGCATAGTGAAGGTTTATCATTAGATGACTCATAGGTACTTTGTACTCAAATGAAGTGAGTGAGAAAAATGTAGAAAGCNTCCACATGCAGAAGTTAAAGAGATGATGGTATTGGAGAGAACTTTCCTTAAAAATTCATTTGTGTAAAGTGATCAAGAGAGGCCTTGCACCATTGAAATCCATCATTAAAGCAAATAGGCTCTATGGGCAAGTCATGAGTTACATCATATTACCCACAGAGTACTTCAGAAGGCTCTTGCGGCATTCAGGGAACAACATACTTTGGTTTTCAGGAGACTTTTTCTGAAATGCAGTCTCAAGCCATTTGTTGCTTCTTTGTCGATCCCACTGGCATGCCATTGCCTCTCAGGGATGTTTCTTTTTCCAAAGCCCACAGACTTTAGCTTCCCAGGAAATTCTGGTATGGTGAGAGTCATGTGTGTAGCATTACAAGCCACAGAAAGATCTGTAGGCAATGATTGACAGAATACTCATTATCAGCCTTGGTTAAGCCCTAAGAATCATGTTTCCCACTGCTGAAGCTGTGGTCTCTCCGGTCTCACCTGATGCACAGACAGCTTGTGAGGAGAAGGTGATCTTCTGCCCAGGAGTTGAGAACAAAAGCTTCAGCTGCACAGTAGAGAGATGACTGCTCCCTTGCTGGGGGGGAGAGGTCAGGATTTTGAAGATATTAGTTTGAGTCTCTAATCAATAAGAACCAATATACTCAAGCATTGGGCATCGCTTTGGCACAAATGAGATGTAGATATTTTATCTAATCAATACCAAGGTGCTCTGGACTTAATCTTGTCTTCTAGAATGCCTGGAAGAACTAGTGCTGTCTGTGGGGATGACCAATAGCTGACCCATTTCTAAGGAGACAGTCATAGAATATGGCCAGTTCTTGCTCCTATCTTATAGCACTGGTCAGAGTGCTTACAGAGCCCAACAATCCTATTACGCTCAAGGTGAAACAAAACTGTCTTTATTAAAGTAGCCAGAGTTTGAGCACTTGCCAGGACCTGTCTCAAGCACAGTCATGCATGACTTAATGGTGGGATATATCATAGGAAGTGCATCAGACAATTGTCTGTGCACAGTACAGCACAGTCACACAACACTTTTGCCATTATCCACCTAACGTGATTGTATGTGTGAAACCTTTATCCAGTGGNCAGTACAGGTTCATATAGCACCACTATAGATGTGGGCAACCCATTGCACTATAATGTTACTACAGCTATCAAAAACAGGCTAATTCAGCTCTACTACAGTCTAATGGAACTACTGTCATATGGTCCAACACTGGCCTAAACACTATGCAGAACATGACTATAACATATCAATTTAGTGTCTCACAGATGGCCTGAAAGACAAATGTCACCCAAACAGAACACCGTAACTCCCTAAGACTCACAAGAATACTCCTACTCTACATTATACTTTGAATGTAAGACTATAAAAAGAGTAAGAATACATAGCAAGGTCCATGTCTCTTCTTCACCATCGCTTTCCCATCATCCAATGAAGTACTTGGTACTAGAACTTACAGGTTGTTTTGTGACAGATTCTCACGATGTAGTCTAGGCTATCAAACTCACGAGCCTCCTACATCAGCATCCCATGCACTAGAAGTATATGCCATTCTGCCCGCTAAATATACTTCTTTAATTGGCAATATAGCCCATTTGAAGACATGGTTGAGATCTTGCTTAGGCTTAAGAACACTGGCCAGTTCCTGAATGGTGATATAAAAGGGTTTTCACACCTACCACATAGTGAGCAACTCCAGTAGCATTGATTGGCACATCGAGGGTTATTTTCTGGCTGTCAATCAGAAGATTAAATCCTTGTCTTAAGGCATCCTTCAGGGGCAGAGTGTGGGCTCTTGTACCATTGCCAAGTTTAATGATCCATCCCGTCTCAGATGCATTCTTAAGTCAAAAGACATGGAGATTATTCCAAGTGGTCCTCTGACCTACACATGCATGCCAACAGCACACCTGCTCATGAATGCACACGCACACGTTCAAAAAACACAAACTGTATTCTTACCTCGTTATCATCAGCAAACCTAGAGAAAATGTGTGGGAAGGAAAACTGGAAAGAAAAAAAAAGATTTAGGAGAAAGGTTCTGAAGTTCTACCACCTGCTATTTTGCAGAAAACACCCAGATTAATTGACAAATTAATTTATGCCATTCTTCCAAGAAGCCTGGTTGCTGCCACTCAATAGGAAGAGCACGTGGCCAGATGTGTCTCCCCACCCTGCCCTTGGGTTTCCAGTATCAAAAGACATTCGAAAAGGTAGACTAGATTCAATTACAAGTTGAAACACTTGTACTTGAACACACAATCTNTATTATATCCACAGAACCAAGTACAACATCAAGCCATTGCTGCCATGATAGAAGTATGGGTATTACTTAGTAGCCCNTTGTCAATATGAACCTATTGAGTATAAATACAAAAGCAAAAGGGCCGTTTTGTCTATTTACTATGTTTTAGTTTGGAGACGGGGCCTGGAATGTCAATCCTATGACAGACAGATCATTTGAGCCTTTTCTATTGCTAGGTATGATGTGCTCAATGCTGTGTGTACTCAGTTCTTAGAGCTACCCTGTCAGGTGAATGATGTTCTTCTTCCACTTTAGCCTTAGAAACAAAGGCTCAGTGTGATTGAGAAAATGCATCATGGCCACACAGCAAATACAGTAAAAATGAAATTGAAATCCACCCAACCACTAAGCCCAGCTATGTCCACAACACCATTCTATTTCCCCTGCTAAAGCCATAGGAAAGGCAGTCATCCCACTTCACTTACATATACAAAATCTTCCGTGCAGACTACCGAGTCTGAAAACTCAACGATCTCTGTTTGAGTAGCTGGACAGAAGAAATGATGCACGCCATCTTTATCAGTAGTGTTGTCCTGGACTCTGATGTTCACCTGGTACCCACCAACCTGTGTGCAAACATAGTACAAATGAGGAAGTTGACTCCTCAGTGGGACAGGCAATTCCAGAAGACCATGAGTCTGACCATTAGCGTGGTAACCTATTTAAGTTAGGCAATACAAAGTTCCTGGAGGTACTTCATTCCTTTGCCAGGGGACTCTATAGCTAGCTCTTTGAGATATCCAAGACTCCCAGGTTGAGAGGTGAGTTCAAACATTAGAGATGGAGTCTGCTTTTCTGTTACATTTTCATTATGTTCTATTGTCTTATGTTGGGAATCACTGTCATTGTCCCAGACATCTACACAGGTTATTCAAATATACCCACTCAGCAACTTAGCAGACGCCCTTCTGCTGGGTGGAGCCATCTTTGTTACCTCTGACCTCAGAACTTAGTCTAAGGAAAGACAATTGTTATCTAACAATTTTATGCTAAATGTTAGATAGTAACTCTTTAGAATTTATGTCATTTTAACTTTAAAAACTGTTTTTAATTCATAGATCACATTAAGGCTATGAGACTAGATTTGGCCATTCATAGCTTGCAGTTAGCAGAAACTGGGCCCTGGGGAATGCAATTCTAAGCTTCTTGAAGTTGGGAAGGCCTGTATTCANAGGAGGAAGACATCAAGTTGGAAGGGATATGTGATGGAGAGTCCTGGGAGAAGTTGGAAGGGGCAAGTGAGGGGTGGATATGATAACACACTGTATACATGTATGAAACTTCAAAGAATAAAGAACAGAACAGTTTAAATCAGTACAGATTTTCACAAAAGATATGCNATTACTTTTCTGGGCCATCACAGAGGGTCCTAGTGGGCCTGATGACTGCTCAGAAAGCAGAGTCTATGAATGTACATAAAGCTTACACTCTAGGCTCCAGCATCAGGGACAGATGANGTGGTCTGTTAAACATTCAATTCCCAGGATCCATCTCACACCCACAACAGCTGAAATCCTTGAACATACCCAGGCACCTAGGGGCTCTCTTTGCACACAGAGGCTTGAGAACTTCTGCCATGGGGCAGGTTTTTATTACACCTAATGACCCTGATTGGGAAATCCTGNTTCTTGGCAATAGAGGAACACTTATTGCTTAGCAACTGTTTGCTTTTTAACACCTGTTCTTAAGCTAGGTTCTTTCTGCTAGCACCAAAAATAGCCTTCCATCTCACACAGGGGTTATATTAAAATAGCTCCATGCTGAAGCATTTGCTTTGTCTAAGTCATGTACCCAAGTATCATCAGTCTTTATACCCCGTGGAGATGGCAGCATCTTTCCAATCTTCCAGCCAGTAAGCAAATAGAGGCTTTGCAAGGTTAGGTGGCTTACTTCAAGTCGAACCCGGGACTAATAGCTCAAGCACTGGGCTTCAACATTGATATTTTAGACCTTTTCACCTCCCCTGGGTATTATAAGCTATTTGACAATATCCTTTTCTTGTACCCTTGATGCCAATAGTAGAGTCCATCCCATCTCCAGAATGTTTCTAGGCATGATCAAAAGTGTCCTCTGGGTATGTTAGTAACCCAATAGAACAAGCCAATCTGATTAAAGACTACTGTTCCATTTCAAAGTCTAAATCCTTAGCCATCAAGTTGAATACCAGTAAANGATTATGTTCCTACTATCCAAATCACTCCTCAAAAGCAATTACTTACCACTCTTGTAGTACAGGTTTCATAAGGGAACTTCATAATGAGCTTTTCTGAGTCCAGGGCATAAGTGCAGTTCAAAATATCAACCCCAGAGGTATCTACAGAAGACAGATAAGCAAGAAATACACTCCAGTGTCAGAGCCAACTGAAGATTCTGAGCCAGGACTTCTCATCCACATCTAAGGCACTTCTATCACTTTCGAAGCAACTTGGTGATGGGGTTCAAACACACATTTGTTTGTGTGCTGTGACTTACACCCAGAAGTTTCCCAGTGGATCCCAAATAAGTCATACTACCCAGGAAAAGACAGGTGTTCCCCTCTGGGTGGCATNNGGCAAGTCAGGGACCCCCNACAGCACCAGGGGAGATGGATGCCAGTTGTTTCAAGGGTTGAACTCTTGTGTACTCAAATAGAGGTGGTCCTGCTTTCNACAAATTGAAATTAAGATTGAATAGTACAGGGGTGAGAGAGATGGCTCAGAGGCTAATAANAGTGACTGCTCTTCTAGAGGACCCTGGTTTAATTTCCNGCACTCACACGGCAGCTCACAACTGTCTGTAACTTCAATTCCAGGAGATAAGACATCCTCACACAGACATACATAAAGGCAAAACACGAATGCACATAAAAAATTTNAAAAAGGAATCACTAAAAAGTTCTTTAAAAGATTAAGTAGTATATCACATACCCGGCACAGAAGGTTGCCCTTTTTCCATGTCAAAACNNCTGGGAAACTCGACTCTCACTTCGTTTTCATCACAAATGACAGTGCCTGGAGAACAGATGAAGCCTCTCGAAGACTTTGGAGTTACAGGAGACACTATTTCTACAGGTAAGTGTGGAAACACCATCTTCCTCAAGGGCATGAGGGAATGCCGCCAGTTGAGGGAGGGCAGGACACTCTTATCTTCAGGAAACTCACAGATTAAGACTTACAAATGCAACACAAGATACTAGAGCTTTAAGGATGTTCCTAGTCAACACTCAGGGCTCCAAGGAGAGCCCCAGNTTAGTGTTAGTAGGCTAGGTTCAGAAACCTTAACAGGAACTGCTGGCTGTGGGGACTGTAGGTCTCAAGAGCAGACAATTGCTACTGCCGTCTTCCAAATTAAAGCTTTAAGAAGAAAGTCCTGGAGAAGTCCTAGGGATTTTTATCCCCCC
>LZPO01107913.1:618570-632136 GCA_001675575.1 Neotoma lepida
AGGTCTGATTCTGATGCCTCAATCTTGGGGCATAGATAGAGACACTTGTCCTTCGTCTATGAAGCCAGGAGAGCTCAGCATATGGCTTGTGCTAGATACCAGAAAATATAAAGCAGTAAGGGGNTGGCAAGTAGCACAGANGTTGTTTTGAACCCTTGCCTCTGGCTGACATCGCAAGCCTACAGATAAGCAGGAGAAATTCTTTAATGGCTTGACAAAAGTAAGAAGGGAATGAATCTAGGCATGTTGGCGCACACCTGAAAACCAGCATGAGGGAGGTTGGGGCAGGTGGAGTGAGACACTGGATTGAGGCCAGACTGGGCTACCCAGCAAGTCCCCATTGGNAGGAGTAGGGAGAGAACAGGGGAGAAAGTAGGGAGGAAGTGGTGAAGAACTATTCATCTTCAGCCTGTTCTCTTCAGTAGGAGGGTTCTCTCACCCAAGAGACATACCTGGGAAGTCAGGATTCTTCGACTGAGGTAGACTTAATGAGTTTACTGAAGCCACAAGTGCAAATAAGAGAGAAAGCACCCTGTAGATGCTGGATAGGAGAGAGAGAGAATTAAGGAAAAGTGAACTTAAGACAAATGAAGCCATTGCACTTCCTACCCTCATTCCCAGAATGCCTCACCTCCTGCAGCATGGAGGGCTTACAAACTCCCTCGTCTGTCTCCACACCATGTTGGAAGAGACCACCAGAGCACGCAGGCTGAGGCTGTGTGGGCAACTCTGTGCTGTTATAGCAGAAGATAGGATGTGACCCCACCCTCTCACCATTGGGGGCACCTGGATCTCCCAGCCCAGCTGAGAAGGCAGGATTTGGGAAAAAAGTGCCATCTGCCCTCCCTTACACTTGCCTCTATGTTCTGCTAGAAGCTTTTGAGGGACAGAGGGAAAACCAGGGTTTCCTGAAATTGGCCCCAGGTGAGTAAATTAGTGGCTCATGCCATGATTTGAGGGGTGGGGGTGGGGTCNAGATTTTTATGCAAGATATTTATAATTCCAGTGTAGGAAGGGGGTTTGGGTTCTTTAAGGAATGGCACTTGTTCGTACCGCGAAAGGTTTGCTGTGGGTGCCACATGGGAGAGAGTTAAGAAAGAATAAATGTAAACAAATAAGGCCATTACACCCCAACCCTGGCTCCCAGAATGCCTCAGTTCCTGACTGTTGTGGAAGTCAGAGGTCACTCCAATGATGCTCGTGAGGTACTTTTAAAAAGTGGATTTAAAAAAATAGGAATATGGACTCCTGCCCACATATAAAAGTTTAAGCTTACTGAAAGAAAAAAAAAAGATGCTTAAGAGTGCAGAAGCCTGAAGTAATTCTTCTGTAATTCCAGCACTCAGAGGCTGAAGCAGGAGGCCCGTGAGCTGAAGGTCAGCTATACCGTGAGACCCTACTCTGGAAACAATCCTTCCCAATAAGTGAGAAAAGAGACAGTAACTTTGAAACTTGCTCCTGATAATATTCACATATTATAAAACACCACAGACCTTTTCTACAAATATCACATGTGATGGCCAAAGAAACTCCATTTTCTGCTAGGCATCCATCTTGGTACCCACCAGGCATTTGTCTCCGACTCCAGTCCCTGGAAGATAAGTTCTCAGTTACCCTGACTCAGTGACCTCCACCCACCCCTTACCCCCTGAAATGTACAGCCATGGTCATCTACCTGTTAGGATATGACTAACTGCTTTTTTTGGCTTCTGTAACTTGCTTATGCAGACACTCAAGGATTGTTTGGGATCTCTTTGACCACTTGGCAGAACACACCAGTTTTTGTTTGCTTGTGTAGGAATCGAAAGTTTTCTTGTGATTTTCACCTTTAAAGAACTCTTCCCTACATTCCTCCTTCATGACATGCCTGAGATTTGGCTTTAAGGCTGACATCCTGCTAGCAGCTAATCAAGAAATCCTTTAATTATAATTGGATTGTGTCTATGATCTTTTCCTAAGGGTCACAAACTCTATAATATTATGTAATTTAAACAAAAAACAGACACAAAGATAAAGTTTAAATACTGTTTCGTAGCCTCCTGTTACCACTTACAACATTCTCATATCACATGTAGTCATGTTTTTAGGGTTGTATAGTCACATATCGCATATAGCATATATCTTTTATGTGGTTGTATCACATATGCTCATCCTCATATCACTGTATGCTCATTTTTAAGGATTATATAGTCAGTGTTTAGATAACCAGTATTTATTTAACTGTTCCTTACTGATAGATGTTAAGTGGTTTCCAGTTTTCCATCAAGCTGGTGAATTCGTTTTTTTTGAGACGGAGTCTTGCTACATAACCCAGGCTAGTTTGGAATTAAAGATCTTACTGCCCCCACCTCCCACATGGTATGATTAACATGATGGATATTTTTCCACATTTGCCTGGCTAACCCTTAGTATAATTCTTAAAAGTATATCTCATGGGTCAAAGAGTATAGTAATCTAAATAAGAACAGACTATCTTGCAACACTGTTCGGTCAGGAAACTGAGGCCGAACAGCTTGCCCAAGCCTTGATAATTTAATGTCAGTGGAGAATTCAGATTTCCAGAAACCTGCTTGACAGGTCTTTTTGGCACCTCTCATTTCTCTTTGAGACATCTAAATATGTTCAGCTTGTGTTCCCTAACAGGTAGTGGGCAAACTCTGGGAAAGCATGGGGTGGCATTTGAAATTACCAGTGTATGTGTTTCTTTCCTGGCGTGACTTTAAGGGTAATCTCTACTCATCCATCTGAAATATCAGTGTAGGTTATAATCACATGGTCCCAGTGCCTTTGATCAAAAGGCCCACATAGACTTCTCATTAACATCATTCTTGGGGCCCGCCCAACAGCCGCTGAATCAGATCCTGGTGTGTGGAGGCCGGGTGGTGTATCTCACCAAATGCCACAGGTACTTGCTATAATTAGAAAAATCAGGAAACTACCTGGAGGGAGGTAAGCATGGAAACGAATAGTTACAGTGGTTAATCTCTGTGTGGGAATAGAGGAGACGATGTGCTGGTGGAGGAGGTGAGGTGGAGCAAAATGAGAACCATCAGGGTTAGGCTGGCAGAGATGGGGAAGGGGGGTTGTTTAAGAGCAGAAGCCTGATAGCACTAGCAACCCATCCTGAGTGTGTTTTCCCCAATGAGGCATCTTTCCCACAAATGTGGAGGTGACTGGGTCCCATGAAGGCTAAGACTGTGATGAGACAACCATAACGAAAGGACCTGGGACTCAGCTCTGTGGAAAAGCCAGTCAGGGAGGTGAAGGATCAGTATGTTTCCTCCACCACCCTGGGCCTCCCACTTTCCGTAGACTGCAGCTTTTCTCCAGAGTGGAAGGGTTTCGCCTTAGAAAGAGACTGCACCTGGGAACGGCTAGGAGATGGAACTGTCTAGAGGACCTGAGATAGGGCCCCACTGTGACTCTTTGTGGAGACAGTGAGCATACCAGAGAGTAAATTCATTTGCCGCACTTGACCCAGACTGATGCTGTGTCCACCTGGGACAGCCACTGAACTGTCCCTGGGCCTCGGGAACTAATATCTAGGATTTTGCTCTGGAAAAGCCTTGCATCCGTGCANGAGGAAGCACATGTGTTTAGGGCAGCCAGCTTTGGGAGTGAGGAGGTGGCTGTACCATAGTAAGAAGATGCTCCTGTAGGTCAGAAACTCTCAAGTCTTTACAAAACTACAGATTCCTAACAGTTCCCAAAGCAGGGAAATCTCTTCCAAGTTTGAATTTTCCATGTTCTTTTCGATGAGCCTTTTAAAAATTCCTATGCATGTTCCCTGAGTCTTCGCCTCTGAAAGCCTTGGTGTCCATCTGAGTATCACAAAGCCCTCCATCACTTTAGTCACAAACCATTTTTCTTGAAGGTGTTTTAAGTTGGTCCTATGCAAGTGAGGATGTCTTTAGTTTTATTGTTCCCATACCTGAGCTGAAGCTCTCCTTGTTATAGTTTGTATAAGCAAATTTCTAACTCAAGTATTGAATCTTTTGTCACACTTTCTACAATCATTAAATTATTCATTGAAGACAGCCTGAAGGAGACAGCCACTTCAGTTACCAAGAGTGAGTCTCTGAACTTATCAGAGCCATAAAGATGTGAAATGCGGAGTTTCAGAGGTACCTACTTAGCATGTTTCTCTGATTTGCTTTTATAAAAGGGAAACGGGAGACCCGTGTTTCTCCCTTTTTAAAGTCTCTGTGGGTACACAGCTGTGTACTTGCAGAAAAGTCTAGAAGGGTCTGCCAGAGTGAACAGTGTCATTCAAGGGAGGAGATAGCTTAGGAGTTTGGTTAGGCAGCTCATGTGGCTTCACTGGACATTTGCAACTCATCAGCTCTGATTTGTTCTATGTTCCTGATTTTCTAGGTTTTTGAGATGGTACTGTTTTTGTTTGTCTGTTTTGTTGTTGTTGTTGTCTTGAGACAGGGTTATGCTGTCTACATCAGACTGGTCAGGAGGCTACTATGTAGCTCAGGGTCTCCTTGAACTCTGGATCCTCTTCCCTCAGCCTCCAAATGATGTTCACAGTTGTGCAGCCAGAACACCTGGTCCTCTCCAGGTTTTAAATATATGTAATGTTCCCCGCTGGGGATAGGAAAAGGCATGCAGAAGAATGGGGGACCTCTCTCGTTTTTTCTTTTCAGATTGACTCATTTGCCATTGTTGCTATCCTCACTTTAAAATCTAGTTTCTATCTGAGCAAGGTAGAGAATCAAAGCCTCCTGGGTGGGAGTTCAACAGTATGATGGTGTAATGCCCAAGAGAGTGGCTGTAGACTTGAGGCTTCCAAACAAGTCTAGCTGCCTACCATACAATGAAGGTAATGAGTCTGAAGAGGTTTGGTGGCTTGCCTAAGGTCATTTACCCATGCTAGTATCAGAAGGAGCTCCAGGAGAAGCCTGCTCTCCATATCCTTTTCCTTCTCATTCATTTTGAGTTTCAGTTTCTCTTTCTCCCCCNTCTCTCTCTCCCTCTCCCTCTTTCTCTCCCTTTCTTTCTCCACATGAGTTTTTCTTATAGTTCATGTAGTTTTAAAAGTACAAGATGACATTAATTAAAACTTAGCAGCATAAGATAAATTAAAAATATAGTTATGCTAATACAGATTAAAATAGCTTTCAAATATCAAATATGAATTCAACTTGGAAAATAAGCCAACGTCAGTGAGAATATTCTCTCACATCCTATGGCAGCTCTCCCAACAGCCCAGTATGGGATGTTAATTCAGGGTCCATGTGGGACCTTTAGTAGGTCTAAGTTGAATCAGCCTTCTGACCATGTGGATTCAGAAACAAACAAGGCAAGGGCTGGTCACCCTCTAAATTAAAGGGAGGGTAGCTTTGATAAGTAGATGTCAGAGAAGGCTTAGTCGTTCTTCACAAAATCTCAGTTATAGGGCCAATGAGATGGCTTGGTGGGTAAAGGTGCTTGCAGCCAAGCCTGAAGATCTGAGTTCAATTCCTGGATATGATAGAAGGGAATGAATTCTGCAAATTGTCCTCTGACCTCCACACTTGTGCCTTGGAATGCCCAGGCACACACTCATGTGCATGTGTATGCCCCCCCATTAAAAATACTCATAAACGAAGGTTAACTAAAATAATTTACATAATAAACATAAACATCGACTACACTGTTGCTAGTAGCTAGAGTGATGGTTATCAAAGTAATAGGGGCAAGGTTTTCTTAGCAATGCAGCATATTTCTTTTAGCTTATAGACTATAAAATATAGTTTTTCCTGGGTATCTATGAGGGATTAGTTCAAGGACCTCCTGCTTACCCCTTTGGATGTCCCAAAAAGTATAAAAAATTTTCAGTTGTTCAAGCTCAGCTCCTTACACAATGACTCACCTGCAGTTGTATGATATGCAAGTCTCCCAGTCCTGTGAGTGTGTATCAACACCATCTTGTCCCATGGAGGACAAGCATTATTATGCCTGGGAGTTGGGCAATGCAGCCAATGGTAACTACAGGAGTTTTCACCTGAATGTGTAATAAACATATATTTGCTAATGGACTGGCACTTAGGGAAGTACAGACCAGGTAGGATGTGACCGGTGTTAGAGGCAGTGAGGGGCTAACATCCAAAAGGCATCTGAGGCAGCTGGGGAGAGGGCTCAGTTGGTAAAGTGCTTGCCTTGCAAACACAAGAACCTGAGTTCAGTTTTCAGAACCCAGGTATAAAGCTGGGTATGCAATGCCTGCTTATAACCCTGGGGAGTGCTGGGGAGGAGGAGACAGGAGGATCCCTGGGGCTCAGCGATCGGACAGCCCAGCTTAATGGTTGAGCTCCAGGTCTCAGTGAGAGATCCTGTCTCAATAAAATGAGGTGGATGGCTCCTGAGGAAGGACACTCAAGATTGACCTCTGGCCTCCACATGCACACACATATGTGCACCTCCACACCTAACACAACACAACAGCCACAAAAGTCACCTGGTGCTGGGAGAGCACTTGTCTAACATGCACCAGGCCCTTGGTTCAAACCTCAGCACCACTGGAAAAACAAAGGCAAGTTATGTTGTGTCAAGATGGCTCAGTGGGAAAAAGTGCTTGCCTTAAAAGCCTAGTTACCTGAGTTCAGTCCTTGGAACTGTGGAAGGAGAGAACAGAACTATTGCAAGGTTTTCTTTGAANTCCAGGGTGCACTCACACTCACCACACACACAATAATAATAAACAATTTACATTTTCATTTACTTTTATGTGAATGGTGTTTTGCCTGCATATGTGTCTGTGCACTGTGTGCTTGCCTGATGCCCTTAGAGTGTCAAATCCTCTGGGACTGGAAATAGCTACAGATCTAGTTGACATATGGGTGCTGGGAATGAAACCCAGGTCCTCTAGGAGAGCAACCAGTTGCCCTTAAACACTGAGCCATCTTTCCATCCCCTAAATAAAATAACTCTTTAAAAAGGCNTCTGCCGGACGGTGGTGGTGCACGCCTTTAATCCTAGCACTCGGGAGGCAGAGNCAGGCNGATCTCTGTGAGTTCGAGGCCAGCCTGGGCTACCGAGTGAGTTCCAGGAAAGGCGCCAAAGCTACACAGAGAAACCCTGTCTCGAAAAACAAACAAACAAACAAACAAACAAACAAATAAATAAATAAAAAATAAAAAGGCATCTGACTATGCTTCCTGATGCCAGCTGGAATCCGTATACGAAGTGGGCTTGGTGTAAGGTAACCGCTTCCATAGCTGAAAAATGACAGTTGACTAAGTGCCCCGCTGGAGTGGGATCACAGCCCAGGACACCGAAAGGGCCTGGGGAGCCCAGGTGTTCTTAAAGCTCCACTCAGGCAAAGGTCATCGCTACNACCTTCAGCTTTTCATCTTACAGCCGGATACCCAGAGTCGATTAAATTTCTTCAATTTAAGGATTAGTGTGTTGCTTGCATAATAGCTTTAAAATCCTGCACCTGTCAAACCAAACACACCCACAGGGCGTATTTATACCACCAGCCGAGGGCATTTGATTTCCAACACTATGGAGACCATGTGGATTGTGGCCTAGCCCCTAGCTAGTTAGCAGCTGCAGCCCCTCCAGGTCCTTTCAGCTTTTAAGTTCTGAGTCAGGTGCCTGGAAGCTGGGCCACAAAAGGCAACTAGGTCCCACACCAGTGTCATCAGTCATCACAGTCACAGGTGAGAGCCAGGCAGGGCTTCATTTTCTCGCAGGTTCTAGTTGTTCTAGGTTTGGAACTCTCCGTTCCCTTCATTGCTTCAGGTTCATTTTCCTTTCCCANTGGCTGACTTCCGTCAGGTCTAATACCAGATGAAGGAAGAAAGAACAGTTTTAGTGACAACTGCTGTAATTGTGTAAATCTAATCCCAAGAATAAATCCCTGTCCTGTTTTCTCCCATAACAGNTCTGCTTCTGTGCACGTGACTTCGGGACTATTTGTGAGCCCTATAATATAGGTGTGAAGCCTGCAGACACTCAGAAACGCAGTCTGTCCGTCTGCATGCCTCTTCCTTTCCTCCCTGTGTTTAAAGAAGCTGATTCTTAAATTTGTATCACCTTTAAAACATTTTTTACACACACACACACACACACACACACACACACACAGCAGAGTTCTGTTAAGACCCTTTCAGGAGTTCTATGATTCAGCCCTTTCTCTTCTGGTCTTCTGTGAGTTTTGTGAGCCATATTTGAGTCAGTACCATCTCATACAGCAGGCTGGAGAAGAGTAAGCAGTTCTCAGAAACCACAAGAGCTTGAGCTTGTGCGTGTAGTTCTTGCAGGGCATTTTTCTGAAGGCCTATGTGGGTCTTGTGTCTACACTGATGTACAAATGACCAAGGGAGGAATCAGAATAGCAGCTCCAGGNTCCTTGAGATGAACCCCTCAGTTTTGTAGCTAACTCACAGAAAGCCAGTATGGGCTGACTGTGCCTCCCCTTGCCAAGTTCATGATAGAGATACAGTCTTTATAGGGGTGACTACATTAAAACAAAGTCTACAGTGAGCCCCAGTCCAATNACTGGTGTCCATAGGAAACTAAGGCATTCGGACTCAGGTGTGTACATAGAGCACAGAAGGGAATCTATGAACCAAGGGGAGGGGCACAGAACAGCTCCCTCTCTGTTTCAGAAAGAACCAACTCTGTTGACCTTGATCTCAGCCTTCAGAATTCTGAGAAAGTTACTTTCNGTTGTTAAAACAGCCCAGTCTCTGGTACTTTATTACAGAGGCCCTAGCAAAATGAATACAAAGCCCCAAATGAGACTCTTTTGTAAGATATTTATTTCCTATCTCAATGAGTAGTTACTGAGAAGAAAACCACAGAGGAAAGAAAATGCTGTAGCAAATGCTATGGGCAGTGATTGGCTTAATAGGGNGAAGTACTTTTTTTGTTCATTTATACTCAGTGAGTACTCACCACATATCCTACCAGTGCTCAGTATTTTTAAAAAATCACTCAGTAATTACTTGTAATAAACTTGTGAACAGCTGGAAAGTTGTTCTCNTTATTGAGAAGGAAACTGAGGCTCCCAGAGAAGTAATTTGCTCAAGTGCATGGTAACATCCAATCTGGGGCCTCAATGTCCACCAAATTCTGACTTTAGAGTCGGCATTCTGGCATTCTTGACCACCGCTCCAGCCTGGCTTTATTTCAGCACAGTGCTCAGCGTTGTCCATCTTCCCCAGCAGAGCTCTGAGAGCCTTGAAGGGTTTGGATGTATTTGGTGGTCTGCTAAAGGGTGTTGCAATATCTCCACTGTNGTAAATTCTGCCATCTTGAACTAATTTGGCAGTTAATACTGTTTTTTCTTAATAACCATTGTTCCTGCAGCTTGTTTAGAGTTTGGGTTTTGAGTGAGGACTCAGGTTCATTGATTTATACATACAGGTGACTCACTCATGGAAGAATTCTGTTGATGGAAATCTGTAGGTTATAGGGCAGGTGACAACGCAGAAGGAGAGAAGTGTGAAGGGAAAAGGGGAACCATGTCTTGCTAACAAAGCCAGCTCATTCATTAGAATTATATTCATAGCCCTTGCTTAGACTAGCCAGTATTCAAATTTTAAAGAATTTGTTTTTTGAAGCCTTTATAAAACTTCCCACTGTTACAATGTATGCCATCTGGGATTTGGCATTTATAAAATGTGCTGTTAAGAAATGCCAAGAGATTCCTCATGTAAACCAGATGGTACAATAACAATTCTGTCTTTATTTTTTGTGGCAGAAAAATAGGGCTTCAGTAGCTTGAATCTTATGTGACTAAATTAAGCCCAATCAATACTTCAGGGACATTACAATTTCAATAGGCAACTTACCCACCTAAATATTTTCATCAGTGTTTTTATTTGGAGAAGAAAAACAAAAGTGCAGACAATGTTTCCTCTTGATTGCTCATGTCTGTGTTTTTAAAGGCAATGTTTCTAAGAAAAACATCACCAGTGACCTTCGCTGCATGGGATGTATGTGTTTAGATCCGAAGCAGAGATGTTGAAATCTCGTTTGAATAGGGAAATCCCACACCAAACAGTTCAAACAGTTTTCTTATTATCCTATAGAGAAAACCATCCATTTTCTGGGCAAGGCATCGGCTGTCTTTTTCTCAAGATTTCTCAGAAGCCAAGTTCATGTACAAAGCTGCTGGCAATGCCTTCTTTTGCCCTTACGGGTTCCTGNGGGTTTTCCATGTAACAACAGCACTTTTCTTACCCCTTTTAATCACCTTTCTTTTTGTTATTGTTTCATTTCCATTAAAAATTCATAAGATCCTCATTAGGTAGGATAATCTTGTTAAAAGCTGTGTGTTCCTCCGATCTTTCTTCCTCTTTGTTTCACACGAATGTGCTTCCCACCAAAGCCCATTTCTTCTGTAATTAGTCATGAATAGTAATTAGTCATGAATAGCCTCAAAGAACAGTCTGNTTTGGAAACCAGATTTCTTAGATACAGAGGCCAAACTTGTTATTGAAAATATGTGTTTCTGGGCCATACAGCCCATTTAATTTCTCTTCCAATTATCCATGAATAGTTTTCCAAAATAACAAAGATGTTCGATTTACATTTGTAGCATTGCTTTATCTTACGAATAGATTGGAAGTACCAAATACCACTCATCTTTGCCTTCTTTCTCCTCCAGGCACAGTGACACTGGGACTCTGTTTCATAGACAGAAGGCNAGGTAAATTCTTCATCTGTATACTGGCTCCTCTTGGCCAGGACTGGATTCCATGGTAGGTGGAATATCCAATCAGCATAACCCACTGTCACTGTCAGGCAGCTGCTGGTGTACTGGGCAAGGCAGCTAAAGCATACANACAATGGCAGTTGACAGTGGCCAAAGGTTGTTCTATGGAGGGTGGGGGCAGGTGCTTAACATGGAAGAACTTCTTCAGGTGTTGCCTGACAGGGTGTCTATTAACCCTGTTTCTTCTGGTTGTTGGCAAAATGAAATGGCGTCTGGGTAGAAAGTCTTTCAAATAAAATAACTCAGTGGTGGGGGTTCTGGATAACAGGCCACCTTCTTAGAGTGTTAAGGAGACAAAGGGCAGTGACAGCAAAGGGGGCACAAGACACTGGCAGGCAGGACATTTCCCTGAGGTGAGCTGTTCTGGTGTCACTGGAGTATAAAGAGGTGTGACAGGGTGTGGCTCCAATGGGAAAGTAGAAGAGGGGTGTGACTGAGGTCACTGCCACTCACGTGTGATCCTCAACTCTCTACTGTGCGCATAGGAAATATTCTTCTCCAGCTTTCCCAGAGCCCNGTGATACACTGTTGGGGAGGAAAGATGCTGCATTCCCACAAGCTCAGGGCAGTCAAATGTGCCCAGAATCCACAGTTGCTCACTGTTGCAAGGCTCCTAAAGAGTGAGGTCTGCATGATATGGAAGTCTACATTTTTGCTTTGTTTTGTTTTTTAATTAACTTCTGTCCACTTAATTTCCCTACAAAATTTTCTATTTCCTATTCATTTTATTTCCTCCAGAGAATAAGAAAAGGCACCAATTCTCTTCTGTTGGCTCATAATATGTAAAACCATACTTGATATTTTGTAAGGGATTGTTCATTCTCCTTCTGTGCTTACTACTGTAAAATTGTTTGCTGGTGGTATGATTATTAGTGACATCCTCCAGTTTCATTCACAAGGAATTGGAGACTCAGATGGCTACCTCACCACAGATCTTAAAGTCATAGGTCTTCCAGCTCTGAGTTCAGTCTTCCTTCTCAGCCTCACCTTGAGGAGAGGGAATGAGAAGCAGCTTCACATTCGGCAGGATGTGTTTCTGTTTCTGTTTCATCCCCACCCAATCTCACAAGGACATTTGCCCAAGGAAATGTCAGAGGGTACCAGGA
This sequence comes from Neotoma lepida, assembly GCA_001675575.1. Lineage (NCBI taxonomy): Eukaryota > Metazoa > Chordata > Mammalia > Rodentia > Cricetidae > Neotoma > Neotoma lepida. The sequence goes on from LZPO01107913.1 coordinate 630,394, forward strand.
TCTTGGTCATTTAAAACATGAGTTCAAATGTTTTACTACTGGGAGCCGTGCAGCCGAGTCTTGGATCAGCATATGACTATCTGTCCAATGGGTTTCCTCAGAGCAAGGCAGCTGTGGAAATGGACTCTCACTTGGCAAAGACCAGTAGTCCATGGGACAGTGTAGGAATCTGTAAAATTTGTGCAGCTTGCAGGCTCTTTTCTCTCTCACTATATTGGTGATTCTTTGGGCAGTTTTTAGTTTTACTTTATCAATCATACATACAATAGCTGTAATTTTCCCTAGAAATTCTGGTGTTCCTTGAATATTTCCCCCTAAGATTCAACAGGAGGCTAATGTTTCTTAAATCTCTTATCTGGAATTACTAACACTACAACTCCCGATCCTGGGAACTTTTCTGGCTCAAGAGAGACAGCTAGGTACATATGAGCAAACAACACTTGAAACATTAACCATGTTTCACAGTTCAGGAAAGGAGAGCAGGGCATGCATACACAGACTAGGAAGAAGGCCTCAGGAATACACATAGTGCCAACTGTTGAGAGTAAGGTCCCTGGACACCAAGCATAGAATCATTGGTAGGATCTGGTATGCTCCAAGAGGAAAATATACAATGCAAAATGTGGGATGGATAGACCCATCTTTACCATACATAGGGGCTTTTATTGATAGAAGAAATACGATATAGTGAGATGGGAAAAGAGTGCTTCGCCAAAGTCTGCCTTTTACAGAGAGATTGAGACATGGGACCCTCATGTAGAAAAAGGAACTGTATAAAAACACATCTTGCAGACACAAAAGAATTGTCTGGGTTTGAATATTGTCCTTAAAGCATTGTGTCCATGTCTATTACTTTTTAATTTGTAACCACAAGTCGCTGCAGCTGACATAAGTGCTGCAAGAGCAGGATGTGTCTGGCTCAATATTTACTTAAGCCTGCAAAAATGCTGAACTCTATGTCTAGGTTATGCAGGGGGTGGGAAGGTGTATTTGGGGAAGCATAAAGGGGAACAATGGGGGCTTTCATGATGATCACGATGTATTCCTTAAATTGTGATGTATTTCTTAAAGTTAAAAATAGAAGCCAATAATAAAGCTGTCTATATAACCCTGGTCAGAAAACCTNTGTTTAAGTATAAATAAAGGCTCNTGCTATCTGGAGCTACTTGAGTGTAANCCACTTGGTGGTCAGTTTTCCTTGCGTCAACNCCCCTTCCCCACCTCGGGACCTGAACCCAAGCAGAGGCTGGACCGCAACATTTTACCATTCACAAGTGAGTTTAAGTTCAAATCGTAAGGGTGTCTGAAGCCAAGCATCTCTCCTACTTCTCCTCACCTTTTCACCTTTCTCCTCTATAATTACTTTCTCCTCCTGCTTTCACTCTTCATCCTCCTTCTCCTTCTCTTCCTCCTCTCCCTCCTCTCCTTCCTCCTCTTCTCTTCCTCCTCCTCCTCCTCTTCCTTTGATAATANTTATTTATTGTGTATGTGTACATGCACATGTCCTGTCATATTTGTTGAGGTCAGAGGACAACTTGAGGGAGTCAGTTCTTTCCTTCCATCATGTGGGTCCTAGGGATTGAACCNAGGTCATCCGGTTTGGTAGCAAGCACCTTCACCCACTGAACCATCTCACCAGCCCTCACTCTGCCCTCTCATCCTCTGCCTGCATTCTCATCTGCACCCTCTTATTTTCTTCTGTGTTATCATCAGCATCATCTTCTGACAGCCAACTCTTAGGAG
>LZPO01107913.1:652869-680643 GCA_001675575.1 Neotoma lepida
TCCAGTGTACTCTTAAAACTGTGATGAACATTGAAGTTTCTGCTGCTCAGTGTGAAGAGTATGGAAGGTGAGGGGCCCTGGTAGTATCCATTTACTAACCATTTATAATTTAAAAAATTTTAAGTGTAATGGCTGATTATCACTCCAGTTCCCATAAACATTGGTTTCTTTAAACACAGCAGAATGAGAGAGTTAATCTAAGGGGCAGACTTTCCACTGTGAGCTCACCCTTTGTTGAGTTTCCACCCATACTAGTCCATGTAGTTTGGAACTCCTCATGATTGCCTGCCATTAGCACCAAGTGGGAGGGAAGAAGAGGGGGAAATGAAGGGTCTCAGGCTGAATACTTCCTGTCTCAATCTCCTTTAGGTCAGGTGCCTCAGTCACTTCCCTCTAGCTGTTAAGAGCTTTGTTCCCTGCTTGCTTCCTCTAATGGATATCGACTTCTGACTTCATTTATGTCTAACCTGAGTGATTTGGTACAACACTGGCTGTGTGCAAATTTTTTCTTGCATAGCTCACTGATGTCACAAGAACTCAAGGTAACAGATGGTGAATAANCTATGGCTCTGAGACATTGGGTCACTTGCCTAAGGTCACATATCCAGTGCATGCTATAGAAGGAATCTAATCCAGGACTGCCTAACTCCAGAGTTCATAGGCTTAACTACTCCACCCAAACATGTAAATGATTGATCCAAATGATGGACTCTGTGATGATTTCCCAACATTTCACCCACAGAGCCTGGTAACCCATTCATTTCTCCTTTCACCTGCCTTGTACTCTGGTTGTTTTTGTGCCCAGGGAGCAATCTGTGGGTCTTACCCAAGGATTTGAACACTGTGGTCTTCTCACAGTGTGCAGGCTTCACTCCTGACACCACTTCTCCAAGCTCAGCGAAGATGTCAGCCTGTGAAACAAATGCATGCTAACTAGGGCTGAAGCCACCATTCCATGCCAGCATGGAGAGAATAAAAGCAGTTTTTCAAAGGCCATCTGTGAAGTGGATGGTGTTAGGAAGCATCTGCCCTCTAATATCCTTTTGGGGCAGCACCTGTGTTTTTGATTCCATGGACACAGAGATCATTGTGTCTGGCGGCTGCCTGCCAGGTCCCTGTCTGTGAAGAAATTGGTGTGCTATTATCTGACCAGGCACTTTGGCAGCCTCTTNTTGCTTCCATATCCCAATTACAAGCAGGCATAGGCAGCCAGGGGATACACAGTCTTACTGTGCTGTCATATCAGAAAGGTTTCCAGGCTGGGACAGACTTCCCATCCCACTGCCTTATCGCACAGCAAACTGGAAAAAAAATCAGCTCTCCCTCCAAGCAGAAGGACAAGAAGACACATGTCATAGCCATATGGCTATGTTTTTCTAGAATGGAATTAAAAGTGTTGCAAGATGTTCAGGAATGGCTGTGAGGTGACCAAGGTCCAGAGGGGAAGACAGTGAAAGCCTGGGAACCAGGCCAGGGCCAGTCAATGTTCTGCCCATAAGTGGCTCACCCCTGACAACAGAACGTCCCCTGACTCCTTCAGGGCGGCCTCCCGGGAGTCCACATACAGCACCGCTTGCTTCATGAGCTCGTCATCCAGTTCTCGCCAGTCAGGTCTGCTGGCTCCTACAGCTACGAGAGAGCAAAACATACTCTGAGCCCAGGAAAACCCTAGGATACATTAACAGAAAGAGTTGCACAGGGGACCAGTTGGGATATTTAGACCAGAATTCCTTCTCATCTCCTAGACCAAGTTCTTCCCAATCAGCAAGATAGGATACTTGTTAAAAAGAACACCTACAATTTTTCCTTATTCTTTTAAAAATTACTTGTGTGTNTGTGCAGGTGCATGTGCATATAGGTACAGGTGCATCTGAAGGTCAGAGGTTAAGGGTGTTGGACCTCAAGATGGCTGTCCATCTTGTTTTGTGAGACAGAGCCCTTCACTGGGATACAAAGCTTGCTGCTCAGGCCAAGCTGTCTGACTAGTGAGCGCCAGAGATTTTTCCACCTCCACCTTCCCAGTACTGGGATTANAATCCCAGTTCTGGGATTACAAGTGCACACCTCCATGCCTAGGGATTAAACTCAGGCTCTGATGCTCATGGTGAGCACTTTATGAACTGAGCCATCTCCAAAGCTCTCCTTTTCTATCTCACACCCTACTTCATTCCTGTAAGATTTTAAGGTCACTTAGCAGCACTCATTTAAAAAAAAGATTTTCTTTTATTACTTTAAATTTATGTGTGTGTGTCTGGTGTGGGTACGTGCATGTGGGTGCAGGTGCTTGAAGAGGTCAGAGGTCAGATGCTCTTTAGAACTGGATTTATAGACAGTTGTGAGCCACCGAACATGGATGCCAGGGGCTGAACTCAGGTCCTCTGCAAGAGCAGTACACATTCCTAACCACGGAGCCATCTCTCCAGCATAGCATTCACTTATAAGGCAAATGCTGCCCATGCTGTCCTTTCCATATATGCTGTTTATGGACCTCTCGTAGTCTTCAGCGTCTGATTCCATGCATGGATGCACACATTGAAGCTATGAAGAGTGAAGGGACCTGCTCCCAAGTCATCAGTGAATCTGGGTCAGAGAGAGCCCCAGGCTTTCACTCAAGGGTCTCCTCTTGCCAAGAGTGACAGCTAATTGCAGAAAGCACACAACAGAGACCCACTGCTCCTTATCTTCAGTTGGTTTGTTCCTTAGTCATTCCTGTTCCTCACCTGAAACTGTTTTTTCTGTAGTCATGACAAAGAGCCCAGTGTTAAGGCCCACAAAGAAGCCATATGAGAAGACAGTTGGGAGGTCTGTAACTGTAGCTCAGTGGCACAGCACCTGCCCTGCATGTGTGAGGCCCTAAGATCAATCCCCAGTACTGCCAGAGGGGAAGAAGAAAGGAAACCTGGGCTTGAGATGGCCTTGACAAAAGGAAAACTGATGGTGGAGAAATGACCCAGTGGGTAAAGCACACAGTATGCAAACGTGAGCAGCTGAACCGAAATCTCCAGAATCTGTGGAAAGCGGAATGCTACAGCACACATCTGGAATCCCAGTGGGAGGCAGAAGCAGGAGAACCCCTGGAACTCTTGGGCCAGTCAGCTTGGAGAACACATAGGTGAACAGTAAGAGATGCTGTCTTGAACAAAGTGGGAGCCAGAGCCGATAGATAGATTGTCCTCTGACTTCCATATGTATGTGGGGGCATGCACGCATGCACACACATTTTTTTAAAAGAAGAAGAACAGGAAGAGGAAGATAAGGANGGTGAAAAGGAGGAGCAGCGAGGAGGAAGAAAAAAACCAAGCAAACTAAACACCCCACAAAACACAAATGGGCTATTAGGCCTTGATCATTGACCTTGTCCTTCTGCAGACTGGAGCAATGAATCCGTTGTATCACTGCTCCTGTTACAAGGACATAGGATAATGCACAGACTGTAACCAAATGCCTGCAGAGCCAGGAAGAAATGAACAGGAACAAAGCCAACAGAGGGACTGGAAATGTTGCAGTCCTGGTCACACAGAAGAGAGTGCATACTTTTCCAGGGGACAGTCATTATCCAGCTCCAGCTAATGGCTACTATGTGTGAGTGCATATCCTCTATTACCAGACTGCCCTCCATCCCCGCTGTTTATGAAGAGGAGCAGGAAATCTATTTGCATATGTTATTTCTTATTACTCTGTCATCCAAACNAAGCAGCCTGCTGGCTGCAGCCAGTGCCAGGGTAGCTAGGTAGTCTTGGAAATATTATAAAGTTTTATCCAAATACAAGGCAGCATTTACGTGCCTTCTTAGAGTGCTATCCATTTCCTCTTATGTTCTCTTTCCTGTCGTTCTGAGCTCTCATTTCCAGAGAGCAGTGTAACAATGCTCATCTTGAAGGCTGTTGGTGGGGGATTCTATAGAACAGAAGTACTCACTAATGAAGCTTGTAAATAAATCATAAGGTGGTGGGAAAAGCTNCCAGGTACTCGGGCTACCCTCTTCCCTGCTTTTTACAGACAGCCATTGCCTCCAGTAGGATGAATTCTCAAAGGGCTGTGTGAGGCCACTCAGGCAGACGCAAGTGGACCAAACAGCAAATCAGCAGTCTGACCCAGATCAGAACTTGGCCTTTGCTTCAGAGGGGCTAGAAAGAGTAAAGATCTTGGAAGACTTGCTGATGGAATGAATGGGATGTGCGCCTGGGAGTAAAGAAGTGTGATGTGGGGTGGGGGAGGTTAGAGCCAGGCCTGCCCTTTAACAGGGCTATAAACAACTAAAATAGACCTTTGGTGTCTCACCGTTATCACTGGGACATACTTTAATAAAGCATATACAAGGCTCTGTGATCACATATAGAAACTTTGTCCCTAGGTCAAGGGAACACAAAGAGAAGTATCTTGACTCCATATCAGGCCTTCCCCTTCTAGAAATATATGTAGATAGATAGATGGATAGATAGATAGATAGATAGATGGATAGATAGATGGATGGATAGATAGATAGATGGATGGATGGATAGATAGATAGATGGATAGATAGATAGATAGATAGATAGATAGATAGATAGATACATACATACATACATACATACATACATACATAGATATATAGGTAGATAAAGAATGAATGTAAAGAACTCATTGTAGCTGGCTTTGGGGGTGGTGGAAGGTCCTTAGGAACTATGAGTAACCTCCAGAAACAGGTCCTCTGTCTATAGCATATGGGGCTGGATCCTGCCACAAGAGCCTGGAAGAGGACCTTTGATAGTAGATGAGGTTGTAGCCCAGCAAACACAGATTTCATCCTTTTGAGACTTTAAGCAGAGGACTAACCTAACCTTGAATGGATTCTCACTGGCTGTATTGTTAAGTTTGAAAAACAAAATAAAAACCAAGTCAGTTAGCTGCAGCTTCAGTTTTGCCCTTGGGAANACATTTCACCAAGAACTGTCCCTCTGGATTTCTCAAGTCCTCCCAGACAATTTTGATCCCAAGAAGCACACTTCAATTCACCTTTTACCTGTCAACTAAACCACCTCTTGGCTTCTTCCTGGACCTGTATCATGGCATCAGTTCCCTGCAGACTGAGACCTTGACTTCACTTTGGCCTAATCTTCAAATNGTTGTGTTCACTCCCCCTCAGGGCCCTTACTTGTAGTCTTCTGTCTGCCTGGAACACCCTCCCTTCAGTCCTTGACATGACTTGCTCTTCCTTATCGTTTGGGTCACAGCGCCAAGTCACCTCCCCAGGCAGCTTTTCTGGTAAGTGGATCAAAAGGATCTACCTCAACTTCCCCTTTCTGCTTCCACTACCGGGCTCTTATAGTGTCTTGTTTGTTGGACAGTCTCCTCACAAGCAGAATAAAGCTAAGAGGAAAGCCATGACCTCGGATGGTCCATTTACTGTGGCATCCACCATCAGCTAGTACAATGGCTGTCACATGGAGTAGAGTCAGTAAACATTNATGAATGAACATATAATCTCTTGTCTCCTGCCTGCTCATCGGCCTGTGTGTGCAGAGCACTCAGCTTCTGAGATGACACCATGTTCCTGTCATTACATGGTGGAGCACTGCTACTATCCTCAATCCTTGGCTGGCTGGCTGCCTGGCAATCGAAGCTAGACTTCTTATTGGAAGATAATGTTGAATACTGTTCAAGAGCCCAGAGGCCAGCTCTGAGGACAGACTACCTCAGTTCAAACCCAACTTTGTCCCCAAGAGTCTCTGACTCTTGAAAGTTACTTAATGTCTCCTTGCNTTGGTTTACCCACCTATAAACTAGGGGTTATAATAATCATTGTCTCTTATCTTAAAAGGTTGCTGTAAGGATTAAGTGACTAAATATAACATATATACATTATATATATGTAANATATATATTATATATACATACAAATTATTTATATATCACAATTGAGAGTGTTGGGGAGGTAGATCAAACAGTAGAGTACTTGCTGTGGAATTATGTACCCAGCATCCATGTAAAAACTGTGGTCATATCTGTGACACTGTGGGGTGGGTGGGCACTAGACAGAAATAGGTGGTCCCTGAAGTTCTCTAGCCAGCCAGTCTAGCTAATTAGTGAGTGTTGGATGCTGTGAGAGACGGGTCTCAAAACCAAGATGGAGAGTAACTGGAGAAGACATCCAACATCAACACACACACATACATACACTACAAACACTTATGGGTTCACATGCACATGCTCGCACACACGACAGAAGTCAGGACAGCATCTACAATAGTTAAGTATTTTACATAGCCCATTTCTTTTGATAATCTCTAAGGTTATTTGAAGATCTTCAGAGGCCCCAAGTGTCCTTATGTTTAGAATACCCTCTCCACTCCACCTCCTGCTACACATATTTAAAACACCATGTGTCACGTTGAATCCTTCTTGTGCTGTACTTATTTTTGGAAATTGTTTATAGTTCTATATGTTAAGAACAAACTATTCAGACCAGTGTGGTGGATCAAGCCTGTCATGCAAGTCTTGGGAGGCACAGGAGGGAAGATTACAAGTTCAAGGGCCACACAGAGGGACTTTGTCTCAAAAAGTCAATCCAAACAAACCAAAATGGAACACTATTTGTTTGTCCACTAGGATTTGAATGTTGTCACATTTAAGAATGAAGGTGTAGCTGAATGTCTGTGGCAATGTCCCATTCCACCAGGACATTAATTAGTGAAATAGTCACTAGTTTTACATTTAATTTTCTTTTCACATTTTGAGACACAGTTTTTCTGGCCCATCCCATCTTTCTCTTGCCTTTGGGTTTTTGAANCAGGTTCTCTGTAAGTTGCCCAGGCCATCCNTCAGTTCTCCATCTTCCTGCCTTGCACTTGAGTCTAGGCTCATATATTTGTGGTGCCCTTAAAAAAGTAGGCACAGACAGGAGTGGGGATAGTCACCTACAATCTAAACACTCAGGAGGTTGAGGCAGGAGGATATCAAGTTTAAAGCTAGTCAAGATATAGCNAGACCCTGACTCAAAGAAAAACTAAAATATCTGAGCATTCTGTATGATGGGGAAAGCACTTTTACAAACAGAGCCTGGACCCNGTCTGTGAGCATGAAGCCTTTGTACTTACCATTGATGTGAGCCCCNGGCTTCACCCATTCACCAAATAAAATGGGCTCTGTTGCCATGGTGACTGTGATGATGACATCAGCACCTGTCACAGCCTCCTGCACCGATGAACAGACACGAACATCTCCTTGCACTGTGCTTGCAAACTTCTCTGCGTTTTCCCTAGTGCGGTTCCATATTCTCACCTTATAGTGGGTGACAAAAGGGACNTAGTGGTGCATTTCTTCACTGCTTATGCCACACCAGCCCACACTGCTCTGAGACACAAAGGTGTCTTTAAAGAATGAACATTTGATCAAGAACACAGCATTAATCTGAACGGATATCTGCTCAGACAAATTCTCCTTTAAAGAAAGTGGATACTTTCCAATCTTGGGCTAGGACACAGATCTGATGGCTTAATGATTACAGAGAAAGGTCTGGAGCTAGGCAGGCTTAGCACCAACTCTTCCTTTATATCATACTATTCCTACAATGATTTCCCCTCATTCAGCCTCAGTTTTCACATCTATGAAGTGGAAATGATAACTGGGCAAAGACAGTGTGGATCTTAGTCGATGTTTGAAGCCCTGTATTGGAGTTTCAGCAGATACAAGACTCATAACAAGAGTGCTTTGTCATGGANGAGCTTGATCAATGAAGTATAAGGGAAGGATCAAAGAGCAAACACTTTTTAGGTAAATGGTGTAGCTGATAAAAAGACCAATTAGGAAAGCCACAGAATCCTGGGAGGCACTGGGCTGGAGGTTGATNGATGCTGGCAGCAATCCATCTACAAGTTTCAACGTCTGGGTCAGAGGCCACCAGCTTCAACCAAAAATAAGGCCCAAAGACTCTCTCATCAGGAAATANGGTAAATAGAAAAATTAGCTTTCCATCTAAGCTCATCAAATGAATGACTCAACACACCCAGTAATAAGTCACTGCTATGTCGTCTTTTCTGATAGAAAACTGTGCAAATATTATGCAAAATTTAGATAATCTGCAACAGTGCTGTTGGAACCATTGACGAAAACGTGGGATTCACACTGTGTGCAGCCAACAGGGTTAAAGCTGCAGTAAGATGCAGAGGAGAAGATGCAGAGGGAGAAGACTGGAAACTACTTGCCAGTCTTTGCAAACTGGTGAATGGTTATTTTTCTTCTTTTCTTCTTCTTCACAGTCTATCTTTCTCGAGACGGCAGGATTATTTTTATCATAAAAATGCATACTTTGCATCGCCCCCACCACTCTCACAGGCATACATTAAAATGAAAAAAAAATTATCACTAAACATTTCCAGTGTAGCAAGGGCCACAGCAGGGGCAGGTGGCAGGATCTGCTGATAGCAGTAGAAGGGGGCTGTGTCCTCTACTCACCAGGCCTCGATCTGATTCTGGATCCACAGCCCTAAATTCTTAAAGCCTCCCAGAGACTTTTAAGAGAAGCATGGGGAGGGGCTGGAAGTGCAGCTGATACCCAAGGAGTGTCACAGTGGGTGGCACACATGGGTGGCTGGTGGCATTCCCAGGTGTGTGTCCTGTGAGCCATGAGTCTGAAAAGAGGTGGTCGGGCATCCCAGTTCGCGTCTCCATGGGGAAGTCATAAAGGTAAAGGTGTCTACGCTGGACTCACCCCGCTGTTTGCCTGTGTTGAGTGGTACCCAGAGGCCCCTGGCCCATCTGCCCCCTCCCCAGACCCCACCCTCACTCACCTCCTTGAAGGAGAACTGTTCTGTGAAGATCTCATAATGACTGTACGCCTGGACCCCAGCCCCAAGGATGCACAGCACATCACTGTCTGGGGGTTTCAAAAACTGAGAGGAAACAGGATGGCAAAGGTCAGTGGGTGAAACAAAACCAGTCCAACATCAGGTGGCCAGAGGCTTCAGCTACCCTCAAGAGCTGGTGGGCACCATGGGGCTGTCACTTTGTTTCCATTTGCCCTCTGTAGAGAGGAGTCGGAAGGTAGGAGCCTTCACTGAGGACCTACTGTGTGCCAGTACTCAACTCTCATGATCTTATTTGGTCTAGACAAAGACCCTATGGGATGGACACTCCTAGTGTGTGTGTGTGTGTGTGTGTGTGTGTGTGTGCGCGCGCGCGTGTGTGCATGTGTGCACGTGCCTGTGGAGAACAGGTTAACCTTAGTGTTGTTACTCAGGAGACATCCACCTTATAAATAATCTAAACACCTGATTTGCCATGCCAACCCTCCTTTGGGCCATGGCACTTCTGCTATTCCTAGGAAAACCAGCATTCTAAGCCCTTGTCCTTCATAATGAAAAAAACAAAGAAACAAACAAACAAACAAAAAAACCCAGATTCCAGTCATTCCCACAGAACTCCATTTTCCTCCACTTACTCTTTTAATATATGGTCTCATTATGTAGTCCAGGCTGTTCTATAACTCGTTATGATCTCCAACTGCTGGGATTGTAGTTGTGCAGTGTTATCACAGATTAATACCCTATTCTAAACTTCCTTTCTTTAATTACTTCCTCTACTAACCCTCCCTCTTCTCCTGGGGTGCCTCCACATCACTGAGGACATCACCAGTGCCACTTGCTTGACCTTCTGTTTAGTGTGGTCCTCCAGAGCTTCACTCACTGATTTCAGTCCTCTCTGAAATGTCAGCCTGTCAGGGAGGTCATTTCCGAAAATGTCATCTCTTTAATCATAAATAGCGGTGTGTACCTGTAGACTCTTATGTGGGAGGCTGAGGCAAGTGAGCCATCTGAGCCTAAGTATTCAAGTCCGGTCTGGGCAACATAGTAAGACCCCATTTCAAAAAATAAAACGTCACTTCCATATCAATATTTTTAACTTTGTTTCATTTCATTTTTCTAACATACAACGTGGGTTTTGAAGGGTATTATTTTTTCAGCAAACTATAAACATACTACCAATTATTTATTAATTAATAAAAATTATGAAATAGTTAAACATATAGTAACATTTATTAATAATTAGTTTATAATACTATATATATATTTATATATATAAAGAGCCATTTAATTTTTTTTTAAAGTCAAATCACTTTCTACTTTACTTTTTGAGATAGGAAGATAGGGAATTGTGCATTGAAGGTATTTGGAATTATGTGGCACACATTCAACAACTTTGTGAATTACTGTGATCACTTAATAGCTCATATTTGGTATGCAGAATTCCAGCTATGAACAAAGGCAGCAGTATGTTCCGCATTCCTCCCCTTTCTAGATCTAATCTGGCTAGCACAGTGTAGCCACTGCTCTTACCTTCGTGGCAATGGCAGACACAGCTGCTGTTCTCTTTGCAGTTATAACATTTCCATCCATGACCTTGGAGGAAAGAAAGACAGTGAGGAAGGTGCCCTCCTAGGACTGAAACCCAGAGGAACAGCTTTGAAGGCAGCTTTAGGCAGCTCTGTAGAGCTACAGAGAATGTGGGGCTTAGAGTCAGCTCAGATCTGATTCCACCACTTAGGAGCCCTGCGGCTTTGAGCACTAATCTCTATGCATTGGACTCTTCACCTGCAAAAACAAAGATCATGCCAACAGTGCAGAGGATACCAGGAGCGCTAAATACATCTGCATACAGCNAAGCCACTGTGGACACTAAGCACTCAAGCATCACCCCTTTTGTTTTCTTGCTTTGGGATTCTCAGATCTCCAAGCCAAGGTGAAACTTCAGGGACATGATTGTCACTTCACATCTCACGAGCTTTGGAAAGACACTATTCCCAGAGCCCACTGGGCTTCAGAAAGACTCGGGCTGACTCTCTGGCTTGGGGTATGCAGTTCAGTGGTCAAGGTCTTAGGACCCATTCCTGGCACAAGGAGAACCAAGAAAATTGAGTCCCTAGGGGTGGGATCAAGCTATCCTTGATTTCCAAGGCTCCCCAGGAGGTTCTAATGCCCAAGGAGGGCTGAGCATTTTGCCTGGCTAACAATAACTGTCACCCTTTCACTTGTCTCAGCCTACTCTCAAAAGGCAAGTGGTATTATTCATTATTATTCTCATTTTACAGGCAAGAAACTGAATCCTGTAACTACAGAACATTCAGCAAAGCCCCAAAGCCCCGCCATCTAGTGTGAAAGGTGGAGGTTCCAGAAGTGGGACTTCATTGTCATAGGCAGCATAGAAGCTACTGCCACGGGATGAGCACAGGTTGGGAAGGAAGAGCTAGTCTGGCTAGACTCCTTAGGGATTCAGACATTCTTCAGAGGAGAAGGAAAGGGGTTGGGGTTCTGAGAGCCTGCTTGAAGCCCTCCAAGAAAGCATCACATCAGTGTTAGTCAGATGGATCTAGGAGTGATCTTCACTTACCAGCTGTATGACCTCAAGCCAAGGATCTCTACTAACCTGAGCCTCAGGGACCTCGACAAAAATTAAAGGGGAAGTGTCCTGTTCACACTTAGCACTTGGCAGCCTGAGTCAGGAAGATCATGTGTGTAAGATTGGCCTGGGACACATAGCAAACAAACAAACAGACAGACAGACAGACCGACAGACAGACAAGGCAGTAGAACATAGTCTAGGACTGGATACACCATTGACTTAGACTGAATAGGTTTGAAGGCCTTCCTTGCTTAGTAGGGGGGTAAGTTTATCACAGCAGCTGTGACTCACTCCTAGTCTCCAAAGTGAGGGAACAATATTATGTACTTCCTAGCTGGTTTTAATTACACAGGTAATGTGTAGAACCCTGCGTCTCTCTCCCTCTGTCTCTCTCTCCCTCCCTCTCTCTCCCTCTGTCTCTCTCACACACACACATCACTCAGCAAATGTGAGCTACTGCTCCTTTCACACCTTTGCTAGATGCTAAAAACAGATGTCAGAAAGACACCCACAGGGTAGGGGACAGTCTTCTGCTCCATGGGAGGGGGGATTCAATGAATAAATGTTTCCTCAGCTACTGCTTTAGTTCAAGCTGTGTATTTGGTGTATCTGAGTGTGTGACAAGAACATAAGCATGAAGAACAGGATTGTTATTTCCACAGCCACATGCTTGCAGCCGCTGTGGGCTCAAAGCAGTTCTAGAAACAGATGCTGTCACAGGTCACCTTTTCGGTCTCATATCTGGTTACTTGCGATCATATGTTACTTGTCACGGAGAACTAGGTTCTAGGCTTAATTCTGGGCCTAAGGGACACTCTATACTCCAGGGGGGACTTGCTCTACCCACTCTGTCCCAAGGGAGAAAAGGTTCCTCACCGCCAGCAGGGAGCCATTGCTGGGATCAAAGAGAAGCACGGAAGCCTGGTGGGAGGGGACCGTGGATGTGTTGCTGTGGCCCTCATAGAAGGTGACTAACTTGGTGGTGAGTGCATCCTCAGCTGCACTGTAGGCTGGCATGACTCCCAGGAAGCTGAGAGAGAGAGAGAGAGAGAGAGAGAGAGAGAGAGAGAGAGAGAGAGAGAGAGAGGTGAGAGAGCACTTTCAACTCCTTCCAGTCAATTCTAAGTGTTCTATAAAGTCTCATTCATCTTCCTTCTTCCATCCCTGCTCCGCTGGCACGCTGCTCCCTGTGCCCTCATTCCTCTGCCCTTCTGCCCTTCTCTGGGGCAGGACTCCCAGCCTGGCTCTGGACCAGAAAGCCATCACAGCCCTGCCACTTCTCAGCTGTGTAAGCTTCAGTAAATCACTTTACCTAGCTGAGTCCCAGTTTTTAGCTAGCAGAGTGACTACCTCAGTACCTCCTCCCCTGCTAAGTAAGGACAGCGAGTTGAACTACAGCGGGTGGCACCTGTAAAGAGACCACTTGGCACAGGGCCGGTGGGTAGTGCCCCTTAAGCAGCAGCTGTCATTAGCAGAGATCAAGCAAGTCCTCTCCTCCCTTCTCCCACCGCTTCCCTCGGCGTTCCTCCTTGTCTTTCTTTTGAAGCCCTTTCTCCCATTCCTTTCTGGTCCCTTCTTCACTCACCCTCGATGCTTGGCCACCGGCACCACGGTGCGCACCGGCTGCATGACCCCTCCATCGGGACCTCTGGAGAAGTTGGCCAGAGCGGTTTCCAAAGGCGGGATGAGGAGGCTGGAGCTGCGGAGGTGGTCCTGCACCTCGGCTGCGCTCAGGAATGCTGGCGCCCGCCTCATCTCGCCGCCTGTCTTCGAACTCGGGCCTGGGACTCACTCCACCTTTGGGGATCCGAGCCCTAAATGAGCGCACCGACAGCGCAGCGGGGCTGGGCAGGCTTCCCGGGGCGGAGCATCGTCGCCCCGCCCCTCGGTCCCGCCCCCGCCCCTGCCGCCCACCCCAAATCCTAGGGTTCCCGGACGCTTTTCCCCAGCTTGGAATCAAGGCAGGCTGGAGTGATAATTCTTGAATCTACTGTTCCCATTCCTGTAATTAGCCATTGCCACATCCCTGGGCATGCTGTGTGTGTGGAGAGGACTCTGGGGTCCCACCTTCATCCCTCCACACCAAGCTCCACTGGGGCTGGTATTGTGAGAAAGACAGGAGAGATGACGGGGCGCTCTGAGTGCCTGTGAAGAAGGGCTTGGAGGGTTATGTCATACTTGTAATTCCGTCTCCTTCTGGAGTTTCTTCTATTCCCAATCTCTCTCCCACAACCACTCCTAGACATTAGCCGGTGTTTTAAGCGCACAGTTGACAACCTTCACCCTGAAGTCTCAGGCAAGAGTAATGAACTCAGTTACGTAAAGAGCCAAATGGAGTTTGTTTTTTCAAGTTCACGTTGTATTTGAAGAACAGACAATAGACATAAAATGAGAGGAAATCAGCCACCACAGTGACAGCTAACCCTCCACTGTCGATGGAGTAGCGATGCCTAACCGTGGACCAGTGATGGAGGAGGTGCTTCCGGAAAGTCAAAGAAAAGGGACTATTCTAACCCAGAGTGGTAAAGGTGTCAGGAAGGAGCAAAGAAAACTAGGATTCGAAAGAGTAATAGCAACAACAGCTTATCTCATTTGACTACACCAGAAGCAGCTGAGGCGTGGAGGTGCTGTTGTTAGCCTTACTATTTTAGGTTCTGGGATCTGTCCTAGGTCTTCCACTGAGTCAGCAGCAGTTAGGCTTCATTTGGGGGGGGGTGCGTGTGTGTGTGCGTGTGCTTGTGCGTGTGAGTGTGTGTGACATGTATGCAGGTGTCCAAGGAGGACAAAAGAGGGCATCCGCTCTCCTAGAAGTGGAGGTTACAGGCCGCTGTAAGCTGCCACCATACATGGGTGCGATGAACCGGACCGGGTCCTCTGGAAGAGCAGTAAGAGCTCTTAACAGCAGAGTCATCTCTCCTGCTCCTCGTTTTGTTTTGTTTTGTTTTGTTTTGTTTTGTTTTGTTTTGTTTTGTTTTGTTTTGTTTTGAAATAGCATCTCGCGTAGGCCAGACTGGCTTCAAAATTCCGATGATAGCCAAGGCTGGCCTTGAACTCCTGATGCTCCTGCCTTCACTTCTAAGGGGCCAGGACAGCAGGTGTGTACCAACCACCAGAGCCAGCTTTAATTTTTATTATTATTATTAAAATAATACAACTATTATTGAGTGTAGTAATGACTTGAGAGAAAGGCTATTAATTAACTCACTAGTAATGTAGGGGAAGCTGCTGTATCTCTCCCCTGCCCTCTCCTGAGGCCTAGGGAAATTCTGTGCTGACCACCTACAGATCTAGGAAGGAGTGGGTCACTTGCCCTTCCCTAGACTGCTGCCAACACGCCAGAAGTGACAGCAGGGTAGAGTGGTCCCCAGGCTGCAGCAATATTGACTCAACAAAATTTATTCGTCACACTCAGTAAATATCAGTCAACACTCAAGAGAAATATTAAAATAAAATGATAAAATATAAAAAATAAAAATTAACCAAAGGAGAACAACACTAGACAAAAATATCAAAAAATTAAATACAAGTCAGAATAACGGAGTTTCTCTTTTGCTTTGCACTCTAGGACAGCTCCTTAAACGTTTACTTTTACTTCAAAAAGATTGAAAATATTGTATGAAAGTGTGTGGGCTTCTGAGTTCTGCCATCGCCTCAACCGTCTTGCTGGCTTTATTTACTTTGAGTCTCTGGTTGTGGATGAGCGAGNGCGCCCGCGGAACTCACCGGAGTGCAAAAAGGCTCCAGGGCGCATGNGCGGGCGGGCGCGTCCTCGTGCCCATTGCGCGNGTCCCCGTTCCCATTGCGCGTCCCTGTCCCCGTCCCGACCGGTTGGCGCCGCCAGGCGGTTGGCTAGAGCGTTGAGAGGAAGAGCGGTGCCCGGGCGACGCGCGTCCCCTCGTGGCCGTGGAGGTAGCTGTAGTGGGGTCTGAGAGGTGTGTGTTGTGGACCTGTTCTGCTGCTGCCCTTAGACGCCCCGGGGGTCCAGCGTGGATCCCTCCACACACACCCATAGGGACTTGGGAACGAATTTCCTTGTGTATGTGTGTTGCCAGCCTAAAAGAGAGGAGTGACTGTCTAAAGAGTTAGAGTCTGGGCTGTGTATCCTGTGGACACAAAGCACATCCACCTTCAAGGAGATTGAGATGGGACATTTCTAAAGGCAGAAGTCCGTTGTGCTGGGTTTTGAAACAGAGCNTGGGGCTGAAGGGTTTGTTGCAGGTGGTTGACTGCAGTTCACTAAGAGGAGACTGTCGGGCAAGATGTCCCGGTGACTTCCCTAGCAAGTGGTGAGAGGAGCAACTGTGCGTAAGTAATCCATGCATTCTGGAGGCCGAGGCAGGAGAATAGCAAGTTTGAGGGCAAACAGGGCTACAGAGCAAGATCCTGTCTCAAAAAGCAAACAAAAGAAAAGGGCCTTTAGACATTGTTGGGAAAAGTTTTATGATAGGCACATGTGCACTGTGTAGCACCCTTTGAAACTCCTGACTCTTACCAGTTTGTCTGGTTTGTTTACGACTCCCCTCCCTGCCCTTCCCTCCCCTCTCCGCATGATAATAATAATAATAATAATAATAATAATAATAATAATAATAATAATGGTCTTGTTGACCTTTAGACCTGCCTAGCCTTGTACTCACTATGTAGCCAAAGCTGTCCTCAAGTTCATGGAAGTCCTCTTGCCTCAGCCTACCTAGTCTGTGAACAGCATGCACCATCCCACCTAGCATGACTCCACTTTGACATGGACGATTTTCACAGTTTAGGGGCTAGAGGGAAGGGTTTGGGACCCAGGATCGGTTTTTAGTCTTAACTTGATTTGAGGCAAGTCACTTGACTTCTATATCTCATCTATAATTATAAATAATTCTTTATCAATCTCACGGTTTTATTTAAAATACTATAGTAGCACAACATAAGCTTAAGCATATTTTTGAGTGCCCTTTATCACACTCATAATGTCTTCACTAATTCCAGAACATTTCACCCCCCCCCAATCCTGCACTTATTAAGCAGTTGCTATCCATTGCCTACTCCCTGCTGCCCCTGGCAACTGCTGTTCTTTTTTTCTGTCTGAATTAGTTGAGTATGGACATTTCATATGAATGGAGTCATATGTTTTGCTTAGCATACTGTTTTCAAGGTTCCTGCCTGTTGTAGCAGGTGCCATGCATCATTCCTCACCTTATATGAGCAAATGAGACTCCATCGTGGAGAATCACCACATTGTATGTATTTGTTCATCAGTTAAATGGACTTTGGGGTTATGATGACATCGTGAACATTTGTATATATGTCTTATTTTACATTTATTTATTTGGTGTGTGTGCACATGTGTGGAGGCCAGAGGGCAACTTGTGGGAATAAATTCTCTCCTTCCACCACGTGGGTCCCAGGGTTCAAACTCAGATCATCAACCTTGACAGCAAGCACCCTTACCTGTTAAGCCATCTCACTGGTCCTGCACATTTTTTTGGGGGGGGAGTGGGAGGGAGGAGGAACAGAGTATGGGCATACTTANGTTTTCTAGGAGTGAAATTGGAGAGTCATATGGAAATTGAACATTTGGCTTTTCGAGAAGCAAGCTGCCAATCTGTTTTCCAATATGGGCTGCCCCATTCTCCACCAGTGGGTAAAGGTTCCAGTTTTCTACCTTCTTGGCACACATTATTTTCTATTTTGGTTTTGATATAATGTATAGTGTACGACATGTGAAGCGGGAGCCCATTGAGTTTGTAATTTTCATTTTTCTGTGAGTAATAATGTGTGGATCTTTTAATACAGTTGTTGGCTATTTGTAGGGTTTCTTTGTAGAAATGTCTGTTTCAGACTCATTGCCCATATTTAGCTGGGTTGTATTTTGTGGTAAGGGTTACTCTATATGTTCAGGATGTGATGTGGGAGTGCTTCCTTCCACTCTTTCACTCTTTGTCCCAGAGTGCATTGTTATTAATGATGACTTGAGACTTCTGTTTATTCTAAGTGTTTGCTTTTGCTCCACATCATGTCACTGATCAGTTTGTGTATGGCATGAGAGTCATACCCAATTCACTCCTTTGCACTGGGGTCATTAGTTAAACACATTTGTTGAAAATCGTGTCCTTTTCCTGGTGAGTGAGCAAGCGTGATGTCCATCATCCACTGAGCGTGGAGTTTCCCTACTCTGCCTGTGGTTTTCTGTTTCGTTCTGTTCTGATGCTTGACAATCTGCAGATATGTTGATGTTATGAAGTGTGGGACTTCCAACTTAATTCCTTCCCAAATGGTTTGCCTATTCAGTATTCCTTAGAATTCCATATGAATTTTAGGACCAGCCTGTTCAAGGAAATTGAGTTTTGAGCTGAAGATAAACTTGGGGAGGCATTTCTGTCATAACAGTGGGTCTTTCAGTCTTCGAATACAGGGCACTCTAGTATTTTTAGGCCTCAGCTTTCTTCTCTTCTTCCCTTCTTTCCTTTTTTTTTAAAGCCATGTTTTATGTTTTTTGTGTACAAGTCCTATACTTC
Source organism: Neotoma lepida (assembly GCA_001675575.1). Lineage (NCBI taxonomy): Eukaryota > Metazoa > Chordata > Mammalia > Rodentia > Cricetidae > Neotoma > Neotoma lepida. The sequence continues at coordinate 670,749 of LZPO01107913.1, forward strand.
CTTAGCTTAATTTATTCTTACTCTTTTACTTTCTGATGCGCTTGTAATTGGAATTGGTTTTTAAAGATTGTTCATTGCTAGTGTATAGAAACAAGGATTTTTGTATGGTGATCTTGTTTCCTTCAACTTGGCTGAGTTTATTAGCTTGATCTGGTACTTTCTTTTGTGGATTCATTGGGGCTTTTCTGTATGGAATACTGAGTGTAACATCCCTGAAGCAAGAAAGGTTTATTGTTTTCCTTTACAATTTTAATGACTTTGATTTCTTTCCCGTCTTCTCCGTGTCCTGTTCCTCTTTCCTCTCTTTTTTTGTCTTCTTTCTTCCCCTGTTCTTCTTTAACTTATTTTTTGTCTGCCCAGTCACTGTAGTTAGCCTTCCATGCTTATGTTGAGTGGGAGGGGTGATGCAGACAGCATCTTACTTCTAGTCCGAGGAGGTTATTGTTCAGTCTTTCACTATTGATTATGATGTATCTGTCATGTTGAGGAACTACACTGCTGTTCCTCGTTTGTCAAGTGTTCTTATCCATTGCCTTTTCTGCTTCAGTTGAGATGATCACCAATGAGAGTGGAAGAGAGCCGGTGTATCCAGTGGTGGACTGAAGCCAGGAGAACTCCTGAAAGATTTCAGTTCTGAGTCCAGTTTACATTTATTTTATNCTCTAAAATCACAAGGTGGGGTGAGCAGGCAAGCAAATGGGATTTTTCAGAATCATACTCATACATGGCATTTAACCTTTTATTTTTCAAAGGTATATGTTACAGTTGGCAGGTGTAAGTGCCTGTGGTCAAGTTGCTAAGGGCAACATCCACTTTGGGGCTGGAACTTTTCAATTGCTTTGTCTCCTATCNAGGTTGTTCTGTCTAGGTAACAAAGTGAAATGATGTCTGGTAATCAGCAGTATAAGCAGTGCTCTCACTACATAAACCAATAAATCAGTATCTAATAATCGGTCTTTTCTACCTTATTCTACTTCATTGTGGCCATGTATTGTGTTCTATGGATGGACCTTCTTATATTGCATTACCCTGCATTCCTGAGATAAATCCAACCGTCACTTGATAAAAAAAACATCTTAAATGTTTTTCTGGATTCAGTTAGCTAGTACTGTTGAGGGTTTTGCATTTATATTCCTAAGTGATATTGGTCTGTGGTTTGCTTGTGATGTTTTTCTCTGGTTTTGAGTACAAGTAATGGAATGAGTTAGAGAGTGTTCCATCTTCCATGGTTGGGTGGAGTTGGAGGTGGTATGTGTGTCTACATCTGTGTTTATATACATTTCTCCCGGTTCCTAGCTCAGAGATCTCCAAACCCTTTGAACCTCTGATGACAGGAATATTTTTTGTCATTCATAACTAGCTGCTTTTGACTTTTCCATGAGTTTATCCCAACACAGTGACAACAGACTCTAGGTTGCCTCGGGATGGGAGCTGGTTACCAGAGGAATAGATGTGAGGATCAGAGGGTTCGGACTGTCGTCTCTAAGAGAGGAGGAGGCTGGAGATGGATTGAATCACCAAGGACTGTTGTCTTCATCTATCGTGATTACATAATGAACCTGGATCAGAAGCCTCAAGAACTAAGATAGCCTCTGGTGAACAGGTTGCTGTGTAGGGAGGCACCCTGGGAAGGGGATGGAAGCACTGTGCCCCCATCCCCTTGCTCTGTATGCCCTTCATGTGCTGTTCATCTATTGTATACTATAATTGCAAAGGCACAAGTTCCTCAGTCTGTAAGCTGCTCTAGTGAAATATGAAGCCAGAAGGACTGTAGATGCCCTGTCATTTAAGGTACCCAGGCAGAGGTCCTATTGTGCAGCTGCATCTGGAGCGGAGCATTCTTGTGGACCTGAGTCTTAACCTGGGGGGCTAGCCTATGCTAGTACTGCATGCTCAGTGCCAGAGTTGGACTTAATTGTAGGGTACTCAGTTGGAAATTTTGTCATTGTTTGGAAAATCAAACAAGAATCAGCATAAATTCTTTCCCACTCCAGAGACTGTGATCCTGTTTTTTCCTATGCTGGAAAGTTGTTTATTTGATTGTTCGTTGTTCATTTGATCTATTATAAAAGATCTATAGAGATCTTCCACTTGTTCTTGAAATGTGTATATTATTGTGTTTCTAGGAATTTTATTTAGGTTGTCAAATCTGTTGGGTTGTAATTGTTTATAGTATTTTCTTACAATTTCTTTTATTTCTAAAAGGTTGTTAAGGTCTTCTCATTGTATAAACTGATGATATGACTACTCCGACTACTCCATGGTATGGTTAAGGGGAAGGTTTTTTGTTGTTGTTGTTGTTGTTGTTGTTTGTAGATATGAGGGATAAACAGCCAGAGGCATCTGGAAGAGTCCAGAGCAGAGAGAGAAAGAAGTAGACTGGACATAGCTAGCAGACTGGACCTGGGCATGAAGAAACAGTAACAGAGAAGAGAGCTAGAGAGAGAGAGAGCACAGAACAGAGGAAGAGTGTGGAGGAGCAGGGAGAGGAAGACAAAGAGAGGATAGGGTTATAAGGGGAGGGATGCCCATGAGCTGGAGAAGTTTAGTGTAGGGAGGAGGTGAGAAGAGCTACNTTCTTGTGATGCTGAGGGAGCCTGGAGCCCAGCTTGCTCTTTGGTATGCTAATAGGTGCCACAGATAGCCATTTGTCCCTTCTGCCAGTGTTAAGGGAAATGGCTCCTTTTGGAAGAGGGGAACCTGCTTCACAAGGCCCTGAGGAAAGCTGGCTTTTGTCTAAATGCTAAAATTTGGGGAAATGGAGCTTCTTTTGGACCTGACACTCATTGCTTCCAGATTTTAGTAATTTGAGTCAGCTGGTCGGTGGTGGTACACGCCTTTAATCTCAGCACTCAGGGAGGCAGAGGCAGGCAGATCTCTGTGAGTTTGAGGCCAGCCTGGTCTACAGAGTGAGTTCCAGGACAGGCTGGGTGGGCTATACAGAAAAACCCTGTCTTGAAATCAAAACAAACAACAATAATAGTAATTTGAATCATCTTGTTTTGGTCAGTCAAGAAAAAGTTCTGTCACTTTTCTGAATTTCCTTTTATTTTCTTGGGTGTATGTTTGTGTGGTGTGTGTGTGTGCATGTGTGGCATGTATTTCTGTAGGTGTGTTCACATGTGTGTGGGCACATGTTTATATTTGCATATGTGTTAAGGACTGAAGTTGATGTGGATCTCTCAATTGCTCTTTCACCTTATTCTTTGAGNCAGGGTCTCCCAATCAAACNCAGAGCTCCCAGGTATGGTCAGCCTCACTAGCCAGATTGCTCTAGGAATCCNCACCCTTCCCAGATATTTTTTCATCATTGATGGCTCATATCTCCTGATACCATTTCTTTTTTCTCCAAAGAGCTTTCTTTACTAATTCTTTCAGATCATACCTACTGGCTGTGAAGCCTCTTAGTTTTTCCTTCATCTGTGAATGTTTGTATTTCAGACCTTAATTTCTGAAGGATTTTTTTTTTTTTTGAGAATATCCATTTCATGACTAACAGTTTCATTCCTAGCAGCTAGAAATGTTAGCCAGCTGTGGTGGCACACCCTTGTAGCACCAGTAGTTGAGAATCGGAGGCAGGAGGNTCACAGGATTTAGGCTTGCCTGGGCTGCATAGCAAGACCCCATCTCAAACAAACAATAAACAAATGCATGTGTATTTGTTATGTCCTCTAGCCTCCCTGATTTCTGCTTTGCTACTTTCTGAATGTTTGTTTCCTTAAAGATGTTTTATTTTCCTCTGTTTTGTATCATTCCCCCTTCCCTTCCCATCCTCCAACCCTTCCCATGTCCTTGCCCCATTCTCTCTTAAATCTTTGGCCTTTATTTAATTATATATAAAAATATTAAATATATTTATGTATCTTTATATATGCATATATAATATATGCATATATTAAATACATGCTCAATATGTTTAATAATATATTAAACATATATATATATATATATGAAGATAACTTACTCAGTTTGTATAATAATGTTACTTGCATGTATATGATTTCAGGGCTGACCACTTGGTATTGAAGAACCAACTTAAGGGCTCTTCCCTGGGGAAGACTATTTCTCCTGCTCTCTGCATTCTTTTGATTGCCTGTGGTCTAGAGATAAGACCTTGTGAGCTTTCTTTGACTAGGGTTGAGGCACAGTGAGATGTCCCCCTCTGTGTCAACACGTCTATTAGTGTCATCCTTGTTCAGGTCTAGTGTCCTATCTGTTTGATTATGTGTCTCTATATGTATATTTNTTTGCATTTATCTTTGTTTAGTTTTCCTCAGATTCTTGTATTTGCATCTTCTCCGGCATTTAGCACTTTGTGATTGGGTTATTTCATTTAGCATAAAATATTCTTCAAGGTCCATCCATTGACAAGTATCTGAAGTTCCTTCCTTCGCAACCATTCTTACCGGCCCCATGGGGCTACACAATCACACTGATTGCCCTGAGTTAATACCTGCCAGGGTGTNGAGGAGATAGTGAGCTACCATTTAAAGAGCCAGAGCTTTGATTCTTGAGGATGAAAATGTTATGAATGGTGGTGTTGGCTGTAGGACAATGTGATTGTCTAGATGTGTATAAGAGACAGGTGTGGAGGAGATAGTGAGCTACCATTTAAAGAGCCAGAGCTTTGATTCTTGAGGATGAAAATGTTATGAATGGTGGTGTTGGCTGTAGGACAATGTGATTGATACCCTTAAATCAAGCACTAAAAGCACTCATACTTATGCTATATATGTTTTATCACAAAGAAATGTGATGAATAGTCCTCAGTGTCCCCATAGTAGCAGTTAACCCCAGGGCAGGGGGATGTCCCTGTAAGGTAAGTACTACCATTTCCTGACTAACAGATGATAAGGAGCCACGGGTTAATTATTTTGCTCAGAGTTATATGCATGCAGCATGTTGAAGAGTTGCTGTCTGAACTCAGATCCTAGGTTCATAGTTACTGTGCCATACTACCCATGGCTATGAGGAAAGGGGCATGTTGTGAACTGACCAGATGTTTGGTACAGAGCGTTGTATGTAAAGGCGTTAGACAAGCAGGTGTTTANCACTGTAGTTTGTGAGACATGCAGAAGCTTCCCAAATAGTGATATTTTACACTTATATTTTATATCTCCATTGTGAAAATGGATCTGCAGCTTGCTCACATTTATGTTTTAATAAATTGATATAATGGTACAGAAGGACAGAAAGTACCCATTTCAAGGTTTGTTTTGTTTGTTTTTTATAGTTGTCTTTCCTTTGTTAAGTGGAGGTGTGGAACAATGAAGCAATAATCCTTTTTCTTGATGATATTTAATATCTTGGCAGGTGACCTTAATCGTGTTACGTCTTTGTTTCATAAGCATTGAGCTCTCACTCTTTCTCATAAAATGGTTTCATTGCGCATGAAGCAATTTTCAGTCCTCCTGTGGAAAAATTTCCTTTTGAAGGTAAGTGGAGGTGTCTGTGGGAGCTAGATGGAAAGTCTAGAGAGCTAGAGGGGAGCTAACATCTCCTCTACCACCTTTGATTATAGTTCGGTTTCTTGCTTTTGTTCCAAGGCTGGAGCTAGCACTGCATAGTCTGAAGAACACCCTGAGAATCAATAAAGTCAGTAGAATAAAGTAAACTATAGAAAAGAGTGAGGAAGACAGTCGAGGGAGCCGTTCTCATTGTAGCATGAAGCAGAATAATGTAGGTCTATGCTGTGTGACCTACACACAGGAGCACACACATGCACGTGCTCATGTATTCACTAACACAGTCCTCCTGTTTGATTTTTTGCAGAGGCGGAATGTGGTTGGCTTAGTGGTGGAGATCATCTTGATATTTCTATTGTTTGTATGGACTTTGACTATGCGCAGAATTTCAAAGAAGACATTTGTTCATGCTGTGGTTTTTAATCCTATTCCCCTGACATTACCTGAGTTCGTTAATAAAAAGTTTGAATATGAATTGGCTTATGTGCCTTCTGAGAGTGATGCGGCAAGAAATATTACTGAGATGGTGAAAAAGGATTTAAATTTCAACTTTAAAGGTTAGAAATTAAAATGCTTGAAGTACTTCTCTGGAGATGTTTTAGTATGATTCAGTAACCTTCATAAGTCATGCATTAGTCTCCTAAATAGTTTGTTCAAATGTCTTCATGGCATAATCACTATTGAAATATAATATTTAAAATCAGATGACTGAATTAATTTCTAGTTCTAGAATTATAACTATTCTTTATAATTATGCTATGAAAACCCTTGTGTGTGTGTGTACACGCATGTGCATGTATGTGTTTGTGTGTCAGGTGTGGAAGTCAGAGGACATTTTGTAGGCACTGGTTCTCTCCTTTCACTGATGCGGTCATCAGGCTTGGCATCACCATCACGTGCCTTTACCCCATGAGTCATCTCACCGCTCCTGTGATTATGCATTCTGACCTAAAAGTACATGATTTTGTGTCAAGTATTAGGACAAAACAGATACTTTTTTTGGTGCATAGATTTTATTAACATCACTAATTTTCTAAAAATATTATTTAAGAACAATATATGAGTGTATCTGAAAAGAAAAATAATGTAGAATCATAACAGAAGAGACACCTCTTTACCAAACATATTCTGCATATTAAATTTTTCTTCTTTGACATTGCTGGGAACCTGGCATCTGTGCCCCAGCCCTGTCATGTGGCTTATGTCACTGTGGGTTTATTTTGGAATATACTTTTAAAGCTATGATATATACGGAGTAGTGATGGTGAGACAGTGGACTAGAACTCCTCTCTTTATATGAAATACAGCAATAATTTTACAACCCTGTGTATAAAAGGGCCATCGAATTAGGGGCTTGTGAGTTCAAGACCTGAGAGAGCCACCTTGAGGGGACAATGCCCAGGTGACAGACTTAGCTACTGTGTTTCTGCCTTCAGAGCTAGAAATTCCCCTATCTTCATGGACTGGGTTATGTCCTCCTCTGATAGTCTTGCTGTAAGAACCGTCCACTGGGGATTTGGGGTGAAGGGTGCCCATTGTGTCTTCAGTGACGGACCACCTGACCTCAACTCTGGCCACAGACCAAAAATGTCCCTGACACTCAGTTCTAGGCCCTCTCAACAGTGATTAGAGAACACTTTTTGTGAGCAGGGTAAGGACCCAGCTCAGAGACCTAAATAGAAAAAGGGATTCCTATGTGAGTCACTGCCTTTCCCTCCCACCCCCCACCACAGTTAGGGGGTGGTTTGACTGTAGACTGAAAAAGTCCAGAGACTCTGTTTGGCCCATCATAGCTGTCAACTGAGAGCAGTCTCATATATAGAACCAGGAAGGTATTGATCTGAGTCCCTGAGGCACACTTGCCCCATAGTTACACCAGAATCTGAAACTGATGTAAGGTTCAAACAGTTTGCCTCCGCAGTAGACTGAGATCAGCCTTGTTGGTACAAAGGGATACACAAGGGAAAAGGTACCAGTGGGGGCTGCTGACCTCGGTTTTTGCTATGGAATCCGAAGCAGCCCTCCAACTTGGCTTAAGGGGCCCCCATCAATGGACCAGGGAAGTATGGAGCCTTCCCAGAGAACTGGATGAATGAAGCCTGGATCTGTCTGAATGCCTACTAACAGGCACATTTCCTGCACAGGGTTTGGAGCTTGTTTCTTTGAGGAAACTGATGAACCAATTCTGAAATTCATACAAAAATGTGACTCACTGTAAGTCAAAGTAATATCGAGAAAAATTGAAGTTTTGAACACACACACACACACACACACACACGACTTGGTACAAAAGCAGATTTATATATCAGTGTTTTAGAGTTGAGATTCTAGAAATAAAGATACTGGCATAGTAAATTGATGTTTTGATATTTCAAAACTAAGCCATGGAGAAAGAATAGTCTTGAGCTATTTGGAAACAGAATGTTTCTCATACAACAGAATGTTGTTTACTTGAATCTTATGTAAAAATAATTCAAATTGGCCCAAAATCTAAATATGAGAGCCAAAACTACAAAGCTTTTAGAAGAAAAAAAAAGGGGGATTGTCTTCATGGCCTTGGATTTGGAAATGTTTTTTTTAGTTATGACCAACCAACCAACAAACAAACAAAAAACAAAACAAAAAAGAAAAACCATGAAATGCAATAAAAATACTTTGTTTTCAACTAAATTGGAAATATTTTCCAGAGGAAGCTATCAAGAAGATGAAAGACAGCCTAAAGGTCAAGAGAAAATATTTGCAGACTATGTATATGATAGGCTTGTAACAGAATTATAAAGCATTCTTAATAACTTAGTCATAACTTAACTTAGTCTTAATAACTTAGTCATAAAAAGACAAGTTTTCAGTTTATAAAACAACAGAAGGTGTGAGTAGATAGTTTGCTGAAGACTGAAGATGACATCTAAATGACAGCNGGGCACATGGGAGGGTGTTCAGGGAAATGTAATGGAAGACACAATGAGATGTCATTCATAACTGGAACAAAAAGATAATAGTGAGTTTGATTAGTGTATTGAGCAACTCCAGTGGGAAGGTAAATGTGGCTCTACTTTGAAAATCAGTGGCAGTTTCTCAATAAACACAGCTACCATGTGTATCACCAGGGTATACATGCGGGGCAGCTCCCTGAATTCTTCTAAAAGGCAGTCATAGAAGAAAGCATCAGTCACTTAAAAGTTTAGGCAAAGGGAGTAAGATTTTGTTGAATAGAAAACAAAATCTATTTTAATCTAATTTAATTTAAAAATATTTTAAGTTGATGAATAAAATATTGATATAATTTTACAAAACTCTAGTTATTTTGATGAGTATGTGGTGGGATCCTCTTGGCCTTGATTTGCTTTCCTCTGGTTAATGTTTTGTTGTTGCTGTTTCTGAAGTCATACTCAGGACTTCCTTGTGCAAGACCAGCACCCCACAGCTAAGCCACAACCCTAATCTATGCTGACTGAACTCAGCTTCCATGTGATTAGTGGCTATTTGGGCACTTTCTGACTGCACCAAGCCTGATGACATATTTTGTCCATTTTCAGTTGGGCTGACTTGTTCTCTTCCTTGCTTACAGCTGTTACAGATGTATTTGTTGGTTATACGCATTATGTATCTACTTGGGATTCAATCTGTGACTTGTCTGTTCCCTAAATGGTATCTTGAAGAATAGTGATTTTTAAATGTCATTAAGCCTGATTTCTTGATTTTTTTGTATTTGTTGTTCTGTCAATGCAACCTCCAATCAATGTTTTCCTCTGTGTGTGTATATGTGTGTGTGTGTGTGAGTGTGTGTGTGTGTGAGAGAGAGAGAGAGAGAGAGAGCTGGAGATTGAACCTAGGGCTTTGCATTGCACGCTAGGCAAGCGCTCTGCCACTGAATGATAGCCACAGCCCTTTTCTTTTCTAAAGAACTGTTTAAATCTATTTAAAAAGTTCTATTTCCTCCAAAAACCATGAATACAGTCTTTCCATTATCTTATGGAAGAAGGATGGGGGGGGCATTATACGCTTATGTATGATGTATTAGTAATTTATTTTTATTTTATATATTTATTTTTCATTTGTTTTCCATGCTTCGATATTTATCAGATAGTCTGAGTGTCATTGATTAAGCAGCACTGTTTGGAATTTTCACTGTTGTAACAGGGTTGGTTGTGTTTCTTGATGCCAAGAAGANTGAGCCATTAGNCCTTTCACGTTTATGTGGGCAACTTGGACTTTTCTCTCTACAGTTCGAGGCTTTTCTTCAGAAGAATCTTTTGAGAAATACATTAAGTATAAAAACAAGTCTTCATATGTGCTGGCTGCTATTGTGTTCGAGCATATGTTCAAAACCAACAATGAACGCTTGCCACTTCAGGTGAGAAATTTTTATCTAAAGACCTGATGGTTATGTTTTTAGCTTTGAGGGTGTTTAAATGGGGTGTGTGTGTGTG
>LZPO01107914.1:16775-31523 GCA_001675575.1 Neotoma lepida
GGGGAGATGGTTTCATATTTCTGTGTATGTGTGTGTAAGTGTGTGGGGTGCGTAGAAAAACACCCTTCTCAGGCGACGAGATTCAGCACAGCTGTGGAGCTCGACGCTTGATCTTCAACACCTTATAAGAGTGTTGTAAGGCTTCAAAGGGCTCTCTTGGCAACCTTCAGGTCCTGTGCTCTTGCTGAGCTGATGTGTGTGCCCTCTGCACCAGCTTGTTCACTGCTGGTGAACTGGGTTGATCCTGCTGTGTGATGAAAGCTGGTGCTGGTCTGAAGGCAGCTTGGTCACAGAAGTTTGGAAGTGGATCCGTATCAATTCCGGGAGACACCAGGAAGTTACTGGCCTCTGGTCTGCTAGTCTCGAAACAGTTATCAAGTGCTTTAGAAAGCACTGCCTGCCAGTGTTCAGGTGATGTAATAACTAGAGAGAATTCCACTGACCTACCTGTGCCATTGGTCACTGCCCGCCCCACCCCTGCCGCTTTCCTGCCACCTCCAGCCAGGCTGTACCTGGGAAGTGGGTGAAAGGAAATGCCAGGGCCAAAGCAAAGGCCTCTTGCCACCTCCCAAGGGGCGGTGCCCCTCCTTGATACTTGGGGCTGGAGCATAAGGAAGAAGCAGTTTCAGTCACCCAGGCAGGGTGGCAGGTGGGCTGAGGGAGTGCTGGCAGCCTGCCAACCACAGGCTCCACTCTCTTCCCGGCTGGCTGTGGTCTCAAAGTGGCAGTAAGGCTGTGGCGATACAATCCTGGTAGCTGAGAATGCCCCAGGCTCTGGAGCAAGCAGATGGCAGATGGGCCTGGGTAGTCCTGCTGGCCTCCCTGGTGACCCAGGCCCTCACCCTGGGCTTCCCTTCTTGCATTGGAGTCTTCTTCACTGACCTGCAGCGTGACTTCCAGGCCACCAACAGTGAGACCTCATGGTTTCCCTCTATCATGGGGGCCATGTTCAATGGTGGGGGTGAGCAGCTTGAACAGGGGGTGAAGGGGAGAGGGATGATGGGTCTTTTGAGGGGTTTGCAAGGGGGGCACGATTTCCTGACTTACTAGGTCCCTCTCTCTGAGGCCATCGGCTTCACCTCCTGGATACATTCCTGAGATTTCCTTGATTTGATGAGGGCCTGACCCAACCGGCTAGGATCCAGCTGCCCGAGTCCTGTTCCTAGAAGTCTGGGCTGCATTAACAACGGGAAAGTGATTGGCACCTGAGGCACAAAGCCAGGCAATGATTCCAGAGTCCTCTTGGTGACTGATCTGGAGCAGAGGCATTCAATAACAGGCTGAGTGACAGATGATATGGGACCAACAGACCCAGGTTGGGCCATCTCTCAGGACCTTTCCTTCCCTACAATAAGGAGATAATAATAGCCAGCATCCTGCCCAGCTCCCAGGTGATGTGACAAGAGAGACCTCATGGGTCCTGGAGCTAATATGAGCTAGAATCTATATAGGGCTGTGAAATATTAGTATATTAGAAATCCTCACTGTGGCCTCAAGATGGGAAAGGACAAGTCATAAGGAGGGGGACAGGAAAGCCCCATCTCTCCCTGAGGGTCCCCCACAGAGTCTGGAGCTTAGAGAGAAGACAGATCCCATCCTCCCCTTCTCCTTGCTCTCCAACTGCACCAAGTGGCACCAGTGACCTCTCCCCAGCACCTGGAGGGTTACTTGAGAGACAGAGACCTCAAGAGAGGCTTGGTCAATGAAACAGAGCCAACTATCCACAGTGCTCCTCTCTCTCTCTCTCTCTCTCTCTCTCTCTCTCTCTCTCTCNCNCACACACACACACACACACACACACACACACACGTTTGTTCGCCTCTGCTGATCCCAGCTCCCCTGCAGCCTTTCTGCCACTCCCTCTGTCAGCCTGAAGGTTAGTCCAGATATTTCCCTCACACTGAGAAAAAGGAAATTCTGGAGGGGTGGGGGATTATCAGCCTCCATGCTGACCCCTGAATTGATCCCCAGAAGTGTGGACTTAGGATAAGAAAGAAAAGCCAAGCCTGGTCTAGGATGTGTGGCCTCCTGGCCTTCAGGGCTGGAGTGTCCAGTGGGAATCTCAGATGGATTAGAGACTGGAGACTAGGCATCATGTGGAAACCCCAATTCACCAGCCAGCTATGGGCTCACTGCCCTGTCGCAGACACACCTGCAACTTCTGTTGGTGTGAGAGTCCTACCTGTCCATCTCCTCACCTACATAAGTGTGCCAAGCCTGCTGCTCACCCAGAGTATTGAAGAATAGAGGAAAGCTAGCACCAAGTGCAAGGCCCACAGAGATTGAGGAGGGATCTGAAGGCAGGAACAATGCCCAGCCAGGCAGAGGGCACTGGTGGCTCCAGATCCCCACCCCAGCTCCACTCCCTCTTCATCTATGACTTGGAGCTCTTCCCAAGGTCACCTTCCTGAGTCAGGTAAAGTCCCAGAGGTGGGGAAGACACGTGGGCCAGCAGTCACACCCACTCAAAGCCTTTTACATTCTGCAGTGGCAAGAGCAGGCTGCTCGACAAGCCTCGGCATGACTGTGTATGAGCACCAGACTCTCACCAGTCTCTCACCAGTCTCTCACCAGACTCTCACCAGACTCTCACCAGTCTCTCACCAGTCTCTCACCAGTCTCTCACCAGACTCTCACCAGACCGTTACTCCTCCTCTGTTGTTCTCAGACCTACACTTGTTCACACCACACTTTCTCCCATCAAAGATATGCATACATGTGCTGTGTATGCCTACACCTTCTGCCCTTTGGGAAAGTTACCACAAGAAACTCTGTTGTGTGTGTTTCCTGGGGGCAGGATGCTCAAAGAATGTGGGCCTGTGAAATATCTAGGAACAGCTGGCCAGTCTGACTGGTTTCTACTTTCCAGAATGTGGGGCTAGTGAGAAAGCAACTGGGGTGAGACAGACCCTTCTCCACGCGGGGCCAATTGTTTAAGTATGGATTCAGGGAGCTTCAGGTTGGATTGCTCTGGGGCACCACCTTCCTCCCCTCCCTTCCTCCCTTCCTCCCTTCCTCCCTTCCTTCCCTCCCTTCCTCCCTTCCTTCCTCCCTCTTTCCTCCCTCCTCCCTCCCGTCTTTTTCTCTGTCTCCTCTCTGTATCTCTCACACTCTTCCTGCTTCCAGCCTCTCTCTGTGTCTCTCTCCATCTCTCAGGATATCTCCCCTCTTTCAATCTTTCTCTCTCTCCCAATCTGTATGTCTCTCTCCTCTCAATCTCTCTCTGTCTCTCTCTCTCTCTCTGCGTCCAAAAGATAAAGCCCAAGGCCTACATGCTGCACATTCTCTCTCCCCCTGAGCTGCATCCCCAGCCCTAGGTGCATGGATTGGGTAGTGGCTAGAATCAGTGAGAGAGGAAAGAGGGAATCTGGCCTGATTTTCTCCCTGACACTCCAAAGGTCAGAGCAAGGAAGTCCAGGACCCCAGTCAAATGCACGAGATTGGAAGGTGAAGAGTCCAATCTTCCAGAAGACCGTGGAGTAGGTGACAGCGGGGACTGGAGGTGCATGCTGAGATCAAGTGTTCTAGGGGGTTCTTTCTGGGGCCAAACCCCAACATAGGGTATGATGTTCACATAGCTCATGATCCCAGATGATTAGACCCACGTGGAATTGTTCTCATCTTGGGTAGTGAAGGGCTTTGTATGCCCTTTAGATGTCCTTACTGTGGTCACACATTGCCTATTCTAACCCCTCATTCTGTAGGGGAGGAAACAGAGGCAGAAAGGAATATCAAGTACTGGGACCACATGGCCAGACTGTGGCAGGGTGGAGACCAGAGCCAATCTAGCAGATTTTAGTTATCTCTTAAACTCCCTGGCTAGTTCTACTAGAACCCCTCTCCCAGCCCTACTGTGCCCTGACTCCAGACCTTCTCACCCAATGCCACTCGTCTTGCCTACAGGACCCCTGTGCAGCATCCTGATAAAACGTTTCGGCTGCCGAGTGACCATGATACTGGGGGGCATTCTGTCCAGCCTGGGCATGGTAGCCAGCTCCTTCTCTACCTCACTCAGCCAGGTCTTCCTCACGGCAGGATTGATCACAGGTAACTGTCACTCTATTCAAAGTGGCAGGGCAGATGGGATTGCTTACAGCCCAGGGGAGTAGACAGACAGGGGACAGGGCTGGGGATATGACAGCCTCCTGGCCTGAGAGAATGTGAGCAAGCATGAAATGAGTCAGGAGGAGAGATACCCGGGGCTACAGAATGAGATCCTGTCTTAAGGATCATTGTGAGTTTGAGGCCAGACTGGACTACATAATGAATGTGAAGCCAGCTTGAGCTTCAGAGTAAAACCCTGTCTCAAATAAACAAGCAAATAAAATAGGTGTACTCACTGGGTGGTCAGGGATCAAGAGAGAAAAGCAGGAACAGAGGGTCCCCACAGCCCCTTTGAGGATATACACCCCTGACCCAAAGATCTCCCATCAAGCCCCAACTCTCTCTTTTTAATTTTTTAAAGATTTATTGAGGCTGGAGAGATGGCTCAGCAGTTAAGGGCACTGGCTGCTCTTTCAGAGGACCCAGGTTCAAATCCCAGCATCCACATGAAGTTTACAACTGTCTCACTCCAAGATCTGATACTCTCACACAGATGTATCTGCAGGCAAAACACCAATGCACATAAAATAAAAAATAGATTTAAAAAAGAAGAAACTTGTTGATGGTGGCACACACCTTTAATCCTGCCCTCAGGAGGAAGAAACAGGCAGATCTCTGAGTTTGAGGCCAGCCTGGTAACAGATCAAGTTCCAGGAGAGCCAAGGCTACACAGAGAAACCCTGTCTGGAAAACAAAACAAAACAAAAAATATTTATTTATTTTCATTTTATGTGTACCAGTGTGTACATATGTACATCATATTCGTGCTTGGTATCCTAGGGCATTGGATCTTCAGTTCTGGAGGGTTGTAAACCACCATGCTGGGGCTTGAGCCCAAGTCCTCTGAAAGAGCACCCAGTGCTCCTAACCACTGAGTTCTCTCTCTAACCTCCTAGGTCTCACGTCTTAAAGTTTTCACACTACCAGTAGCACTATGCTAGGGACCAAGCCTTTGCTATGTGAGCTGTTTGGTTGGTTGGTTGGTTTTGTTTGTTTGGTTGGTTTTGGTTTTGATTTTTCAATACAGAGTTTCCTGTGTAGCCCTGTAGACCCAGCTGGCCTTGAACTCATAGATCCACCTGCCTCTGTCTCCCAAGTGCTGGGATTAAAGACATTTGCCACCACCCCCAGCTGCTATGGGAGCTTCTTAGGGACACTTATTAGAACCACAACAAACAAAAATGATGGAGGTCAGAGAATGGGCAATGAGGCTCTCTGAGGAACAGCATTTTAGGTGGAAGGAATAGCAAACATAAAGTTCCTTGAGGCACAGGACAGTTGGTAAAGAACTTGTCTTGTGGGTATGAGGACCTGAGTTCAATTCTCCAGAACTCACATGAAAAAGCCAACTGTGAGGCCCATCTTCTACTCCCAGTGGGGAGGAGGTGGAGACAGGCAGATCCCTAGGCTCACTGGCTGGCCAGCCGAGCCTACTTGGTGTGTTCTGGGCCAGTGAAAGACTCTGTCTCAAAATAAAGTACATGGCACTAAGGGATGACACTTGAGAGTTACAGACACACACACACACACACACACACACACACACACACACACGGCAGAAAGTGGTCGTAGACTAGAGATGTAGGAACAAGGGGCCAAGAGATAGGATGGAGGCCCAATGGAGGCTTAATTCATAGATGTACTGAGATGGGAAGCCACCTGAGTTCAGGCAGAGGGATGAGTGACATTATCTAAGAGGCTAAAACATCACTCTGGCTCTGGTGACTCTAGGGGTGAATGGCCAAGAGCAGGCAGAGCACAGTCCCAGGGATTTGTGATTTTTACAGGGTGGAACAGTGGCGATACAGAGGCAGCAGGGCTCAGAATGAAGATAACCCAAGGCTCAAAGAGTCAAGAAGATGACCACAAAGCCCCTTGAAGGAAGGACTCACCACCAGCTGTGGTGGGAAACAGGAGGAGTGGGTTTGGAGCAGAAGTGAACCTCAGGCTTAGACAGGCTGAGGTCCCAGGAAGAGGAACAGGTGGCTCAGGACTCAGGAGACAAATGGGAACAAAATCTTGAGATGAGGAGGCCAGGTGGTGGGTGGTGGTGGCACACGCCTTTAATTCCAGCACTCAGGAGGCAGAGGCAGGTGGATCTCTGAGTTTAAAGTCATCCTGGTCTGAGATGAGGAATCTCCCTGCTGGCTCTGAGGGAGTGAGGCTAACAGCTGAGGAGGGATGAGCCTGGACAAAGGTCAGTGAGAGAAAGAAGCTGATGGTCAGGCCAGTTTTCACGAAGATGAATGAGGTGTGCTGAGCTTGCAAGGGGTGGGATGAGCTTGCCCTTCAGCACTGAGACATTAATAAGAACAAGCTCCATTAAGTGTCAAGGTATGGAAGGAGAAAGTTCAGTTCAGCCACAAACAGAAGTGACAGAGAGTGTGCTATGCGCAGTGCTTGCCTAGCCTTCTTTGATCCCCACTACTGCTGGGAGGGAGAGGAGGAGAGCCGGCACCTGAGAGGAGCCAGTGCTCCCCTCTCTCTGTCTGCCTCTCTCCCTCTGCTTCCTCCCTCTCAGTCTCCCCATTCGTCCTCCCCTCCATCTTTCCCTCTCTCCTTTCCTTTCCCCCCTCCCTTTGTTCTTCTTTTTCAGCTTTCATACTTTTTGTTGCAGGGGTTAACACAAGGTCTCACTTATGTCCTCCAGCCTTGCCTGCACTCATAGCAAGCCCTCTGCCTCAGCCTCCTGAGTGCTGAGATGACAGGTGTGCAGCACCATGTCCAGTTCCTTCCTGCTCTTTCTTTTTTTCTTTTCTTCTTTTCCTAGTGCTAGGGATTAAATCCAGCACTGTATACAAACTACACATGCATCCTATCCCGATACATCCCCAACCCCTGTGTAAAAGAAGCAGAGAAACAGACTACTAACCAGAAGTTGTGGTTTTAAGAGAATTTATTCATCTATTTATTTGCTTCCTTAGAAATTTTTATTTATTTTGCTTNATTCATCTGTTTTTTGCTAACATCTATTGAAGTCTCTTGGCTTTTTTTGGATTTTGGTTTTTTTGATAGTTGATTGGTTTGTTCTTGAGACAAGGACTCTGTATGTAGACCAGGTTGGCCTCAAACTCACAACTCTGGAGTGCTAGGATTAAAGGCATTTACCACCACAAAGAATGGCCCAGGAAAGAAGGGGAAAGAATGATGCAAAACAGAGATATTGCCAGTGGGAGGGTCTCAGGAGACAGGCCAAAGGGCAGAAATAGAGCTAACCCGAGGGCGTGGGTGAGCCACTGCACCGTGAACCGCTGAGTGAGGGTTTAGGAACTCAGCTTTGGACTGCAGAAGCCTAGATTGCCACCTAGAGGGCAGACAGGTGAGTGACAGAACATGTAGGGGTGGGAGTGGGGGTGCGGTGAGCTGGGGGCAGCTTTCTTTTGGGAGCTTTTGCTTCATCACTGACCACTGTGGGGCACAGGAGGCACAGAAACAGGGAGAGCCCTCTGGGGAGGTAGTATCTCAGCTAAGTGGAGCATATTCCAGGCAAAAAAACATGGCCCTGACCAAGGTCATAAAGTATAGGGGCAGTTTGCTGTCCAGAGGAGAAGGAACCTGTAGGGTTTCATCCTGGTGACTGACAAGCAGTGACTTGAGATGGATCCCTGGGTTTAGGCCAAAGCTAAACCGCAGTCTTGCAGGGCAGAGAAAACACTTAGGATGTTTTTCCAGTGTGACTTCTTTGAGAGGCGTTAAAAGTTGATGTTCAAAATGTCACTGTGAAGAACTCGAGAGATGGCTTAGTGGCTAAGAGTGTGTACTGCTCTTGCAGAGGACATGAGTTTGTTTCTCAGAACCCACGTAAAGTGGATCACAACCACCATCACTCCAGCTGCAGAGGATCTGATGCCTCTGTCCTCTGCAGGCATGAAATTCAGACATACACACACATATACATACACACACATACACGTACAGGTAATTAAAAATAAAAATAAATCCAGAGGCAGGAGAGATGGTGCAGCAGTTAAGAGCACTTGTTGCTCTTGCAAGAGGACCTGGGTTCGGTTCCCAGAACCCACATGGTGGCTCACAATCATCTGTAACTCCAGTTCCAGAAGATCCTATGTCCTCTTCTGATCTCCACAGGTATCGGGCATGCACATGGTGCACATATATACATGCAGGCAAAACACTTATACACATAAAATAAATAACTCTAAAAGAAAATTTTTTGAGACAAAGTCTCACTGTGGAGCCCTGGCTGCCCCAGATTGGCCTTGAACTCATAGAGATCTGCCTGCCTCTGCCTCCTGAATTCTGGAATTAAAGTCACTCACCATAATAATGCCTGGAAAAAAACTAAGGTTATTGTAGTGTTGCACAGAGGGGAGCTGGGAGGAAGAGCTGGGTGAGATGTTTATAGGCAGGTGGTCAGGTACCTTCCGTCATGGGAACTTGGGAGTGTATCTGGCCTAAGGCCAAAGGAGACAGACATCGAACATGAGCCAAGACCCCTACTCTGTGTGGAGGTAGAAAGTCCTAGAATGTCCCTGAGCTGATGTCCCCTCTCGCACTACAGGTCTGGGCATGTGTTTCAGCTTCCAGTCAAGCCTCACAGCGGTGGGCTTGTATTTTGTCCGCCGTCGGCCACTAGCCAATGCACTGGCCTCCATAGGCATGTCTATGGGAGTCACTCTCTGGCCACTGCTGGCCCGATATCTTCTGGAAACCCTGGGCTGGAGAGGCGCCTTCCTCATCTTCGGTGGCATCTTTCTTCACTGTTGTGTATGTGGAGCCATCCTGAGGCCTGTTGCCACCAACATGGACCCTGAGCCCAAAGAAGATCCCCCTCTATCTCCTAAGACACCTCCACGAAGCTGCCTGGCAACATGCGTCTCAACCATCCAGTACCACCTGGCCTTTGACATCCTTCGGCACAATATGGCCTTCTGCATATATGTAACGGGTGTGACATGGATGAACCTGGGTTACGCACTGCCACATATCTTCCTGGTGCCATACGCTATGCACCATGGGATGGATGAGTATTGGGCAGCCACGCTCATGTCAGTCGTCGGCTTTTGCAACATCTTCTTACGGCCAGTGGCAGGGCTGCTGGCAGGCAGGAAGAGCTTGGCTGCCTACCGGAAGTATCTGTTTACCACAGCGATCCTTGTCAATGGGCTCACCAATCTGATATGCACAGTGTCAGCGGACTTCTCGGTGCTCCTGAGCTATTGCCTGGTGTACAGCCTATCCATGTGTGGAATTGGGATCCTCATCTTCCAGGTCCTCATGGACACTGTCCCGATGGATCGGTTCCCCAGTGCCCTGGGCCTCTTCACTGTCCTATGTGGTGTGGCTTCTCTCATCTCTCCACCACTGGCTGGTGAGAGCCTGGGAGGGAGGGCAGGCAGGCATGCCCAGGTAGAGCCTGTATATGTAGGGCATAGGGGGCAAAGCNAAGGACAACATCTGGACAGATTTGAGGCCAGTCTACCATTGTCACAAGGGACTTAGAATCTGTGATCCTCCTCTTCCCCCAGGAGCTCAGGGACCACACTATAGTGTGTTATCTGACAATCAAGGTATGAAAATATAGGCTTGGCCAGACATGGTAATACATGCCTGTAATCTCATCNGTTGGGATAATGGAGGCAAGAAGATCAAGAGTTCAAGGCCATCCTTGGCTACATAGCCAGTTTGAGGCCAGCTTGGGCTATATGAGACCCTGTCTCAATCTCCTCATCAGAGAAAAGAGAGACAGAGAGAGTGGGCTAAGAGCACTTGCTGCTCTTCCAGAGGACCCGGGTTCATTGCTAGAATCCACATGGAGGCTCACAACCGTTCCAGGGAATACAATGCCCTCTTCAGGCTTCCACAGTACACTACATACATGCAGGTAGTNCACTCATATACATAAAATAAATGAATCTTTTTTAAGGGAGGGAGGAGCTGGGGAGATGGTACAGCAGTTAAGAGCACTTGTTGCTCTTGCATAGGACCCGGGTTCAGTTCCCAGCACCCACGTGGTGGCTCACAGCCATCTGTAACTCCAGTTTTAGGTGATCCAATGCCCCCTTCTGGCCTTTGTGGGTACTGCACACATGGCATTTTATACACACACACACACATACACATGAAGACAAAATACTCATACACTTAAGTAAAAGATTTTTAAGGGTGGAGGGGAGAGAGGGAAGGAGAGAAAGAAAGANTTTGCACTCTAGGCCTATGTGAATCTGTCATCTCCCTTTCTGGACCTTTGCTCCTATCTGTGAAGCATGGTGATAAGAGGAATGGTCTTGTTGTGAGGATCCCAAGGTATGAAGCAAAGGACATGGCTCATGATAAGAGCTGTACCTGTGTTTACTGTAATTAACAACCTGGCTCTCCTACCTGTGAATCTCAGGCAAATCACTTTTTTTCTTTGAACTATAATGCCAACTAAAGTGCAGAAGAGAGCGTGTGCCATAACCATTCACCCAGACCAGTCACAGAGTGCACCAGTCAAAACCTCACTCTTGGGCCTTACCTTCAAGAATGGAAGCAAAGGGACATGTGGGGACAGATGCTGGAGGAAAACAAGCGGAATGTGTAAGATGAGACCCACAGGGGAAGGCTATTGCATAGCTGAGAGGGGGACCTTCAGAGTAGGTGGGAGGAGGCTGCTTCTGGGGGCAGTCAACACCAGTGCTGCAGCAGTTACTCTGACACTGTAGGCAGACCCTGAAGCTCAGCTCAGTGAGTTGCTTTTCTTTTTTTCTTTTTCTTTTTTTCTCTTTTTTTGTTTTTGAGACAAGATTTCTGTGTGTAGCCCTGGCTGTCCTGAAACTCACGCTGTAGATCAGGCTGGCCTTGAACTCATAGATCCACCTGCCTCTGCCTCCTGAGTGCTGAGATTAAAGGTGTGCACCACCACCACCCGGCATCAGTNAGTCTTTTTCTCAAGTGTGAGTTTCAGTTTCCCAGGAAGTCCTGCAGGCAAATGAATGCTTGAAGTGGTAGGGTTAGGGCTGAAGGTAGGGTTATGGCTGGGCAAACAGCTCAGATTCCACTAGTCCTTCTCCTCATTTTCCCTGCCACCAAGGGTNAAGGGCCCTCAGGTTCTCTCGGGGAGGACATCTGCCTAGGCCAGAAGCCAGGTGTTTCCTCCCCTCCTTCATTCCTCATGTATCTATTGTGCACTTCCAAGGTGCCAGCCACAGTTTCTTGTTGAGCGGAAATGAATCTAAAATCTCTACCCTCCTCAAACACAAGTTAGTTGGAGGACCCCTTATAGCTTCCATGGTGGATTAATTTGTTCTCCATCCCCCAGGACTCCTGCTGGACATGACCAACAACTTCAGCTATATTTTCTACCTGTCAAGCTTCTTGCTTACCTCAGCTTCCCTCTTCATGGGTGGGGGCTTCTACGCCCTGGAGAAGAAGCAGGTGAAACAAAACCGGCAAGCCAAGGTGGAAGATGACATCTCAGAGATTACCCCAATGCAGGGTGACAAGGACAGTGCCAAGAAGCAACTGTGCCCTGAAAACATGTATGTGACCAGTGTCTGAATCCAGAAGTTACATGTGACCTGCCTCCGAGCTCTGAGGTCCATGAGGGACCTTCCTTCCAGGAAGCAGAGTGTAAAAATGGGTCTTCCTGGCTTTCTTCCTTGGGTCCCAAGAAGATGGGTCTGAGTCCTGTTTGAAGCAGTCATGGCTAGCTACCCTGAGCTGGCTTCTCACAGCTGCCTACAGCCCAACACTCTGGGCCTTCCCACACAACCTTCCCATGTCGACTCTCGTTGTCCTTCTTGGCCTCCAGACAATTCTGAAGAATTCACCTTTCTTCCAAGAACCTCCTCCTGTCTTCCCACATAATCAGCCCTGACCTTTTAGGTCAGGAGGATCAAGGGTGCTGTTTCAAAAGGCTGAGCCTCATGCTGACTGAAGCCATAGGANAGGCAGGGATGGAGGGCCAGGATGAGAAGTNGGCTTCAGTACAGGATGGGGACAAATTGGCTGTTTGGTGGAGTGCTGGTCCTGTCATCTCTGCAGAGAGCAGAAGAGGAAACTGCTGACCTGGAGGGGGTCCTTCTGCTTGGGTCTCAGAATTTATGAAGTCTGAGAAGTCTTCTACCATCAAGCAGGGCCTGAGCCAGCATCTTCTCTCTTACCTCACTCTGTATCCACATAAGGGAAGGCAGACATTTGACTGACCAGGAGACAGGAAGGCTGGCCGGCTAGACAGCCTAAGGAACATTATGAAAATTGGGTTTGTATATGCAAACGGTAGTCTGTGCTCTGTTCTTGGCCTTTTGAGGTTCCCCTTTCTCCAGGATGTGTTAGAACTATCAACCCTGAGGCAGTAGCTGGCTAAATCAGCAGCTGCTGCTAGCCTGAGCCCATGGCCTGAAGCTATGCCCATGTACACTCTTCTGGTGGTGTCCTCTGAGGTCATCACCCAGGACTGGTTGTCATCAGCCCAGGCTTGTCCCAACAGGCCACTCCAGGGAATGGGAAAACAGACTGTTTGAATTATATACAAAAACATTCCCTGCAGCGGGTCATAAACTCTGGACTAACAAAGCAGGAAAACAGGCCTGAGTAAATGTCCTCCATTCTCCCAGCTTGGCAGAGATTTNTTGGTCTTGTTTATTGGTTCAACCAGACTCCAGCAAGAAAACCTTATCAGGAAAAATGATTTTATTTTCATGACTGACGCCAGCCTTCCTCCTCCACATATCCATCTGGCATGAATAAGCATCTTTAGGACTAGCCCATCTCCTCTAAGATGCCGTCACGAGTGCCCCCTCGGGGCCAAAGGAAGTACTGCAGTGCTGCATTTGCCGGTTGCTTTGGGCTTCCTATTCACTATCTCTAGACCTTGGGTGGAGATGGCTGAGTAGGTAGGTAGGGCACCTGCTGCCAAGCCTGACAACTTGAGGTTGGTCCCTGGGACCCACGTGGTGGAAGGAAAGAACCACTACCACAAGTTGTCCTCTAGCCTCCACATGTGCCCTGTGGTACACACACACACAGACANACACACACACAAATACACACAAAAATAAATGTAATTTTTTTTNAAAGTTTGATCGCCGGGCGGTGGTGGCGCACGCCTTTAATCCCAGCACTCGGGAGGCAGAGGCAGGCGGATCTCTGTGAGTTCGAGGCCAGCCTGGGCTACTGAGTGAGTTCCAGGAAAGACACAAAGCTACACAGAGAAACCCTGTCTCAAAAAACCAAAAGAAAAAAGAAAAAAAAAAGTTTGATCTGCATAAGATAATGTCACCNTCAGATTGAAAAGTCTGCTCTGTGTCTAACCCCACTGCTTTCCTGATCCCAACTTGGTCCTGAGCTTGGCCACCAGCTTGTGCTCTGAAGAAAAAATGCCAGGACCTATTTTTCCACCGTAATGGAAAACAGAGTTGGGGCTGGCTAACGGGTCCACTTCCAGGAAACATTTAAGTAAAATGGTATCCGTGAACCTCCAGCTAGGAAACCTTCATCTCACTTGCCCGTTGGTAATAATGACGTTAATCTACAGGCAACAAGCAAAGAAGAAATGACGACAGGAATGTACTTTAGAATGGTAGTGTGTACCAAGCCCTAGGTTCAATCCTCAGCCTCAAATAAGCCTAGAAGTGTTGTGACCCCAACACTCAAGAAGTGGAGGCAGGAGGGTGAGAAGTACAGGATATTCTTGGCTACATAGTAAGTTCAGAAGAAGAAATCTCTGGGCAAATTTCCTTTAACAAATATTTATTGAGCATCTACTGTGTTCCAGGGACTGGGCAGAGAGAATAAGTCCATGTCACTCTGCCCTCGACACAAAACAAAAGGCTGAGGCTTCTTTCCTAAAGGAAGGACTGTGGTGATATTTTGTTTGTGCTCTAACAAATAAAGCTTGCCTGGAGATCATAGTGCGGAGCTAGACCCTATAGGCCAGGCAGTGGTGGCACACACCTTTAACCCCAGCACTTGGGATCTCATGCCTTTGATCCCAGTATTTGGNAGGCACACAACTTTAATCCCAACACTAGGGAAGAGGAAACAGGAAGTGATATGGCTAGGCAGAGATAGGAAGGGATAAGGCAGGGTGGAGACAGGAGCTCAGATCCCTTTCAGTCGAGGATTTGATAGAGGTAAGAAGTGGCTGTGGCTTGCTCCTTTGTCTCTCTGATCTTCCAGCATTTACCCCTATATCTGACTCTAGGTTTTTATTATTAAGACCAATTAGGATTCGTGCTACAAAGGACCCTGCAAATGAGAGAGACTGAATGGCCTGTGAGATTCCAGAACCCACACTTTGCTGATCCCCTCAAAATTTTCTAGGAATGGTCTGAGGCAGTTCCTGGCCACAAAAGGGTGAAGCTTGCTCCCATGTTGTCCCCAAGTCCTTGGCTCCTGGTCCCCAGATCTTTGACGCTCTTTCTAGTCAGAGGCCAAAGAGACCTCTGGCCATCTTGAGCTGAGATGTACTTCCCTAGGCTACACAGGCTCCTCACAAAAACCAAAGGGCCCAGAGTTATCATGGAGCATAAGCCTCGGTACTCAAGCACCCAGACCAAAACTCTTGTCCCAGGTTGGCACTGGGCAGGAATTAATCACAGACTTGAACCCCAGAGGTGGGGGCCAGGGAAAGGTAAAGTATGTAAGCCATTCTGCTGGTAACAAACACAGAGCTAAATACCTGACCCTTGACCCTTGCCC
>LZPO01107914.1:31983-50805 GCA_001675575.1 Neotoma lepida
CCTGCCCCTTCCGCTCCCTGGGGCGGGGCTAGAGCGAGTTCCGCCCTAAGCCCGGAAGCCGTGTGGAGAGCGCGGAGAGGGATGTGCTTCTGGTTCCAAATTGCCACAGCTTTTTGTCACGCCGGTTGTCACTCGGCTCTGGCAGGATCCTGAGATCCCTGCGTATCCCCATATCCCATCTCCAGCTGCCAATCACTGCAGACTCGGAACCCAGGACCGGGTTTGCCTGCCGCTCGGTCGCCTCCGGGATAGATCAGGGTCCAGGCGAGGGTTTCGCGCGGCGTTGTGCAAGCCTCTTCCTTCCCACCTGTCCTCCCGGCTCCTTCGCCGCTCCAGCCATGGCACAGAAACCCAGGATAGACCCCCACGTCGGGCGGTTAGGGTACCTGCAGGCGCTGGTTACTGAGTTCCAGGAGACCGAGAGCCAAGGTGAGAGGTGTGGGGTGGGCACGAGGGACCAGGAAGGGCCCCGACGGCAGCAGCCGCACGGNCCCGACCCCAGTATCGCTTCCCATTGCAGACGCCAAGGAGCAAGTCCTCGCCAACCTTGCCAACTTCGCCTATGACCCGGGCAACTACCAGTATCTGCGGCAACTGCAAGTCCTAGACTTATTCCTCGATTCGCTGTCAGAAGAGAATGAAACTCTAGTGAAGTTTGCTATTGGTAAGGGTTAGGCCGGCCCGCAGAGAGGGACTAGGGCGACATCAGAGATTTAGCAGCGAGTCCTTAACCCAGGCGTGATGAGAGCCTGGGACAGGAGGATTGCCGTGACTTGGAGGCCAGCCTGGGATACAGAGTAAGACACTGTTANAAAACAAACTAGTCTTCAGGATAAGAATCTCATCTGCCAGGGCAGACCTCCCATATATGTGTGCCACCTCCTCCTCCATACGTTGTNCGGGNCACAGCTAGTCTGAAACAGGTCTGGAAGTCACTGCCAGCTCTTCGTGTCTTTCCTTCCTCCCAGAAAAGAGATAATAAGGAAGTGAGTTGAAANTTCTTTGAAAGAAGTTTGGAGCTTGCTCTTACATATCAAGAGACACAAAGGTGACTTGGAATTTATAGCTTAGGACTCCTGAGGTTAGATGACCATTTGAATTATTCATGATAGATTTTTTTTTTAAACTTTGTGTTGTGTGTCACGCGCGTGTGCACGCGCGCAGGTGTGTTTGAATGAGTGTGGGTATGTGCACCACAGTGTATGCATGAAAGTTAGAGGACAGTTTTTCAAGTCAGCTCTACTAAGTATGGTGGCAGATGCCTTTTATCTCAGAAGATAGAGGTGGGTGGATCTCTGAGTTCAAGGCCAGCCTAGTCTACATANTGAGTTCTAGGTCACCTGGAGCTACTACATAGTAAGATGGCTGTCTCAAATAAATAAGATAGTCGTAGTTTTCAGTTCTCTGCTTCCAGTTTGCTGAGGCAGGATCTCTTGTTTTTTCTATGTAGAGCAGCATACTCCATGAGCTTCCAGCCCATCCTCCTGTCTCAACCTCCCAATTTCTCCTAAGAGTGCTGGGATTACAGATGCTCAACACTGCNTCTGATTTTTTTTAGGTAGGTTTCTGGTGTTGAACTCAGATTGTCGGTTTTGCATGGCAAGCTCTTTTACCCACTGAGCCATCTCCTCTGCCCAATGATAGATATTTATTATTGGGTGCTATATAAGGAAGGTACTAGGGACTGGAGAGATGGCTCAGAGGTTAAGAGCACTGCTAGCTCTTCCAGAGGTCCTGAGTTCAATTCCCAGCAACCACATGGTGGCTCACAACTATCTATAATGAGATCTGGTGCCCTCTTCCGGCGTGCAGGCATACAGGCAGACAGAACGCTGCATAATAAATAAATAAATCTTTAAAATAATAATAACAACAACATTTCCCCATACAGTATGAAAGGAACCCTACGTACACTGGGAAAGAAACCCTTAGTAAGAATATCTTCAGGGCTGGAATGTGTTCAGTGATGGAGCACCTATATAATGGTGCATGTACTCACATGCCTGAGGCTCTGTGGGTCAATCCTCAGCATTGGAAGAAGATAATTCCAAAATTGTTTAACATTTAATTGTGCACATTTCTCTAGCAATACTCTAAATAACTTTATTTTTATTATTTTTATTTATTTATGGGAGAAGGACAGGGCATGTGCCTGGTCAAAGGACAATTTTGTTGTTGTGCTTTTGAGACAGTCTCACTATGTAGCCCTGGCTGGCCTGAAACTTGTCTGCCTCGTGGATGCTGGGATTAGAGGTGTGAACCACCATGCCTGGCTTTTGGAGGACAATTTGTAGAGTCAGGTTCCTCTACCATTTGAGTCCTAGGGATGGAACCCCGGTCATGAAGCTTGGTGGCAAGTGCTTTAGCCCCTGAGCCATCTTGCAGGCCTAAAATGACATTTTTTGTTGGTGGTGGTTTGTATAAACTAGGGTCCAGTTTGGGCCCTGTACATTTCGTCTGACTATGTCCTTAGAGATCTCTTTCTGTCCCAAATAAACTTTTCATTTTAGAACAAGTTGAGGGAACTTGAAGAGGCTGGTGTATAGCTCAGTTGGTAGAGTGTGTGGTGGCCTGTGCCTGTGATCCCAGCACTCAGGAGATGGAGACAGGTGAATGAGAAGCTCTAGCGCATCTCCAGCCACATAGCAAGTCCAAGCCTGAGCTACTCAAGACTTTCTCAGCAAAGAGGAAANAATCCAAACATAAAAGTTCCCACATAGCCACACCCACTTTTTCCTATTAACTTTCTCCATTGTATGGTCTGTTTGCTGTAAGTAATGAGCTGGTATGGATACATCATCATTAGCCAAAATCTTTATATTAGTCAAATGTCCTTCATTTTTTCCTGATACCCTTTTTCTGGCCTAAGATCCCACATGGCATACATGACTTGATCATCATGTCTTATTTGGGGCTGGGGCAGTGGTGGTTTCTGAGACAGGGTCTCACTATGTAGCTCTGGCTGGCCTGGAACTCCCTATGTAGATCAGCCTGCCTCTGCCTGCCTAGTGCTGGGATTAAAGACTTGTGCCACCATGCCCAGCATGAAGTTTTTCTTATGTTTTAACCACATCATGTTAGGAGCATTTGGTGCCAGTGTGACGTAGGTCTGATACTCAACCTTCATGACCTAGCTGAGGAAATGTTTGTCAGACATCTCTATTGTGACTACTTTTCTTCCCCCTTTCCATAGTACACTCTTGGGAAGGGAGTACTACATAAATTATCTTCAATCTCTTTTAAAATCTTTTTAAATCTTAATTTCTTTTACATTTATTTAGTGTGTATCTGTGTGTATGTGTCAAGATGGGAAGGTCAAGGTCCAGGGACAACATACAGGAGTCAGTTATCTCCTTCCACCGTGTGAGATCAAGGGATGAAGCTCAGGTTGTCAGGCTTGGCAGCAAGTGCCCTTAAATCTCTTTTAATCTTTATGTTTGGGGGAGTCTTTGCCAGGAGAGATGTAAACAATATCAGTGCCTTCTCTGTAGGACACCAGCAGCAACCAAAGTTAGATCCCACCAAAGTACAACTTGGGCAACCACTACTTACAGAATGGGGTGACCCTGTGGCAGCTGTACCACACTACTTACAGAATGGGGTGACCCTGTGGCAGCTGTACCACACTACTTACAGAATGGGGTGACCCTGTGGCAGCTGTACTACCAAATAGTCTTGCCCCGGCACAGGATGACTTCCCCATAGATGGAGTCCCTACCCCTCAGGAACTTTCCACCCATCTATGAACTATAGCACCTCCAAGGTCACAGTCACACACAGCAACTGAGAGGGATAGGAGGGAGCCCCTGGGATCTTGAGTGAGGGCCTAATGGCTCTCCTGTAAATAGTCACAGTTGGTTTTTTTTTTGGTTTTTTTTTTTTTTTTTTGGTTTTTTGAGACAGGGTTTCTCTGTGTAGCTTTGGGGCCTTTCCTGGAACTCACTCGGTAGCCCAGGCTGGCCTCGAACTCACAGAGATTCGCCTGCCTCTGCCTCCTGAGTACTGGGGTTAAAGGCGTGCGCCACCACCACCCGGCAATAGTCACAGTTGTACTGATGAAAATGACAGCTGTAGGCCATTTGTAGTTCCACGTGCCTTTAATCTCAGCACTCAGGAGGCAAAAAGAAAATGACAGCATTCTTCACATTTGGAGGGCAGCAATTACAATTCCTTAAAAGATGCTCTTTCCATAAGGCCGGTTGTTGAATGGTCTACACCATGTCTGTAGGATGTCCNGCCTTCCTGTATGTCTCTTTCCTCTCAATCGTATCATTCAGCTCAGGGCTTCTTAACCTTTTCCCACTCAGAAGCCTGAGAAAAAAAATTCGGGGGTGGGGGTGCAGTTCAAGACAGGGTTTCTCCATATAGTCCTGGCTGTCCTGGAACTTGCTCTGTAGACCAGGCTGACTTAAAACTCAGATCCGCCTGCCTCTGCCTCCTGAGTGCTGGGATTAAAGGTGTATGCCACCATCACCTAGCTGTCTTGAGAAAATTCTACATATATACATATGTACATAATAAGTACACAGAACAAACATTACTATAACAAAGAAATATAGTTCTGGCATTTTAAGGGGGTGGAGGCAAGAGCATCAAGAATTTAGGATGATTTTCAGCTAAATAACTTCAAGGCCAGCCTGGGCTACATGAGACCCTGTCCAAGGGGGGGTGGAGGATCCTTGGTAAACGTATAATTTTACTATTTATTACAGNAAACTTTTGCATACTAATAGGATGGATTGTTTGTTTATTTTTCACATAATCAAACCTGGCTGATTTGCTACTGTGGGATGTAGAACATCCTCAGTGTTTGTCAGAGTTTTAATGGCTTTGATTTTATAAGGTCAGTGCTGAGAAGTCTGATTTACAGAAATACATAGTAACAGATGGTAGGTGTATGTTTAGGGCTGGGATTAAAGCTGTGCACACCATAACCAACTGGCCAGCTGTTTCAGGATCTCTACATTTAGTTATATAACCTCATGTGTGGTGGTGACTTACAATATAAGAAGTGGTGACTTAAATCTGGCAGTGGTGGCACATGCCTTAAATCCCAGCACTCCAGAGACAAGCAGAGCTCTGTGAGTTCTAGCCCAGCGTGATCTACAGAGTTCCAGGACAGCCAGAGCTACACAGAGAAACCCTGTCTTAGAAGAAAAAAAGAAGAAGCAGTAATTTAGCTTGTCCTTCTGTCTCGTCCTTCTGTCTCCTTCATTTCCTCTAACCTAGAAATGNGATCTAATAGCATAACAATCCAGGGACACTTTTTATCCCTGAATACCTTGTGGTATGATTTGGATTTTTTAGACACCCAGCTCTTCTTGATGTGTGCGATCCACAGAACTGGCATACAAGTCCTCTATCTCTTTTCACTGTGCGGGAGCTCCAGGGCACACACAAATTCCAGGAGTACTCACCCTCCACAAGCAGCTGCTCCAGTAAGTGTGGTGTTGAGAGAAGTCCCCTAGCAGTCAGGATCCAAAAGAGTTCCATGGAGCTGTAGGCACATTGGGAATTGAGCCTCAAATGCAGGGGAATGGTGGGGCTCTAGGTGGGGGCTAGGGGTCTTCAGAGCGCTCTTATGGGGCCTCTGTAGTTGGGCTATGGCAGGAGCCCAATTGTCTAGATGTTATTGTTCAAGCCTATCTCTGTTCTTCTAGAAGAATGCTATACTAAATAGTCTAAAAACTGGCCCCAGACTGGGAGGAAGGATCAGGAGTTCAAAGTCAGCCTCAGCTATATAGTGAGTTTAAGGCAAGCCTCAGTTTATAAGACTGTCTCAAAAGCCTCTACAAGCTTGTGCACGCCGTTAGTCCCAGCACTCAGGAGGCAGAGGCCAGCTAGGGTCTACATAGGGAGACTTCGTCTTAAAAAACAAAAAGCCCTGCAAACAACCATTGGTCTTTAGATGTGTTCCCAAGTACCTCCATGTGTACCTCTGCGAGCGCCTGAGATTCTCTGCCAACTTGGAGGCGCCATGGGAGACTTGGGCCTGGCCTGGGTCTGCTCTCTGGGCAGCTTCCCTGAGTGGATGACTATGTCCTGTCCCTCCTCAAGAACTGCCAGTGTCGTCACCTTTCCTTTTCCCCAAGCACTTCCCCTATGTGTAGAGCAAATCTTAAATGGTCTTATTAATTGAAAACACCAGGCCAGGTATTGAGGTAAATTCTCAAAGGTCAGAGAAACAGAACAAGCCACAGCCAACCTCACCTTGCCAACACGTTGGGCGCCAGATGTAAGAAGAACTTCTAACCAGTCTTATTAATAAACACGCGGAACAAGAAATAAGGGTGAAAATCTGACAGAGATCAGAGGAATTAGGAGCAAGCCACCACTCACCAAGGCTGCCTCTACTTCCCAGGATTGAAGCGGAGGAAAAAGCGAGCCTTCCGGTCTAACCTGGCTTTTTATACCTGTCCATCTGTTAACTAATTTCCCATCCTCCCAAGCTACATCACTTCCTGTCTTGTCTGCATGGATCTTCAGGTTGATGCTGAGATTAAAGGCGTGTGCCACCACCTCCTACTGCTAGTTCCTCATGTGACCTTGGAGTCACAGAGAACCAAATGGATTAAGGGCGTGTGCTAACTTGCATGGCTATTGTTTTTCTATTAGTGGCTGGCAGCCCCGTTTTTCCTCTGACCCTCAGATAAATTTTATTAGGGAAGACAAATAAAATATCACCACACCTATGCCTCTCCATCTTCAGCTGGTCCAGGGCTCAGCCTTGAATCTCTGGGATGCTGTGCAGATTAGCCTGCTCTTGTATTTATTGTATGCAACTGAAAAGGAGAGTCCCAGTGGGACCTAGAAGCAGATTCAGNTAAAAGGAGAGGGTTGGAAGCAGATCTGAAAGATTCTTTCAAAAGGATGCAGTCCTGTGACTTGATGCAGAACTGGTTCTGCAATAAGCAGGCAAGAGATCAGGGTGTGGTGGCTCAGGTAGAGGCAGGCAGATCTCTGCGAGTTCAAGGCCAGCCTGGTCTACAAAGCTAGTTCCAGGACAGTCAGGCAGGGCTGTTACACAGAGAAACCCTGTCTCGAAAAACAAAAACCAAACCAAGACAAACAAACAAAAAAAGCAGGCAAGAGACAAGCTGAGTCAGATTGCCCTTGGCCATGTCTCCTAGAACCCAAACCAAT
Organism: Neotoma lepida; assembly: GCA_001675575.1. Lineage (NCBI taxonomy): Eukaryota > Metazoa > Chordata > Mammalia > Rodentia > Cricetidae > Neotoma > Neotoma lepida. Next base: position 39,127 of record LZPO01107914.1, read on the forward strand.
GTCTGTCTGTTGGCAAGCAGTGGAGTGAGTTTGATGTGAAGGAGCCGGGCTGGGGGATCAGACAAGCTTGGATTCAGTTACCATCTCATGTGTGATTTCCCTCAGTCACCTGTCAGAGGGAAATTGTAAGTAGCTACTTATTGAGAGAATTAACTGGCCCTTTTGGGTCATTGCCTACAACTACAGAATCCCCTAGGCCTTTGCCCATGGACCTGAATCCAGATTGCTTTGGAGCTGATATCTCTCTTCTCCCAGGTAGGATGGGACAGTATCCCATCAGGGGAACCACCCTTCTGCTCAGGGACTCTTGCCCTCTGGAAAAGTAGGAGCAGTAGGAGTGTGGATCCTTAGCCCCCAGTGGATGCCTAGGNAGGGTTAAGTGAAGGAAGCCTGGTGTCAAGCATACTGGTTGTACCCTGCTNTGACTACCAGGCCATAGCTGTCAGCTCCTGCAGCACTAGCATGCAGTGAGGGAATGCTGCCCAGTGTGTGTTGTAGAATATTATTTCAAGGNGTGTTACTTTTGCTTATGTTGCATTTGTTTAACACTGTGAAGCTGTGTTACTGTGCCTGTCTAAAACACCTGATGGTCCAATAAAGAACTGAATGGCCAATAGCAAGGCGGGAGAAAGGATAGGCGGGGCTGGCAGGCAGAATATATAGGAGAAATCTGGGAGGAGAGAGAGAAGAAGAGACGGAGGATTGAAAAGGAGAAGCCAGAGAAGGAGGAGGAGATCAGGGGCCAGCCACCTAGCTACACAACCACCAACGGAGTAAGATTTACAGAAGTAAGAAAACAGGAAAAGCCCAGAGGCAGAGGGTAGATGGNATAATCTAAAGTAAAGAAAAGCTGGCTAGAAGCTAAATCAAGCTAAGGCCAAGCATTCNTAAGTAAGAATACGTCTCCGTGTGTGATTTATTTGGGAGCAGGGTGGTNAGTCCCCCAAAAGAGTAAAATACCAATCAATAAGTGTGGGCCTGCTCTGTCCTTCCTGGGTGTTGCCGCCTCTCACCCTGGAGATACGTTGTTAGCAGCTAGGAGCTGCAGTGGGACCTTGTTCCAGTGGGACTCAGGCTGGTGNCCTGAGGGACCTCCACCCAGATAAATCTGTGTCCTTGGAAAGAATTTGAGGATGAGTCAGTGAAGCAAAGTTAGTAGAAATGAGATTTTCCACCATGTAGGTCTAAGTGTGGGCGTCAGAGAGGTGGGTACTTAAGAACAATAGTACACACCCAAGACGTGGGTGCAGGTAAGATGATTTCATGGTTTTCAAAGTTACATTGTATAAAGGATCTCATTTACAACCAGGTTCAAAGATTCAGTAGAGTTTAAGGACCAGTTTAAAACTTAAGTGAAAAGGAGCAGTGAGATGGCTGATGGGGAAAGAAAGGCTTTGTTGTCAAACCTGACAACCTTTTGGTCCCCAGGACCTACACTGTAGGAGAAAACTGACTCCCCAGTCGTCCCNTGACTTGGACACATGCCTTTCTGCCTCTCTGAGACCAGAAGCCTGAGATCTGCTAGTCCCTTGCCACCATAGCCTGGTCTGGCTGTCATTTCCAGAGAAGGGTGAGGTGCTGTTTTCCTGTGCCAAGCAAGTAGGACTGAACCCTTGCATATCAGGAAACCTCAACAAGATTGACTCCCACTAGTTGTGATAACTAGAGTTACCTAACAACTATAACTAGTGTTACCCTAATCTTCAAGGATCCGAGTTCTGTATACAGGGGACAGAGCCCAAGCCCAACTCCAGGCCTTCACCTTCCCTTGTTAGTTGTTTCTACCTCACTGTGTCTCNTCTGCCACAATGAGGAGTTAGCTCTGGGGCCAAAGCATAGGTGGTACCCAAAGGCCAGGGTCACATTTAATCACAGAGAAACTAACAGCCACCAGGCAGTGGCTTTAGTCACACAAAAACTGTCCATGGCCAGTGGTGGTGGTGGCACACATCTTTAATCCCAGCACTCGGGAGGCAGAGGCAACCCGATCTCTGAGTTCGAGGCCAGCCTGGTCTACAGGGTGAGATCCAAGACAGCCAGGGTTACACAGAAACCTTGTCTCAGAAAACCAAACAACAATAAAAAGCAGCCCATGATTGCAACTGTGGATGAGTTACCAGATATAAAGCTAGATCTCTGTAAACACTAATGAATGAAAGAGTTGAGCTGAAGCCCCAGTTAAAAACATCCTGTACATCCATCTGTACCATCCTAGAAGCAACCAGGAGCTACAGAGCAATGAGATGAGTATCGTCCTTATGAAAACTGATTGATTCTTAGGACACCACAGGGTTTTGGCAGTTTTGTTGCTAAAGCTAGATTCAAGAAGTGGCCACTAGCAGGGCTGTTTTGACACACATCTTTAATCCCAGCACTTGGGAGGCAGAGGCAGGTGGATTTCTGTGAGTTAGATACCAGCCTGGTCTACAGTTGCCAGACTCAAAACTACCCCCCCCCCCAAAAAAAAAGCTGAGAATTCAGGTTAAATTGCCTTCCTATATCTTGCAATACATAATGATACCACCAGGTGGTAGTAGTGCTCGGAGGCTAAGTCTGCAGCTTCTTTGGAAAGCAACTGTATTTCTCTTTTGATTTAATTAGATGTCTTTGGCTTTGAAAGAGTTGTCTTTTTCTTTTTAAGTAAAGTACAATTGGAGTACAGTGGCATGCATGCACAGTCCCAGCTGCTTGGGAGTCCTGGGCCAGAGGATCTCTTGAGCCCTCTAATTTGAAACCAAGCAGGCTTGTTCTAGGCATTAGCAGTTGTNTGTGTGTGTGTCTTATGTGAAACACAACTGGCCAACATGGTACAGAATTTACAGAATTCAAGATTGAGATCCCAACATGGTGGTACACGACTGTAATCCCATCACTGGGAGACAAAGGCAGGAAGATCTCCACAAGTCCAGGGCTACATAGGAATGCCTTGTCATGTGCATGCATATAATGCATATATACATCATAGTGTACTACTTTGTCTTTCCTCTTTTTCTTTGTTTGCTGTTCGTTTGTTTTTACATAATGTCTTACTGTGTAGTACTAGCAGGCCGGAACACACAATGTAGACTAGGCTAGCCTCAAACTCAAAGAGATGCCTTCCTTTTCTTCCCAGGTGCTGGGATTAAGGGTGTGTGTCACCAGGCCCNTCCCTACTTTCTGTGCTAGGGTGTGGACTCCTCCTGTGTACCTGCCAGGCACCCCCTGCTCCGTAGTCTCCGGCCCCTTTGGTGAGGCTTCCCTCAGCTAGTTTCTAGTATATCCTCCAGAGATATTTTCTGGATTTATAAACCCATATGTAAGTATCTATGTATGATTTTTTTGTATAATCTATGCATGAGGTAGCCTGTATCTATGTAAGTTTATGTTATTGTTTGAGACAAGGTCATACTCAATAACCCAGGATAGCTTGCAATTCACTGTGTAATCCAACACACCTGAGGCAGGATGTTGGACTTGAACTTGGGGCAACATCCTGCCTCAGCCTCCCAAGTACTGGAATTGTAAGTGTGAACTACCACACACTACTTTAGTTTTTTTTAAATATAGTTATGTATCTTGGTGTATGTCCTTGGCCTGCAATATATCTTGCCAGTATGACCAATATAATGAAAAAAAAGGCAATGTTATACACCAAGAGTGGTTATACACACCTGTAATTCTAGCACTTGAGTGGTAGTCAGGAGGATCATGAGTTCAAGAACAGCTTGGGCTACGTTGTGAGGCCCTATCTATTAGGATGGATGGATGGATGGATGGATGGATGGATGGATGGATGGATGGGAGGGAGGAAGGGAGGAAGGAAGGAAGGAAGGAAGGAAAGCAAAATGATATCACAAGGTATTTTCAGAGAGGCCTCACCCCACTTCTGTCCCCATACCGATTCCTATCTCCTACAGCCAGCCGGGTTCTCGTTGTTCACACCTAAGTGTTTCATGGATGTGAGTTATATACTCATATAAATGTGCATGTATATTTTCCTTTCATCCACAGGTGCTGAAGTAAAACCCTAGAACAAACTAGTCCCCAGTGAAGCTTTCTGTTTATTTTTCTGAACTTTATTGTACTATTATTGTGTGTGTGATGTGTGAGGGGTGCACATACATAACATTGTGTGCATGTGGGGTCAGAGGACAACCTTATGGAGTCAGTTTCTCCTGCCACCTTTATGTGGGTTTCNGTGGTTGGGCTTGGGTCCCCAGGCAGGCTCAAGTACCTTTACCTACGTCTCCCTGACATGGTCTTATATTTTTTTGAGTGAAGAAAAGTCTTACTGTGTTGTCCAGGCTGCCCATGGGCTCCTGAGCTCAAATGATCCTCCTTCCTCAGCTGCCCTAGTAACTAGNACTTATGAGGGTTTGCCACCTCATCCTACCCCAAGNAAGATTGTGACCACGGGCAGTGCCAGCCTTGTGCCCTGGTGTGAGCAGGTCCTTAAGTTGAGGTAACATCTTGGACCTCCTCAAGGAGAGCTCACCTGGTCAGCAGGTGCCCAGCACTCTTTTAATCCCCAGGAAGACCCTTTTGAGAGCCCTTACCAGCACCAGTGCCTGCTTTGTGACTTGAGTTCACCTGCTTCTCCCAAGTCCAGCTTTCCCATTTCAAGTTACACTTGGGATTTCCTCTCCTGCCTCTCAGGTTTCTATGGTTACTGGTGTCCAGCAGAGCCTTTGCCTCTTGCCTCTAGCTGTTTTTTTTCCCCTGTCTTTGTCTGTCTGAAGCAAATTCTTCGGCTAGTCAGGACTTGCTTTTCTCTCTTCTTTCTTTTTGGTAGTGCTGAGAGTGAACCCAGGGACCTAGGCAAGCACTCCGCCACCAAGGCACTCCCCAGTCTGCCCCTTTTTGTTTTGTAGCTATCTTGTAAATGCAGTATGATGAATGTACAGTAAAATGCACATAAGTGGCAGTTTAATTAATCCTTAGGTTCATTAAAGTATGTGCCCTTACATGTAATGGCCTCTCCATCAATATGTGACTTGTTTTTCCCATGTGCCCCACACAGGCACAGCTCTGACCTCTGTCAGCATGGGTTGCTTTTACTTGGTCTTGGTCTTTATGTAAGTGAGATCATTTGAGATCCATCCTAAATCTGGTTTCTTNAAAGAAAAAAAATGTAGAGGGTCGTAGGGAGGCGTGATAGCACAGGACTTTAATGCCAGCATTTGGGAGGCAAAGACAGATGAATCTCTGTGAGTTCAATGCCAGTCTGGTCTATATAGCAAGTTCCAGACCAGCCAGAGCTGTAATGTGAGACTCTGTCTCTCTGTCTCTGTCGATGTCTCTCTCTCTCTCTCTCTCTCTCTCTCTCTCTCTCACACACACACACAATTCTTTCTATGTGTGTGTGTTCATGAGTGTGGAGGCCAGAAGGGGATGTTAAGGACCCCACTGTGGTTTTTGGAGACAGTGTCTCTCACTGAATCTGGAGCTCACCAAACACACACACACTCCTGTCTCTGCCCACCCCCCCAATGAAGAAGCTACAGACCCACACAATCCTGCCTGACTTTTTATGTAGGTGATAGAGATCAAACTCAGGTCCTCATCTTGCATGGCAAATGCCATCTCCCCAACCCCAAAATTTATGTTTTTTATTTTATTTTTAAGATTTAAAAAATTTTTATTCCATGTATGTGAATGTGTGTGGCGGGGTGGAGGTAGGGGTAGGTCCGTGTGGGACAGGTGCCGTTGGAGGCCAGAAGAGGACATCATATGAATCAGGTAATATGGAGCTGTAGTTAAGTGGTGTGAACTGCTTTACAGAAGTGTTGGGACCTGAACCCAGGTCTTCAGCAAGAGCAGTGTGTGCTCTTAACTGTTGAGCTTTCTCTCCAGTCTTTGGTTTTTTGTTTTATTTTTATTTTATGTGCATTAGTGTTTTGCCTGCATGTATGTCTGTGTGAGGGTGTTGGATCCTGAGTTACAGACAGTTGTGAACTGCCATGTGGGTGCTGGGAATTGAACCCAGGTCCTCTGGAAGAGCAGTCAGTGCTCTTAACTGTTGAGCTGTCTCTCCAGCCCAAGAAGGTTGGAGGTAGAAGGCCCAGGCAGAGCCTGTGCTCCAATTTTTGAGAACACAGGCTGCTTCCACCTTTTTGTTTTGTTTTGTTTTTTGGATATCCTGGATCTCACTCTGTAGACCAGTCTAGCCGTGAGCTCACAGAGATCCACCTGCCTCTGCCTTCCGGGTGCTGGGAGTAAAGGCGTGTCCCACCACCTCCTGGCCAGTCCTTAGTTTTTTGTTGTTTTTTTTCTTATATAAGGGTGTCTGTGTATGGATGCTNTGTGTACACCATGGGTTCCTGTGGAGGTCAGAAGGGTTATATTCCCTGGAGCTGGAGTTACAAGCANTTGAGAGTTCCTGGTGCGGGTCCTAGGAACAGCTTGGGTCCTCAAGAAGAGCAGGAAGTATTCTTAACCACTGAGCTATCTCTAGTCCNCTTGTTTTGTTTTTGAGCCAGGGCTACACTTTGAGCCTATCAGGGAAAAGCAGAATTTCATATTGGTGTTTTATTGCAAGCCTGTAACCCAACACTCAGGAGGTTGGGGCAGGAGTATCACAAATTTGACAGTAACCTGTGCTTCCAAGCGAGACTCTTTCTCAAAGCCATCTCCTCATAAATTTCTTGAAGACATTTTTTACACTCTATTTCATTTATGTGTGTGTGTGTGAGAGAGGGTATGAACATGAATGCAGGTGTCCACAGAGGACAGAGGGGGTTTAAGATCCCCTGAAGCTGGAGCTCATGCAGCCACGAGCTACCCAGTGAGGGTGCTGGGAACCNAACTCAGGTCCTCTGTAGGAGCAGTATATACTCTTTAANAGCTGAGCCATTTCTCTAGCCTGGAGACATTATTTTTAAGTGCTATATGNTTTTTCATTTAGTAGGCTTGCTGTAATACTTACTGAATGGGTTTGCTACTTATATTTAGCATGTCATGAAAAAAATTTTTTCAGCAGGGTTTCTCTGTGTAGCCCTCTCTCCGTAGCTAGCCTTGAACTCAGAGTATTGGGATTAAAGACATGTGCCACCACTGCCCAGCTCCACAGCCCTTCTTAGCTCTTCACAACAAGCGGCTCAGGGACATAGACTGGGGCGGGGGCTTTGTGGGTCATCTGGTACCATCTTGGTGTCCCAGTCCAGTGTTCTTGTCTCNAAAGCTCTCCGCCCTTCTCCTGGGCCNTACCCTACTCTTCATCTTCAAGAGATACTGCGGGCTAGGCAGAGGGGCCTAGGGCCCTAATGGCGGGAAAGCTGAGTCAGTGAGTACAGGAAGTCATCTTCCGGCATTGAGGAGCCAGAGCTAAGCAAAGTGTTCCTCTAGAAAAGGTAGCATCTGTCCCCAAGGCCAAAGGTCATTAGGTTGAGGGGACCTAACCTGAGAATGGAGGAAGGGGGTCTTAGTCATACTACCTGTGCACATGCAGGTTTTTGTTTTTATATCAGTGTTTGTATGTNTGTGTGTACATGCACTGCATGCATGCCTGGTATCTGTAGAAACAAGAGGGTATTGGAGCCCCAGGAACTGAAGTCACGGGTGATTGTGAGCCACCATGTGGGTGCTGGGAACTGAACACAGGTCCTCTGGAAGAGCAATAAGCACTCTTAACCTCTGAGCCATCTCTTGACAGTTTTTTCTAAATATCTATTTATTTATTTTACATACTGGCTGCAGTTTCCCCTCCCAGGCCCTCCCTCTCTTGACAGTTTTTTAAATCCAGGAGTCACTGGTCTCTCACTCTGGACTTTCCTACTCTCTAAAAGTCTAGTAACAGTGAGGCATGGTGTTGTGTCTACTTCACTTGNGGATAATAGTGGCAGGCTGGACTTCCTGAAGCCTTGAGAGAGGACTGGGGTATGGTGACCTTGCNGTCCTTGTCCATGGGTAAACTTTTCCCCAGGCCTGGGCACTGCCCCCAAGACTCACTAGCCAGAAAGAAGCTGGAAGATGANAAGCCAGGACCCCACACCCCACTCATCCTTGCCTTTCTCCAGGGGGCCTCTGCAACCTGTGCCCGGACAAGGCCAACAAGGAGCACATCCTGCAGGCTGGAGGCGTCCCGCTCATCACCAACTGCCTGTCCAGTCCTAATGAGGAGACAGTGCTATCTGCTGTCACCACACTCATGTACTTGAGTTCACCTGGCACCACCCATCCTGAGCTCACCTCCTTGCCTGTGGTCCAGTGCATGCTGCGTTTTTCTCTCTCAGCCAACACAAGGCTCCGGAACCTGGCCCAGATCTTTTTAGAAGACTTCTGCTCCCCAAGCCAGGTGGCTGAGGCCCGCAGCCAGCAGGCCCATTCTGCCCTGGGTATCCCACTGCCAAAGACTGAGGCCCCACAGCAGCCCTGATCCAAGGAGACCCGAAGACCCTGCTACTTTCTGCCTGAGATTAGTCCTGTCATTGGCATAGGAAGCACCTTGAGCCCATCCTTCCCAGGGGATGCCTGGTCAGCTGTATGCAAAGTACAGTCTCTGAGCATGGTGGGTATTTATGGCTAGGAGAAGCAGTAGGAATGAAGCCAGACCTGAGATGCTTAGAAGAGAAAACCAAAGTTGGTATGGTTTTCAAGGACTGGCACTCCCAACAAACTGCAGACAGAAGACCACCTCTGGTGCCTCCAGTGCCCAGCTAATACCCTCATGTAAAAAGCTTTGCATAGGGTGTACTCAAGAGCAGCTGCTAGAACCAAGACTTGTGAGAGTGGCCAGTAACATGAATGTCCAGAGTAACTTCAATGACTAGAGGTCAGTTGGCCTTATTAGCTGGGAAGGTGCTATGGGGTAACTCCTCCAGTACTGAGGCTGGGCATTTGGGCACAGTAGACATTGACTTGGATAGCTCTGCAGCCCAGAAACAACCCTGTCTTCTGGTAGGCACCATGTGAAGAATGCAAAGATGAAGTCTGCCCTTGGGTGTCACCTCAGTACTATAACCAGATGGCCATCAGGCACTAATTCAAGGCCCTCCAGAAGTTAAGAGCAGAAGAAAGACAGGTCAGCTAAGAGTGGAGGTGCATACCTTGTCCCTTTGGAGAGGCCCTACATAGGATCCTAGGACATAGACAGAAAGACAGGGACTTCAGCTCCTCTTGTGACCAGGCTGTGGACCCCTCATGTACCAGCTGCCAACTGTGGCATCTCTGTCCTTTCAGAAAAGTTGCTCTGGCCCTCTCTGCCTGTGATCAGATCTTCTGACACTGGGATGGGAGCCCTGGATTTGAACCTTTCATGGCTATCCAGATCTGCTTCCTGCCCTTCTCCAGGAGCCACCAGCATCNGGCAGCAGCTGCCACCCCCTTAGGACTCTGACACAGATCTTCAGTAAACACCTAGAATCTCGATGCCGAAGAAGCACAGTGGCTCAGACCTGTAATCCTATCACTTGAGAAACAGACGGGGATAGTCAGGAGTTTGCGACTAGCCCACCTAGTGACTTCCTGGCCAACTTGGGCTGTGGAGTAAGATCTTTTCACACAAGGAAGAAACAGGATCCCAATAATGTCTGAAGGACAAGGTCCTGTAACTGGTGCCTTCCTCCCTCCTATGCCAGTGAAAAGAAAAACAAACTAGGGGGAAAGTGAAAAGAGGGTAGATCTGATGAGAAGTTGGGGTTCAGGAAAAATGGGGTCCCCATCTCTCAGCATTGACCTGTTAGAGGAAGGAGATCTACGAGGGTGTGGAAGTGGGGCTGTCTGTACAGCCACTAGATGAGGGAAGGAAGAGGCCACTTTATCAGAACCACAGTTCTCGACCCCACCCCCGAGCACGGGTCCTCTCCTAAAAGAAGGGTCTTCAGGGAACCAAAGCCTGGATTTTATTTTTATTAAAAAAAACCTTGATTTTCCCACTGTATTTCTGTGCCAGCCCTGCTCCTTCTGGGCGTAGCCATCTTGAGAAGGTTCAGATGGCAGAGTGTGTACAAGTGGAGGTTACAGCAGCTCCCTGCTTGGAGAAAGTCACTTGTCCCTGCAGGTTCCCGTTGACCCACCTCGAGGTCCTTCACAGGCTGGTTCGCTTGCTATCTATGATCNCCTTCCAGTTGTCACTCCATGAAAGCAGCCGTCTCCTGGTGGGGGGCAGGGCCAGGTGCTGATTGTGGCAGCACGTGAACAAGATGTGCTCCCAGCTTGGGGTCTCCTCTAGGCCTGGGGCAGGAAACGCACGGCATGCGGTCTGTAATCTGGTTATTTTTACTCCTCTCCCTAATCCCAACAGGCCAGATGCCTGGAGGTTGTCAAGGTTAACTGGCCCAACCTTGAATGGTGTCTTTGTCATCAATGAGCAGGTCCCCCGTGACCACTGTCTTGTCCCTAGTCAGGATAATCCGCTCCACAAACTGAGGCCCCAGGTTCTGCTCCACCCAGCGGTACTGTATAGGCGGGAAAAAAGGCTTATCGGCCAGTGGGCTTGCTAGGCTCTAAATGCAGGGTCAGTGAGGCGCTGGGGTAAGTGGGACTAAACCCTGAAAAGTGGTACCCCTTCCCCCCAACCCCCACTCTCTGTGGTTTATTTTTAAAAACCAAATTTGGAAAGCTAAATCTGCGCAGGCGCCAGCACCTTCTCGCCCACACAGTGGTCGTACTTCCGCAGTGGGCTGGTGCAGATGAAGACCTCGGTGCTGCAGAGAGAGGGGGCGGTTAGGCCTGGGGAGCTGGCTGACCCCCCCGCCGCCCCCTCCCCACCCTCCTTACTCTTCCAGGTCGTTCATCTCTCGCAAAGCGTCCACGGCCCCAGGGATGGGCTCCAAGTTTAGGAAAAAGCCTGGAGCTTCATACACACTGGCCAGTTTCTCCTGAAAGAGACAGACCTCATCCCGCTTCTGTCTTACAGCAGGGGGAGCCACAGAAAGGACCCACAATAAGCAGCCCCAGTCCACACTGGGAATAAAATGCTGGAGGTGGGTGAGCGCTCTCGAGCTTTCTAGTCAGGGGTGAACTGTGGATTCAGAAGCTGGGGTGCCTGGAATAGAACCCAGATGGCCCTGCCCAAGGAGGGGAATCGAGGTTCGCCGTCAGGCCTCCTACCGCCAGGTCCGGCCGCAGAGCTCGGTACTGCTCGCTGGCGAGGAAACCGCGACGCTGCTCCAGCGGCACGTGCGGGTCGCCGGGGAAGCGGCGGCGGAAGCCCTGCAGGAGGCCAGACTCGAAGTCGGCCAGCACGCCGTCCATGTCCACCAGCACGCGCACTGGCCGCTGCCCCGCCATGGCCGCGCGCGGGGTCTGCGCCGAAGAAAGCAGCAAGGGCAGAGGATGCCAGTGCCGGAAACAAGCTTCCGGGACGCGGGCAGGGGCGGGATTCGACCCAGCTCATTTGCATAGAGTGTCCAGGGAGGTGCCCAGGATGGCCTTGCCTGATAACTGGGCCGCCACTCTTGTGTAGTTTCAGTATCCCTCTCCGCAGACCTCCCCGAGATCCCAAACACCCTTGCAGTGTGGGACCTGCTCCACATGGTGCATGCGGACTGTCTCTCCCTTGCTTTAGGCTGGAGGTGGACAGGAGCTCACCGGGACCCCAATTCCCAGATGATGAGGCTCCCAGTTCAAAAAAGTACCCGTTCGGGCTGGAGGGGTGGCTCAGAGGTTAAGAGCACTGACTGTTCTTCCAGAGGTCCTGAGTTCAATTCCCAGCAACCACATGGTGGCTCACAACCATCTGTAATGAGATCTGGTGCCCTC
>LZPO01107914.1:132709-146712 GCA_001675575.1 Neotoma lepida
CAAAGTGATGCTATCTGCCAATAGTGCTGAGCCTGACTAGAGGGCTGGATGTGAGACTAGGAGCCACAGCAGCAGCCCAGGGCTCTGTATCCAAAGCATTCTTCTCAAGTTCTTAGAAAGAAGGTCGTCTGTGAATTTGGATGTAGCCCAGCACAGCTCTGCCTGGGGAGCAGCTAAGTGAAGCAACCTCTTTCCCCTAGGTGATTTTCTCAGCTGAGCAGACATATGAGCTGATGCGTTGCCTGGAAGACTTGGCCTCAGGGAGGCCGGGGTGTGGTGAGCCTGATACCCAGCAACTCCAGGTCATTTTAACTTTGGGCGGGGGGGTGGTGGTGGTTCCATGCTGGTGGGAAAAGGTTTCTGTCTCGGAATTCCCTTCTCTCCCCTGTGGTCCTGAGCATTAGCCCCTTATGAACTCATGTGCCTTTAGTTACTAACCTGTCCTGTGCAACTTTTAGGAGCAAGTGGATGGTTCTAGTCTTCCTGCCCCTTTTGTCATCCACGGCAGAGCTACCCATAGCATACTGGTCTTAGCTGACCATGACTGCTCTGTGTTCTTTGGAAGCATTAGAGAATGCTGCCTGTCGTTCCTCACACTGCCTTTCTGCTCTTTAGGATGACGACATAGAGACCACCAAAGTGGAAATGCTGAGACTGGCTCTTGCCCGGAATCTTGCTCGGGCAATTATAAGAGAAGGCTCACTGGAAGGTTCCTGAGATATAAGCTGTGGACATAGTAACTTTGTATGGCAATGTAAATAGATTTTAAAAGAATAAATTCTCTTTTGCAAATATGTCTAGTTATTAGTCTGCCCAAGGAGTTTTTAATCGTCTATCCTGAACCTAAAGTGGCAAAAATGAACAAAATGTGTTTTGTTCTGTTTTTGAGATGGATATTGCCACACCTCACAGGCTGGCTGTGTCAAGTAGCCTGTGCTACACCTGGCTCATGAGCTCATTGATAGAGAATGGCCTGCTGCATGCAGTGTCTTCCTGCCCAAATGGTAATCTTGGCAATTGTTGCTAAGGTCTTACCCCACTCAGCCAATGACCTGGAACACACTCCATCTAACTTCCTTGGTTATCTTCTTTCAACAAAAGACTTCAGAAACCTGTTTAGAATTCACACATACTGCCTTCCCATCAGGACGAACTGTGTTCTGTTCTGTACTGAAGGACTCCAAGCTGGGCGAAAACGGTTTTATTTCACATGCAGCAGAACAAGGGCAGAAGGTGGGGTATCCAGTGCNGCTGCTGACCACGACGCAGTGACCTCTGTAATAGGAGCAACACTCATAATTTAAATATTTAAAGGTATGTATTCACATAGGAATCCCATAGATATTCCAGGGCTGAAATAAACCAGTCTCTGGAAAGCTCTTGGATTTATTCCATTACCGGAGAAAATGATTTTTTTGACCTGTCCTAAGGAAACTGTAAAACCTGCTAGCTAAGGACAGTGGTGGGGAGGTAGGTCAGATGACCTCTAGACACAGAGCAAGGATGCTCCCAGGTGTAGGGGACCAGGGGATATAGTTGTGCCACCTTCCTTTTCCCAGGGAGCAGAGCTGAGCCCATCAACACTCTGCTGTTTGCCCGTCCCTAGCTTCTATGGCAGCCNAGTTCCCTGTCGTCTTGAAGCTTAAAGTCTCTGGCCTGGAGCAGCTGGGTCATGCTAGCTGAGGAGAGGCAGAGCACTGCTGAAGCAATAGGGTCTGGTAATTCAGTTCAAGCATAGCCCCTCATCTCATCACTTCCAGACCCAACATGTCGCTGACAGCGCTCCTCTGTAGCTGGGGAAAAGTAGGTGTTTTAGTGCAGCACAAAAGGACAAAGTCTAGTGCAATGTGTGTGACCCTGAGACTTCCTGGGTCCAACCACATGTGCCACACTACATTCCATGTGGCGGGGAGAGGGAGTCACCAAAGCAGGAGGATGCAGAGTGGCAGGAGGTNTCTTCCCTTAAAGNCTTAAGGGGAGCACAGCAGTTTATTTCATGCTAAGCAAGAGGTAGTGAGTAGGACGGCCTATTCCCACTGCAGGAGATACGCTTTTCCCAGAAAGCCACAGTGCCTGCTTTTGAAGGGAAACACTGGCACTCTTCCATTTCCCTTCCTATCCCTAGTTGAGGCTAACAGGCTGTGTTCCCTGTCCTNNTGAGATGTCCATAGGACACAACCTGCCACTGTCAGGACAAGCACGTCACTCACTCAGTAGNCACTTGAGGATGCTGCTGCCTGCAGAAAAGGAGTGAAGACTCTAGAGTAGACTCTCACTCTGGGCCACTGCTGCCCACCTTGGTTCAGGTAGCAGCAGTGCCTGCTAGCCAAGCAGCCTGGAACACCANTGGGAGGTATAGCTCCCATGCCATGCCTCTTCAGGGTGTAAAGATGCAGTTCTTGAGGGGGTTGGAAAGGCGCTCTTCAGAGCCCTCCCCTGGTATCACGGGGTGCCAGTAAAAAGTGAAAACCTACTCCAGGCCCAGAGTCCACCATCCCAGGGCAGCCAGTGAAGCCACAGGCCACTCCTCACCCACACAGTATGGCTACTTCAAGTCACACAGGCAGATAAAACAGGTCCTTTTAGGGGCCCAAGAAGAGATGATCACAGCAGCGGCTTGGCTCCTGATCAATGTCCAGGGCCCTGGTCTACACCAAGTTATAAACACTGTCCAGGGTGTATAGTGGCTGGACTAGTCAGAGCCTGTCTCAGGTTGCGTGCCTTCCAAGTAGAGATGACAGCACTTGCTGGGGTCATAGGTTCCCCCACTGCTCCACAGGAGGAAACTGGTCCACTTCACCCAGTTCTGTGCTCAGCTGCTCCCCTAGAGCAAAGGTCAGCTTATACCGAAGCCGCACCTTCTCCTGTAACAGAGGGCTACAGGTGAGAATCAGTCCAGGAGGTCCCTCTGTAGGTCACTCTTAACTCTGCTTGTGTGATGGACCTTGTACACCCATGTCTACCCATGCTCAGTCCCTTAACCTGGGATAAGAANGGGTTACTGCTATAGGTCATGCCAGACAAGAGGCTCGGAGGTAGCATTCCTGAGTCCTAATTGGGGCAGCAGGACCTCAGGTGGGTATTGTGGATTCTCTCATGCTTACCTTCATTGGATTAGCCAGCAACATGACCTGGGTAATGGCTGCAGGTGGCTGGATGGGACTAAATGGAGCAAGTTCTGTCCCAGAGGGTGGCTGCAACTTCACTTTCATTGACTGAATGAAGATAAAAAAGAAACTCCTTTGAAGGGAATGGTCCAGATGTCTGAGAGAGACCAACTTCTACCTGCTGGCCAATGAAAGGCAGCCAACACAGTAGGTTCAAGATAAGGGAGACAAGGATACCTTGGGCACTGCGGCCTGCAGCACAATGCTCTTGACTGGCAAGGGAGCTGTATTCAGCATGGACACTACCACCACCAGCACATCAGGCCGTCCTGGGGGACACTCCTTAGCAAAGTGGAAAAGGATGCGGAAGCCATTTTTATCATAGGCTGTCACGGGAAGGGCACTGCCTGCAAGAAGGTGTTACATTAGTGAGTCTGACAGGAGAGAATGCCAAAGGCACTCCAGAGCCCCAGTGGTACTTCAGTGAAGCCAAGTGAGATGGAGAAAAGCAAGTGTGGCTGAACAGTGCTCCCCTGTGGAGTACTGGAGAGGTCCAAGTTTACACAGCTGCTCTAAGAAGCTGAGCTAGAGCTGGCTGTGGTGGCGCACACCTTTAATCCCAGCATTAGGGAGGCAGGCAGATCTCTGAGCTCAAGGCCAGTCTGGTCTACAGAATGAGTCCCAGGACAACCAGGGCTTGTCCAGAAACCCTGTCTCAAAANAGAAAACAAAAAGCTGAGACAGGCTGGAGAGATGGCTTAGTGGTTAAGAGCACTTGGAGTCCTTGCAGAGGATCTAGCTTCCCAGCACCCACATTGGGCAGCTTACAACTGCCTGTAACTCCAGATTCAGGAGGTCTGACACCCTCTCTGACCCGTGGGACCTTGTACATACGTCAGACACGTGCATGGNCTGAGGCACACAAACATACATAATAAAAACACAACCTTTAAAAGTTTTTAAGACAGCAGGCAAGTAGACCCCTAACCACAAGTAACCTCTGCTGAGATAGAACCCACTGACCACACACTAAGTCTCCAACACTTACTAGGTTTGATTGATTCCAAGGGCACATGGACACTGGCCAGGGAGAGCTCTGGGCCCCTCAGAGGACTGCCTTGGGACTGGAAGGCTGATGATTGGAAGAGAGGGCTTCCAGGCCCAGTGGAGAAGGGCAGGAGAGGCCTGGCTGGGGTAGAGGTGGGAAGCAGTGGGGAGGTAGTGGCCCCAGGGGAGAAACAAGAAACAGGTTTCACCAAGCCTGAGGTCCTGGGGGGAAGGAAGGAGGACAGAGGACAANTCAGAGGGCAGGCTAGAACTGCTGGGCAAGCCCTCAACCAAGACCAGTCCCTAGCTACCCCAGGCCACCAGCTTCCAGCCTGATTAACAGGACCAAAAGGGATCCCCATACCCCGTCCTCTGGAGCCTCCCTTTTGACCTGCATATGACACTCCACCCTCAGCCACCCTCTCTTCTCCCATCCATTACACTTTGGCCTCTTCCAGAAGCTGATCAAGGGCATCTAGGCGGTGCGAGTTGCTGTCACCCAGTGCTGAGCTGTGGCACTCTGGGGCTGCGGGATCAGCCTTTGGAACCGAGGCTGGGGCAGGTCCAGAAGAGAACAGGAAGGAACCAGTGCTGGGGGCTGGTGCACTGGCTGGGACCACAGGAGCTGGGAAGGGAGCAGGCAGTGGCGCTTGGGACGTACTTGAGGTAGAAACTGGGGGAGGGAGCAGGGATCCATCTGAGGGGCAGCAGGCCGCAGACACTGGCCTGGGGTTGAAGAAGTCCAGTTCTGATGATGGTTCACTCTGTACAACAGAAACAGCAAGTGAGCAAAGGCTTAAGATGGGCTGCATCAATGCAACAGTTTATAACCCACCAGGCCCTTCTGAGGTACCCCATCATGACACATAGAACTAAATGTTGGGGAACAACCCTCGGAGGCAGCATGTCCCAGATACAGTGGATAGAGCTCTAGAGAACACAGATGCTCTGGCTCTCGCAAAGTGCAGCCAGGCACAGACTAAGTAACGGGTGAGTTTTGGTCCCTGGGCACTTCAGTGATGTAGCCATTGCTGTGCCTCTACCTGAAACAGGTGCCACTGACTATTTCCAGCTGACTCTTTGGAAGCAGTGGGGGCTGGGTCAGTAAGGCCTAAGAACACAAAAGAAAACTCAATGAGATGAGACCCTGGGCGGAGGCAGCAACCTCCCTGACTCCCCCAAGAATGGTCACTTGATAAGACAGGAGACATTACTTGATGGANGGGTATGGAGAAAGTATTCCCTTACAGCTGGATTGGGAAGTAAACCCACTTCCACTCTTTACATGAGACTGAAGGGCCTCCCAGGAAGAGAGGAGCTGAGCGGCACCAGAGCCCACCATGTCCACCCTGCCATGCACAGTGGCCTCCGGAAACTGACTGATAAAGCACACCAGAGACCCCTCAGGCCTGGCGCACGCTTCCCTTCCTCTTAACGCCGCCTTGCACGCACCCAAGCAGAGCAGCTCCTCATCTAGCAAGGAGAGGGCATTGCCCGTGCTCTCAGGCCCTGGGGGAGCCTCAGCCTGGCTGGATGAATGGCTTCGTGGAGGCCCAGAGGTCTGGGGGGGTGGAGGGAGGATAGGGATGCCTGGGGTGGCTGGGGCAGGTGCTGGGGCCAACACTGGGGATGAGCTGCAGGCGGTGTCCAACTCAGCAAGGTCGATGAGGGTGCCTTGGTTACTGCAGTGGTCATTTCCTGGATGGGTTGACACAAGAGGAACAAGGACATTCGGGGTGAATCCAGTGCCTGTGTAGTGGGAAGCAGGATCCCGAGCACAGCCGCTAAGGCTTTGGCTTTTGTCCCAAATCAGTAGCATTTCTTCTAGGGAAATTGAAAACCAGGCTTGAGAAGGTAGGTGGAAAAATCTCCGTGCATACCTCCTGCCTCTGGGAAGTGAAAGACCACATGAAATGGCTAGGAATTCCCTCAAGCCTTGAGAGTTGCCACTTGTGGCTCAGTGGTCAGGACTTGGGGCTGGTCTGGAGGGTCCCAGAATGGGGAATCATATTACGTACCTTCAGAGTCAGGCATGGTTGAGGTGGTCACCTCACCATTGATGATCTGCCCTTCAATAATTGTTTTGTAAGAGTTGATGACCCTGGAGAGGTTGTCACTGGCCTGCAGGATGTCCCCTACAGCAAAAGAGACTCCTTACTGTGTGGGCTGTGACAACTCTCATACATATCCAAATTCTTGATTCATCCTTGCCAAGTACTCCTTTATGCTCACCCAAACTGTTGTCATTGTCTTCTGTCTCACTGGCTAATTTAAATAATGTTCGTCTCTTGTTCTCACAACGATCAAACAGCTCCTGAGAGAGACCCAGACATAAAAATCAACTACAGAGGTTCTCAGAAGTCATCCGATTTAATGTGGGATGCCCCCACAGCCACAGACAGTTCCTGGCAGAGCTGGGACCAGAGCACGCACCTTTGTGCTGTCAGGATCCACTAAATAATGCTGCCCAAGTCTGTCTTTGTATCTACTGAAAGTCACTCAGATGGTAGATGAGATGTGTGCCCTCAGAAGTCACAGCCTAAGCCACAATGTCAACATCAGGGTCTCAGGGAAGTCTCGTACCCAAAGCTTAAGGGCAGGGAGTAGGAGTGAGGACCTAGGACATCTCTGGAGTCTCATGCAAGCACTTACACCAGGAGTGTTAGCTGTGTAAAATAAAAGCACTGTCCTTCATTCCCCTGCTGTGCACTTGCACCTGGAGTATTAGCTGTATAAAATAGGGACACTGCCCTCCACCCCTCCGCTGCCATGAACAAGCCCAAAAAGCAAGCATGCCCTCATTAGGACAGGATCCCAACTGGGGCAAAGCAATGTGAGCACGATNCAGTTCTCAGCTCACAACAGCTCACCTTCATGAGCTCTCTGTCAGCCTCCGACGAGAATTCTTGGCTGTAGTGAAGAAGCATCTCATGGAGCAGCTTGACATTGTTGTTAACTTCCTCCAACGTGTGCAGGCGCTTGGTCACCTTCTGAATTCGCGCCTCATCCTGCCTCAGCCAAGAGGGTGCAGGAAAAAGCAAGTTCACCGAGCTTGTCTTCCGACCACCAGGCAGGGTTCATTCCTTACCCAACAGCACACGCACAGAGGCCAGGTCTCAGAGCTCTGCTTAGCCTGTTTCCTAGACTAACCCTGAGCTGTTCCTTTACAGTGACACCTCCCACTTCCGCTCCTCTCACCCACCACTCTACTGCTTTCTCCCATAGAAAATACAAGGCTCCTCCTAAACTCACTCCAGTTCAGGGCTGGTGCAGAGTGAACAAGACAGGCCTAAGATCTCTGGGGAAGGACTTCTGCTCTGTGGTGACATGCTTCTGTGCCCCACGCCCAGAGGACCAGGACCCACTCACTTCCTTCACCATGGACTTGATGAGTTTGTTAGCTTCCTGCAGATCATCTGGGTTCTTGCTTTTCAGCAGCTTAGCTAAAAGCTGGAAGAGAAGGCGTGTGAAGTGAAGCAAAGGTAGCATGTGCCCAGCCCACTGGGCAGACCAGAAGAAACCACAGCTNTCTGCAATACCAAGCAAGACCCCATTTCACATTTGGCAGGGTGGCTCGAGCCTACAATACCACTCCTCAGGAGACTCAGGCAGAAAGATATCAAGTTCAAGGTTGGCTTAGGCTACAGTGAGATACTGTCTCCAAAAACCAGAAGTGGCCAGGTGGTGGTGGCACACGCCTTTAATCACAGCACTCCAGAGGCAGAAGCAGGCAGAGCTCTGTGAGTTCGGGGCCAGCCTGGTCTATAGATCGAGTCCAGGACACCCAGGCTACACAGAGAAACCCTGTCTTGAAAAACAAAACCAAACAACAAACAAACAAACAAACAAACAAACAAACAAACAAACAAAGAAAGAAAGAAATAGAGAAAAAAGCCACCCCGACACATACATTCACCTGCTGCTGCCACCAGTCACCTACAAGAACTCCAGGTCCAAGATGGACTTTACCTTGGATTTCTCCTCATCATCAAAAACAGGGTTTTTGGGACGAGGTGGGGGAGAGGGGATCAGTGTTCTGTCCATGGGGATAGGGGGGTCCGATTGCACTATGCCTGAGGAGACACAAATGGCAGAGCATGTGCTCAGGCAAGGGTCACCTTGTCCGGCACACACCAAGGGCCAAATCCCTGTGATGAGCAGGAAAAAGAGCAGACTACTCTCATCTCAACCTACTAAAACCCCAGGTGAGCCCTCATGACAAATCTGCACAGGAAGAGAAAGGGCAGGACCCTGGGAACCCCCAACATTCCTTTTTCTTCTTTGTCTTGACCAGCATCCAGTGTCACCCTGAGGTTAAAGGAGAGGTAAACACATACCTTGTCTCTTCAACATATGGTAGGCATCTTTGATCTTTGCTTCTTCCGGCAAGGCCAGTGTCCAGCTAAAAAGCAACTCGATGACCTTAGTCTTCACCTTTTCAGACACCCTGTCTCCCAAGTACTAGGAGGTAAAATGAAGTGAGAGTCTAATAACTGAGACACTGAGGAAGAATCACTTTCTTCACAGTGTGTTCCCTTCATTCCAGTTCACAAGTCTACTTGAACAAACCCAACACTCTACAGTGTGAGACAGAGTAGGGATAGGAGCGACAGAGCCTGCAGTCAGCACAGGGCCAAGACCTTCTCCCTGGGCTTCCATGCAGAAGCTGCCCGAGACATTAGAAAGGACTTATTTTTATGTATGTGAGTGTCCCCCATGAGGATGTAGTAATGATTTATTTTTATGTATGTGAGTGTCCCCCATGAGTATGTTGGTGCCTGCAAAGATCAGAAGTTGGTGTCGGATGCCCTTGAAGCTACAATTACAGGCATTCATGAGCCATCCAATGTGGGTGCTGGGAGTCAAACCCTGGTCCTCTGGAAGAACTGCATACTGGTTAGTCTTTGTCAACTAGACACACCCTAGAGCCTGTCTCTTATACACATCTAGATGTGTATAAGAGACAGGCCCAGCACCACTGCCCGGCTTTTTTTTTCCCTTAAGATTTATTTATGTATTTATGTATAAGAGTGCTTTATTTGCATGTATGCCTGCACACCAGAAGAGGGCATTAGATCTCATTACAGATGGTTGTGAGCCACCATGTGGTTGCTGGGAATTGAACTCAGGACCTCTGGAAGAGCAGCCAGTGCTCTTAACCTCTGAGCCATCTCTCCAGCCCCCGAGTATTAGCGTTCTAACTTTCCCTGGACACATACAGCCATGTTTATGCTGTGAGTCCATCAGGAGGCTGCTCTGCTCAGACCTCAGACTGATCAGTCACTGGTACCTCTAGGAACCAGGTTTCCAAGTACAGGACACAGAGCATCATCTCTGTGAAGATGTTAAATGACCGGAAAAGCCAGTAAGATGGGAAGGGACATAAAAGAAGCTCCCAGAACAGAGGACATTGCTGTCAACTGACCTTTGGAGAGACGACTTTGATTAATTCATTCAAAAACCGGAACTTCCCCACTTCGTTATGAAATCTCCTCCCACAGTTCTTCATACATGCCTCTAGCACCTGCAGCCACAGAGAGAGGCAGTCTGTGATGGGAGCTATGGTACCTGAGAGCTCTCACCCNCATGCAGTATTTTTTAATATATATTTTATTTTATTTAAATAACTTTTTATTTTTCGGTCGGGCGATGGTGGTGCACACCTTTAATCCCAGCACTGGGGAGGCAGAGGCAGGCAGATCTCTGTGAGTTCGAGGCCAGCCTGGGCTACTGAGTGAGTTCCAGGAAAGGAGTCAAAGCTACACAGAGAAACCCTGTCTTGAAAAACCAAAAAAAACCAAAACAAAACAAAACAAAACTCTTTTTTCAATCTTGAATCCCATACATACACACACCCCTTCTCCTCCTCCTCCATCTCCATTGAGAAAGGGGCAGGTCTCCCATGGGCTTGAACAAAGCATGGCACATCGAGTTGAGGCAGGATCCTTACTACTCTATCAATCAAGAGGAGGAGCTCAGTACTGCCCCATGCAGTATTAAGGAACCTGTCCCAGGTGAAAGGATTCACTATGAGAAATGGGGCACATTGGCCACAGAGCCACTCAACACAAATCCTTCCTTCTAACGGCATGCTCTGCAGAGAATGCTACACAAGGGCTAGAGTAGGAAATGCTGAGACCCAGACAGCAAGACAGTTTGCTGCCAGACATGGAAGGGGCCTTCCACAAACATACTGACTTGGAACCTTAGGAGGAAAACAAAGTTCCAAGGAGAAAGCCCCTCTGACTCAGGGTCCAGGGTCCTTTCCACAAACTGACCTTTTTATGGGGGTAGATATTGAAATCTATCATCTTTCATTTAGATGATGGGGCATTTCCCTTGCCTCCTTTTTTTGCATGTTCCTACTCTGCTTGGGGCCCCATCATTTATGCAGCTTGCACATAGCAGTGTTCAGGTACGAATGCATGTGTGTGTATACCGGGTCAACCACAGGCATCCTTCCTTGAATGAAGTCCACCTTGTTTTGAGACAGGGACTTTCACTGGCCTGGGACAACCAATTAGTCTAGGCTGACTGGCCAATGTCTGCCTATCTTTGTTCCCCAGCATCATATCTGGCTTTTTCTGTAGGTCCTAGGGATTGAATTCAGATCCTCATGCTTGCACAGCACCTTACCAACTGAGCTAACACCTTAGCCCCTTGGTTTTCATCTCTGCTTTTCTTGAAGCAGGCTGGTCTGGAACTGAGATCTCTCTGCCTCTGTCTACGGAGTGCTGGGATTAAGTGTCTGATAAATGTTGGGATTAAAAACATGTGATAACATGCCCAGTAGTTTTTCTTTCTTTTTCTAAATTAACACACATACATAGGGAAGGATTTTGTTTTATGTACATAGGTATTTATGTGTCTGCCTGTATGTCTGTGCACCACATGTGTANGAGGCCAGAAGAGAGAATGGGATGCCCTAAAACTCGAGTTACAGATAGTTCTAAGTTTCCACGTGGGTGCTGGGAACTAAACCCAGGTCCTCTGAAGATCAGTCAGTGCTCTTAACCACTGAGCCGTCACCTTCCCCAGCTCCCAGTAGTTCGTTTCCCTAAAGCAAGGCTTCTCAACTGCAGCCCGGCTGACACTTTAGACTAGCCCCTCTTTGCTCTGGAGCTGTCCTATGCACTTCAGTATATTTAGCTGCACCCCTGGCTACCACTCTCTAGATGCCAGCAGCACTATCACACTACCCCCAACAATAAAAGTATCCCTAGACACTATCAAATATCCTCTGGAGACCAAAATTGTCTCCCTGCAAACCAGGCATGGTGGCACATGCCTGTAGTATTAACACTTTAGAGATGGAGACAGAAGGATTGAGACATCTCAAAAAAATAAATCAAAATCAACCAAACAAAGAGCTTGATTGTCCTTGAAAATCACTGTTGTAAAGGTCTTGGCTCCACAGGGGAAAGAGCAGTGCACCTGGGCCTCTACACACCCTTGTTCTTCTCTCTCCAGGACCCAAATGAAGCCAGGGTTAGAAAGGCCCCAGAGTCTCTAAACCTGGCTGTTGTCTGGGGAGCAGGGAAGCACCTGAATGTTCCCCTCACTGCCTGAACAAATGCTGAACTCTACCCTTGTGGCTGTGANTATGAGCATGACATCTTCACTAATATAGGCAGCGTTCTTCAGCTATGCCACAAACTGTATCTCCCAGGCTTTTCTTTGGCTAGCTGACTCTTTTTTGAGACAAGGTTTCTCTATGCAGCACTGGGTGGCCTGGAACTTGTTTTGTAGACCAGGCTGGTCTTGAACTCAACCTGGATCTCGCTCTGTAGACCAGGCTGGCCTCGAACTCAGAGATCCACCTGGCTCTGCCTTCTGAGTGCTGGGAATAAAGGCATGCGCCACNACCGCCCGGCAAGCCACTGATTCTTCAGTGTCAAGACTACCTAAGTCCTCTCTGAGCCCTGTACTAGACTGAAGGTNCCNCCTCTGGGATCCCCCAGTCACCTATGCAGCCTCCATGCTAGATCTAGAGGCATGAGTACTTGTAGACTCATGTAACTGACGTGTTCTAGATGTGCCCAACCTGTATCAGGGACTTTCTACTGGACTTTGGGCATGAGCCTGATCACCAACGATGGCCCAATGGGTGTGTGAGGAAAGACCCGAGCAAGTGAACATCTACTGCTTTCATCTCTGACAGCAAAGACCTACCGTGAGGGCCTGCACCGCCTCCCATTCCTGTGGAGACTGGATCTTGTGAGCCAGGAGTCGGACAGCAATCTGGGGCCTGGTAGACAAACACACTACAGTCAGTCTGCACATAGAGGGCTATATGGCCAGCCCTCCTTGGTCAGGTTTTGGTCCTCTCTCTCACTGGCACTCACCCTTCAAGCTCTTTGTTGATCTGATCACAGAAGCCAATGATATATTCCCAGTCTTCCTGGCGGTTAGAAGGATTGGTAGCTTTATCTTGGGACACAACACAGAGGAAAATTGTTAGAAGAGCAACTCACAACATAAGGCTGTCTTTACAATTTTTAAACACAGTAAGTTTGCTTCCAAATTTGTTTCATAAAGATGCCTTCACAGTTCAGCTAGACAACAATTATAAATTCTGCTAATATTTTTGGAAGTTGCGATAAAAAGGTGAGAAAGTAGCCAGGTCNTGGTGGCACTCACCCATAATCCCAGCACTCAGAAGGCAGAGGCAGGTAGATCTCTGTCAGTTCGAGGCCAGCCTGGTCTACAGAGTGAGTTCCAGGACAGCCAGGACTGTTCCAAAAACCCCAATCTCNAAAAACAAAACAAAACAAAAAAGAAACAAATAATAATAATAAATAAGTAAATAAAACAGTGAGAAAGCCTCGTCGAGCTTCAGGGTGGATTGGAATCCAAAGGTCAAACACAGACATGAATGATCAGAGTCCTCCTCAGTGATACCCTCACAAAACACATCTCACTATACAACTACTGCTAAGAAACAGGGCCCAGTGCTCAGCAGGAATAACCACCACCAACTATCTCCTGAGAAGCTGAAGACAGGCTGAATTAGGTCAAAAATAAATAAAAAATGAGTATTTCCTATAGATCCTTCACAAAGATTTTCAAGACCTAACCTTTCTTTTTTTTAATGATATATTTTTTATTTAAAGTGCATTGGTGTGAGGGTGTCAGATCCCTTGGNACTGGATTTACAGGCAGTTGTGAGCTGCAATGTGGGTGCTGGGAATTGAACTCGGGTCCTGTGGAAGAGCAGCCAGTGCTCTTAACTGCTAAGCCATCTCTCCAGCCTGACCTAATCTTTCTTAATGCTTTAAAGATCTCTGAGGTTGCACAGGACCCTCTACAAACATATTTGGCTCCTACCAATCTTGTGCAGTCTTCCCCTGCATAAACAGAATTCAGCACCCTGTTTAAATGGCCTTCAACGATCAAGTACAGACAAACTNTGTGAGCATTCTGAGGGTTACAGAAGTTCTAGAATTCCAGCACTAAATGTAAAGCCCAAGAACACTTGCTTTGGCCTCCTTCCCTGCTACTTTGGCGTCTATGCTAAAAGAAGATGGCTCAGCTGAGGGTAGTGAAAGCTCTGATGCAGATCTGAGTTCTGCTATTTGTGTTCAGGGCTTCAGGCACAGAGAAAAGAGAAAGGATTCAATAACTTTTTTGNTTCTATAATGGATGAATTAAAATGGGAAAATTATGAACCTTCTGCAGCATATTTGGGAATCACTGCTTTGACATTTACATTAATAATTTATGTAATTTTACTATGTTGAAGTTAAAACCTTCATTTTAAATAGAAAGAAAAGGGGAAATGATGGAGATATTGTTCTGTATGCTGTGAATATGTGTTGCTCTGATTGATTGATAAATAAAATGCTGATT
>LZPO01107914.1:147483-164790 GCA_001675575.1 Neotoma lepida
CCTTACTGACTGAGCCATCTCACCATCACCCTCTTTTAAGATTCTTACACTGTAGCCCAGGCTGGTCTTGAACTCACAATGATCCTCCTACCTTGGCATCTCAAGTACTAAAATTGTAGGCATGCATCACCACACCAAGCTGTGTTTTCTTAACTTTAAAAATCACCACTTGGTCTGGGCCTGATAGAATAGGCCTGTAATCCCAACTGCATGAGAAGCTGAAGAGGCCTGAAAGTTCAAGGCTAGCCTGGGCTACAGAGTAAGCAACTTAACAAGACCTTGAGACAGGGTTTCTCTGTGTAGCTGTGGCTGTCATGGAACTCATGCTGTAGACCAGGCTGGCCTCAAACTCACAGAGATCCACCTGCCTCTGCCTACCAAGTGCTGGGATCAAAGGTGCGTGCCATCATTGCCTGGCTTATTTCACAATTTTTTAAAAAAGGAAAAAAAAAATGCCTTTAATCCCAGTACTCGGGAAGCAGAGGCAGGTGAATCTCTGTGAGTTTGAGGCCAGCCTGATCTGCAGAGTGAGTTCCAGGACAGCCAGGGATACACAGAGAAAACCTGTCTCAAAAAACNAAAAAAGAAAATAGAAAATAGAAAAACAGAAAAAGGCGGCTGGAGATATAGCTCAGTAGTAGAGGACTTGCCGAGCATGTACAAGGCTCTTGGCTTAATGACCAATACCAATAAACAAACAAAAAGCACCAGGTAAGCTGGGCATGCCAATGGATGTCTACAATCTCAACTCTCATAAGACAGAGGCAGGAAGGTCAGGCATTCCTGGTGGCTTGGGTTACAAAGAAATTCTGTATTCCCTACCCATAAACCACCAGTAAGGTGGAGGAGTGATTCCTAAGAAGCCATCCTTCCACCAAGAACAGGGCGTCAACCTGAGCCTTCTTAGACTGGGGCTGGATCTGCCTGACAGGGCTTCTGGTTTGGCTTCAGCAGGAAGAAGCTAGTGGCTAAAGTTTGAATTTAGAAAGTGAGGCCTCATGGCATAGGCCTGTGTGGTAGCCTTTTTGGAGGTATGTCACTGGAGGCAGGCTTTGAGGTTTGAAAAGCCCACACCATTCCTTAGCTCTCTCTGCCTCATGGTTGTATCTCAAGACATAAACTCTGAGCCACTGCTCCAGCGCCATGCCTGCCTCCCTGCCTGTTGCCATGCCCCCACCATGATGGTCACAGACTCACCCTCTGAAACTGCAAGCCTCAAGTTAAACATTGTCTTCTACAAGTTGCCTTGGTCATGGTGTCTTAGCCAGGGCAATAGAAAAATCACTAAAATAGCCAGCAATCTCAGCGTTGGACTTGGTAAGGTGAAGGAGGAGAATTCCAAGCACACTTATCTCAAAGTAAGAAGAAACTAGATTTGAGAGCAACTAGGTGGTAGAGGTCCTGCCAAGCATATGGGAGGCCCCAGCTCCAATTCCTGGTAACATACACAAGTTTGTAAGCTTATATTTAGGCTAGGGCTTTTTATTTATTTTGAGATAGGGTCTCATGTAGCCCAGGCTAGGCTCCAACTCACTATATAGTCAAAGATGATCTTGACTCCTGATGCTCCTACTTTTGCTTCCAAGTGCTGGGATTATAGATAGGTGCCAAGGTGGCTGTTCCCAATCCTGAAAGATAACTGGTAACACCTTCCAAATGGTAAGCACAAGAGGGATTATTTTATCAGCAGTGTCCATTTGATAAGAAATGGCTTGGTGAGCCTACACCAATCGCCAGACAATACTAGTTATCACCAAGGTCTCCTGGCCCAGGTGCGACTCTTCTCAGGGGTCAGTGTGGCTTTGCTACGCTAATCGCTATCATTTGGGATGAAACCAAGAAGCTCCAGGACTTAAGACATCGAGAAGCCAGACTCATGCCTAATGCTTCCATAAGAGACACAAAACTTGCACAGTGCACTAGACAGTGAGAAAACCATCTTCCAAACAGAGTAACATACGGACTCCTCCCACAAAGCAACAGGCAGTCTTCCCCAGCTGTTCGCCTTCTTACAGCACTGCTGCCCCTCAGAACACTCCACCTTTTCACTGAGTACAGGGAACACTGCCTGTACATGGGGCAAAATGCCCTGAGCAGACATAGTGCCGCATCCCAGTGTCTGCAGCTCAGAAGGCACACCTGTCACCCACAGCAACTAGAAAAACTACTCAGGGTGGTTAGGTGACTCCAGCTCTCCAAGTGCCCACCACTTCCACCTACTCCACATCTTCCTCATCCAGCAGAGGCAACAATCGAGTTCTCCCCCCACAAACCTGGCCTTGAACCACCCCTCTGGGTCCTCCTCTGCTCAGTTTGTCTTTTTGGGTCTCTGGTGAAAGCCTTATCCTCTGCTGCTTCCACCCCTCCAGATGTCCTACTCTCCTAAGTACTACTTAGCTTAAGCACTGCTAACCTCAACCCCTACAGGACGTCAAGAGGATAGGGATGGAAACAAGCAGCTTTGACTACTTGGAACTCCACATGGCTTGACCTCTCCAAGGAAGCCAAGCGGCACACAGCAATGACTAGAAATAAGCACACCCAAGAGCACAGCAAAGAAGGGGTCGAGGTCAACCTGCGCTGCTGCATCTCGAACCAAAGGAGAAATGGGCACAGTTGCCTTGTCTCTCAGGCACTCATGGAACACAAACTGCTGTAACCCTTGAAGTTGTCTGAGATGCTGCAAGCTTTCACATGTCTCAAAAATAAGACACTCAAAAATAGCTACAGGTGAAGCATAAAACACAGGCAGGCCCCTGAGGAAGTTGTGCTTCTATGTGAGCATGAGGAAGAAATCGGCACATAAGCAAGTCTATAATTATGTTACTTTGATACACAAATAAGTCTGAGAACCGATCACTTCTCCTACTGACTTCCTCTATTTCTATATACAGTGCCGCTATTCAAAAGCGCCCAGGTCTGAAAGCCTACACTGATCCCTTCTCTTGCCTTCCCCACTCCTGGCAATCTTGCTTTTTTTTCTCTTTTTAAAATTTTTATTCCATATTTATTTGTTGTATATGTGGCAAGGGGGTAGGAGGGGAGATGGGTGGTGTGTCACAAGTGTGAAGGTTAAATGACAACTTGTAGAAGTTGGTTCTCTCTCTCCACCACGTGGTTCCCTGGGATCAAACTTAGGTCTAAGGCTTAGTGGCAAGTGCTCTTACTTGTGGAGCCATTTCAGGGCTCTTGAGTCACTTTCCTAATCCACGTCTTTGTACAATCTTTCTCTTCCCTATCTCAACTTCTAGCTCCTTCCATAACTTCCCCCTTCTCTCACATTTTGTGTCGTACACAACATCTGAGACGGGGCACACAGATACCACAGCACACATGGGGAGGCGAGAGGACAACTTTACAGAGCTGGCCCTCTCCTCCACATTTACATGGTTCCAATGGTTGAACCCATCTTGCCAGTGCAGTTTTTGTTTGGGTTAGTTTTGGAAACAGGGTCTCACTCTGTAACCCTTAATGGTACTAATTCCCTATGTATCCAGCTGGCCTCAAATTTGGGGAGAGCCTCCTGCTTCAGCCTCCAGGTGCTGGGAAAACAGATGTGAGCCACCACACCTAGCTTGTTCTCACCATTCTAGGTAAAGCCCTGCCATCAATCCTCCTAGCAGGATAGTTTCATCAGGTCTAAGAGGAATGGGAGCCTGCTAACTGTCAACACTACAAACCCCTCAGGCAGGAATTTCCAGTGTCTTAGAATTTGGCCCTAACTTCCCAGCCTAACTTCCCTATACCCCTACACTTGTCTAACTGCCCAACCCAAACACTCTGTGCTCTATACATCACCACCCAGCACTCCTGGGGCTGTCTCCCATTCTTTAACGCCTCGCGTGATGCTGTCTTCTCATTTTCTGTCTTTGGTCATTCACTCCCCTTCCTCAATCACCCAAAGAAACCTGGCATTTCAGTACTGATGGCTCCCACTTAAGTTTTTGCCACTTCAGTTTCTACCCATTCTGACATCAAATCCATCAAACTGAAGGCAAAGACTACTTGAATTTCCTGGGCCTTTTGGTTTATTTGTTTTTGTGAGGCTGGCATGGAACCCAGTGCCTCGCANGTNTTAAGTGGAAGCTCCATCACAGAACAACTGTTTAAACTTCCTAATTCTTGTGCTCACAGGGGCGGCACATATACTAAAACTGGAATGCTAAAAAGAAGAGATTAGCATGGCCCCTGCACAAGGATGACATACAAATTCGTGAAATGTTCCATATTTTTCTGTATTTTGTTTTTCAAGACAGGGTTTCTCTGTGTAACAGCCCTGGCTATCCTGGAACTCACTCTGTAGACCAGGCTGGCCTCAAACTCACAGATATCTGCCTGTCTCTGCCCTCCCCGCCTCCCCAGTTGCTGGGATTAAAGGCGTGCGCCACCACCACTTGGCAAGTGTTCTGTATTTTAAAAACTACACTAAATAAAATAAACCTTTTTTTCCCCCCAAGATAAGGTCTCAGTATGTAGCTCTGGCTATACTGGAACTCGCTCTGTAGACCAGGCTGGCCTCAAACTCAGAGATCTGACTCTGCCTTACAGGTGCTAGGATTAAAGGTGTTCGCCACTATGCCCAGTGAAAATAAACTTCTCAAAATACTCCACATGGCAGTGGCTTGCTAACCACTAGCTGAATTATGCCAAGCAGGACCTGAGAGAGGGTTGAAGTCATCATGAGATGGTTTGTGAGGAAGAAGAATCTGAGAAGGGTTTGAAGCATTCAACTGAGCGAAGGGGAGCAGGGCTTCGGGGTTAAGGAGAACAACATGTGCTGGTGGGAAAGGCAGAGAACGACCAGAGACAGACGGACGGGAAGGATGAGAGCAGGTTTGGCAGCACTGGGAGGGTGATAAACTGTAATTACTCTCCTGGGAGCAGCACGCAGAGTGGACCAAAGAGAGGCTGCTCCAGCAAGGCAGACAAACCATGGGTGACAAGGACTAAGATGGAATTGACTGTTCACAGGATTGGTGCAAGTCACACCACTGAGTCATGAGAACTGTGGAAGGTGCCCATCTGAAATCTCAGCAGTTGGGAGACAGACCAGGAAGATCAGAGTTTGAGGCCAGCCTGGGCTTCCTGAAACCCTGTGTCATAAAAAGAAAACAAATAATCAACCTCACTGAGCTCAGCTTAAATCACTTAAATTATTCCAGTTTTTCCCATTACCATCAGCGCAGAGAACCAATTCCACTCTGATTATTACCCGGTTGCATGGTTTTAGGAAAACAGTCTGAGTGCAGTCAGAATAGAACTTGTTTTGCTAGCTAGGTACTTGGTCAACAATTTTATTTATTTTCATCTTTCAGGAATGTGATTGGGGCTGGCAGTGCTGGCGCACGCCTTTAATCCCAACGCTCAGGAGGCAGAAGCAGGTGGATGTCTGTGANTTTGAGGCCAGCCTGGTCTACAGAGGGAGTTCCAAGACAGCCAGGGCTGTTACACAGAGAAACCCTGCCTCAAAAAACAAAAAACCAAACAAACAAACAAACAAAAACCCAAACAAGCAAACAAAAAAAGAATCGGATTGGAAGCCGGTATGGTGACACATACTTTTAATCCTAGCACTGGGGAGACAAAGGCAGGCAGATCTCTGTGAGTTTGAGTCCAGCCTGGTCTACACAGAGGGTTCTAGGACAGCTTGGGACTCTACAATGAACTCTAACCTCAGTGTTTTCAGTTTTGGAGACAGGGTGTCACTATTTGCCTCGTTCAGTGTTTTCCTCACCTGTCGGCCAGGCAGGCCCTGCCTCATTACCCAGAACAGCTGGAACTACAGGGCTGACTGTACACTGGGCTCCCTGGCTAAGTAATTTTCACCAATGTCTGCAATCCAGCACTGCGCACTCCTTGGAGAACTGTTCCATATAGGGAGAACTGTCCTGTGGCCTGCCTGCAACATCAGACTTTGGAAATGTAATCTTACTTTTCTTCCTTTCTGGGCTGTGCGCCCCTTAAAGCTTAATTTCAATCTCCTGAAGGGTCTTTCTTAAGGACGACCAGGCAACTGGGAGAACAGTCTTCACACCCAAGAGGCTGGAGATTGTACTCAGTAAAAGACCTCGGCATAAGGCTGTATGTAGGCATCCTAATTTCTGTCTCCATTTAAGAGGCTCCCGGGGGCTAGCCCTTAGTTAACTTATTAACCCTTGTGATCAACCAACATTGTTAACCCTTACTAGACACATTAACTGCCTGCTAATGTTAAACCTCATTCCTTCATAGCAATGTAAATGAGTAATGACAGCAACACAGCGATACAACAACAGCTTCACACTGCTCCAGAGCGGGTTATCTCGCTGAGAGAGAGAGAGAGAGCGTGTCTGTGTGTCTGTGTGTGTGTGTGTGTGTCTCCCCGTCCCTTCGATGCATACTTAGCAAGCCATGTAATACTGTGTTCCCTGTACTTGCTCTTTGGAAAAGAACTCTCACTTCAAGCATCCTGCCTGCGGAAAGCCGGTATATGGAGTCCATGGTCACAATCCTGAAGCTCTCAGCTATGTGTGCACGGGTGGGCACCACTCCCCACTCCCAGAGGGACCAACAAACCAGCCCAATCCGGAGCTTTCACATTCATTCTTGGGGCTTTGGGGTACAAGGTCCCTCAATCTCCCCAACGCGCCTGTGCCTGTCAGCCCCAAGAACCCGGCTGTCGCTTTTCCCGGGCCTGCTAGACCTCGAGCTGCAGGGGTCGCGCGCGGGAGCTGGAGGACGCGCCGCAGGGAAGGGGCCCTGCTCGCCCAGGGGTGTGAACGCGGGATGCTCGCGGCGGGGCGAGGCGAGGCCGGGTGCGGACTGCCTGCCACGCGCCGCCGCCGCGGCGGAGGGGATGTCGGAGTGAGGGAGGAGGGCGGCCCGCGGTTGGAGGTCGGGCAGAGCGGCCCCGGATACTCACTCAGCCAGGACTCCAGGCTCTCCCCTTCCGCCTCCGCCATATTGCAGCCGCCCGGTCCGGCCCTGCGCACTCAAACCTCGCGAGATGCTGCGCGAGCCGGTCCGGGGCGGGGCCTGCATGGGGGCCTGGGAGAGCGGAGAGCTGCCCCCGACCGGCGCGGCGGACCGTGCCGAGTCCCGGGAGGACGAGCGTAGTTTCTTGCTTCTTCCTCCAAGGGAAACTCTGACGTCAAACCCACGCTTGAGTAAACGGTGCAGTTTCTCATCCGTATCCCGTCACTCACTCAGGCGCGCGGTGGACAGTCCTCGAGGTCCTTGGAGCGGGCCGAGATGGCTGCGCCCGCGCTGCAGGCTGTGCGACGGTGGTCGGGGCTGGCCCAGGGAGTGAGGCTTGCTGTCTGGAACCTTCCAGGGTGAGAAGGCAACGAACGGGTAGCTGGCAGCGCCGCGAAGGCCTTTACGGGAGGACCTNGGGAAAGGGAAGGAGCCAGAGACAAGCCGCGCTGCTCGGGGCACCGAGATGGTTGAATCAAGCTATTATTGAACGGGCCAGTTTGAGGGTTTAGCGGCTTGCCCCTTGCCTGACAGGTGGGGTTGATTCTATCCCGAGTCGAAAGTGCGGCCCTGCTAGAGCTCTGGAATTGCCTAGGCGGTTGAGGCAGAGCTTAGTAGTGTTTGCAAAGGAGGAAGTTTACATGGCCGATTTCGGAGAGGGCTTCCTACCTCTTGGGACAAGAGTCAAAACTCCTGCTGTTGAGATTTTAGCTTGAGGTCCCAGTGTTACTGTCCCTGTCGGCGTGATGGCAAACGGGCTTATTGTTAAGTCAAGCTTGTTCATTTGTGGAGTCACAAATTCATTTGTGGAGTTCTCGTCTGCTTCCTCCTCTCCTCACTCCTAGGATAATACAAGTGCGCTGTAGCCGCTATGCCCCTGAATTCAGGGATCCCTTGATTGACAAGGAATATTACCGCAAACCTGTGGCGGAACTCACCGAAGAGGAGAAATATGACCAGGAGCGCAAGAAAACCCAGCTTATCAAAGCTGCTGCAGCAGCTGCAACAAGCTCAGTGTTTGCAGACCCTGTCATCAGGTGAGGTGGAAACGCTCTTCCATGGGCTGGAGTTAACCCAGAAAAAGTTTCTGNGGAAGGATCTGTNACACAGCCTTGGAAAGCTAAACATGTTTTTCTCCTTGAAGCAAATTCACCAACATGATGATGAAAAGCGGCAACAAAGTACTGGCCAGATCCCTCATGGCCCAGGTAAACCAGTTTCCAAAATCCTCTTGGCTTTTCTTTCTTTCCCCTCTGCCTTTGTACTGTGTCTGGTTTCTTCACCTTAGCTTCAAAACTAGACAACGGGTTTCTGTACCTGTCATTAAAATTTATTTCTGAAAGCTGGGAGTGGTGGCATCCACCTTAGATCCATCCCATCACTGGAGAGGAAGAGACAAGGCAAGGCAGACATAGCTCTGTGAGTTCGAGGCCAGCCTGGTCTACAGAGCGAGTTCGAGGGCAGCCAGGGCTACACAGAGAAACCTTGGCTGGGGGTGGGTTGTGGGGGGGTTCTCACCGGTTCTTTGTGTCAGTCTAGCAAAGCAGTAGGCGCTTAAACTCTTTTTAGTTTCTTTGAAAGAGGGTCTCGTGGAGCAATCTAGCCTGTGCCATATACCTGAGGATGACCTTGAACTCTCCTGCCTCCACCTCCCAAGTGCAGTCGCTGGCATGCAACACCACTCCCAGTTGAACTGGCTAAACTCTTAGGGGCCTGAGCAGCCTCTTCCCTCTCTTTGCAGACTCTGGAAGCTGTGAAGAGGAAGCAGTTTGAGAAGTACCGTTCTGCCTCTGCAGAGGAACAGGCCACCATTGAACGTAACCCTTACAGGATCTTCCACCAGGCACTGAAAAACTGTGAGCCTGTGATCGGGTTGATGCCTATCCTCAAAGGGGGCCATTTCTACCAGGTGAGTGGGCAGGGCAGTAAACCATATGTGAAACTGATTGGGGAGTGAGGGGCCAGAGTTGGGCCATGTGGAATAACCCCCTAGAGACTGGGCACTGTCAAGATCTACTCATCTGAGTAGGCAGTGGAAAGACAGAGAACAAAGTAGCTCAGCAACGTCTTTGGGGAGTCCACTTCCTCCCCTTTGTCCAGTATTCTGTGTAGCCTATGCTGTGAACTCTTGGTAAAGGACTATGTTTATGTGCCAGTATCTGGAATAGAACTTAACNCCTGACCATCATTATTGAACTGAACTAGCTAGCCATCCCTATCAAAGCATAATTATATTATCACATTAGGTTATTTTCTCCTTTAGCAGCAACTCCTAAGCCTAGGGGATTTGTTTTTCCCTCACTATCTGTGTCTTTAGTGTAGCATAGTACCTGGCATACNATGGGGGCCAGGAAAATGGTTCTTGTACATACAGAAGGTCGTATTTTTAGGCACCCTTGGTCTGAAGTAGCCAGCTTGCCTCAGGTAGCAGGACTGCCCCAATTGGTGCTTGTGTCGACTTGGCAAAGCTTTTCCTTAGGAAAGAAAGTGCTCCTGAATTTACTAAGCGACTGTTTCTTATTCACTGATGTCACTNGAGATAAGGGAAAGCCTGAGAAGACACAGGTTTCTGTCGTGGGTCTCATCCCAGGACTACTCTAAGACAGTGCATGGTAACTTCTAGGAGGTGGTGGCCCTCACATTGTCAGGCCCNGCTCAGCTTTAGTCTCCTCACCCAGGTCCCTGTACCTCTAACTGACCGACGTCGCCGCTTCCTGGCCATGAAGTGGATGATCACAGAGTGCCGAGAGAATAAGCCACGGCGGACGCTGATGCCAGAGAAGCTGTCAGATGAGCTGCTGGAGGCTTTTCATAACAGGGGTCCCGTGATCAAGAGGAAGCACAACATGCACAAGATGGCGGAGGCCAACCGTGCCCTGGCCCACTACCGCTGGTGGTAGCAGGATTGAAGATGCAAAAAGTCCAGGACATACTACTTCGAGAAACTACTTGAGGGGCTGGAGAGATGGCTCAGGGGTTAAGAGCTCTGGCTGCTCTTTCCAGAGGACCTGGTTCAATTCCCAGCACCCACATGATGGCTCACTAACCTTCTGTAACTCTGGTTCCAGAGAATTTGACACCTTCTTCTGACCGCCGTGGGCACCAGGAATACACATAGTACTCAGACATACATGCAGGGAAAATGTCTATATATATATACTACTAATAATAATAATAAAGTAATAAATGACTTGAGCTACTGGAAAGTTCTGGAAGGAAGTTAAGGATGGAGAGGGCAGTCTTAGATCCTATGAGGCTCTTTCTTGATTCTCCCATATGGCTAGAAGTTGAGTGGGTACAACTTGAGGGGCTCCCNTCACACAGTAAGACTCAGGGTCTCAGGAGCATGTGTTGCCCAGTAATCAAACTGGTTCCCCTACCCTACTCCCTCATTAGGGCAGAACATGCCTCCTTAGAGATTTCCTCCAAGAAACTCGGGTGCAATCAGCTTGGGGTACACCTTTGGCTGTTATGAAAGGAAGCAGTTTGGTTTCAGAAAAGATTTATTAGAAACCCCTCACTCCAACCTGGTGAGGCAATGTCACTCATGAAAACTGACTGGAGTACACAGGCTTATCTCCACAGTAGTCTTTGTACAAAATGTATAAAACACTACTTCTCTTGAAATTTGTACTCTATTTCTGCCCTTAGCATCCCAAAGCATCCCACTCCCACCAATGGCTATGATTGCCCATTTTACAGATGGGGAAACTGAGGCACCAAGGTAGTATTGCAGCAGTGGTTACACAGTTCAGTGGTTGTTAGGAGTTGCCTTTCCCTGCCTGGCCCAGGTAGAAGTGGGAAAAAGAAGCTGAAAGGACTTGGAGGAAGGGGGAGATAAGGCAGTCTCCATCTGGGAGACCAGGTCTGTTTGATTTCTCCACAACTCCAGAGTGAGGGAAGGTAAGAACCACAGCAGAAGAGTCTAGAAAAGTCTAAGAGGCAAAGACTCCGGTGCCAGCTTGAAAGGAGGGTCACAGGAAGGTGTGTACAGCCATAGACAACGTGTGGAGCCTAGCTCAGTCAGAAACCTCACTATAGTAGTACTTGTGGGCAGCAGGAGTGGTTTTCCAGGCAGCTGCCCGGAACTCAATGATCTCCAGCAGCAGCAGCCGGGCCAGGGAGCTGAGGCCTATTGGGAGCAGGAAGCCATCCCGGATTAGGACAAAGAGTTCATCCATGCGCTGCGCATTCATCTTCTCCAGCTGCTCCCCTACGCGGTGCAGCTGGAGCACCAGACAGTCCACCTGTAGGGACAGTGGGAAGGCCTGGTCAGCTAGAGGGAGGACCAGCACCTGCTGAGTACCAAGGTTTGCCCTTTATGGTGGTTCCTGGCTTCATTCTGACAACGGGGTATTACCCACATCTTACCACAGAGACTTTCCCAGAACACCTGACCAGGCTGAACTCAGGCCTGTCTCCAAACTGTTGCTTAACCCTACTTTACTGCTTGACTCAAGAGCTGGTTTCTGGGCCACCTGCCCACAGCTGGCCACAGCTCTTGCCACTCNTAGCACAGGTCGGCTCCCCTACTGGGGAGCCTTGGCTACTGTGCGTTCTGGATAAATTCCAGACACTGTAGTTTGTCTTGTACTTGCTACAGGCTTAAAATGCCCCTACTAGGCACCTGATGAGGAGCAGCAGCCTCCATGGACAGGACTGGGNTTCCAAGCCAGCATGCCCTCCACAGCCTGTTGTCAAATGGCCACTTACCTCCTCTTCCCTGCTCAGACTCTCAGGCTGGGCCAACTGGAAGAGACAGTCATAGACAGGGTTGACCAGGGCCATCATGGGCATATTGTTCACCTGTGGGGAGAGCNAGAGGAACAGAGAGGCGGCATTAGTGACCATGGGGAGCAGTCCAGCCTTGGACACAGGGCTGCTGCCCTTGCCTCACCCTCAAGTAGTCAAAGATGTTGCAGATAAAGGTGACATAGCAGACCCAGCTCCGCAGGGAACGAGCTCGCAGCTGCTCCCGGGCCTGATACTCCTGCTGTAGCCTGTCAAGGAGCCCACGACGGAAGACACTCTGGCCTGCTTGCTTACTCTCTGCCTGTGAGCCAGGAGAAGGCGGTAAGCAGGGCACTGGCCACTCCACCCGCCCTAGCCTTTGTCTAGAACTCCTGTGTCTTCTGCTGGCCAGCCTGTGCCTGATCCTGAGGTGCCATCCTCAAGGCAGCTCCCTCTCTGCCTCTCTCCCTCTCCCCCCCAACCTGGATGATGGCGTAGCACATCCGTCCTGCTTCCTTGCTGAACACACAGTCCTGCAGAGAATGGTCCACAATCACATTGGCCACTTTCTCCAAGTCCACAGCACCTGGATCTGGGGTAGAGACAGGAGGGGAGTCTAGAGCTGCCTGCTTAATCACATTTACCTCCATCTGCTAAGGATTGAGGGTGGGTTTTGTTTTTCTTTGAGAGAGGGTCTCACCATGTAGCCTTGGCTGGCCTGGAACACTCTGTAGACCACAACTCAAACCCACAGAGATTTGCCTGCCTCTGCTTCCTGAGTACTGGATTAAAGTCATGTACCACAACACCCAAGGACCTGAGATGCTTGTAGTAGAGCACCCCCATCACATGCTCAAAAGATGAAGAGAAGACCAGCTGGACGGCACTCAGGAGGTAGAAACGAAGGATCAAGAGGTAAGGTTACCTAACTTGGCTACATACAGAGTTCCAGGAAAGCCTGAACTACATGAAACCCTAACCCAAAAAAAGACAGCTGGGTTGAGTGGTGCACACCTATAATTCTGGGGCTTGAGAGGCAGAGACAGGCCAACCTGGTCTNCATANCAAGTTCCAGGTCAGCCTGAGCTACATAGTGAGATCTTGTCTAAAAAAAAAAAAAAAAGTCAAAGTTGCAGGTGGAAAAGGTGTAATTTAGGGATCAAGCACTCTGCCTACCTACTATGTGTGAAACCNAAGGTTGGACATAAAGCAACCAAACCAATAAAGATATAGTCTCCAAGAAGGCACTTGTAACCATGCGTAGGGCAGCTCTCACCATCAGGACCCTGGTTACGCAGTCAGGAAATAGGGGCGTTGAAGCCATGTCTCAGTAGTTGAGAACTTGCTTTTGTAGAGGACCCAAGTTCGATTCCCAGCTCCCACACTGGGCTGTTCACAGCTTCCTGTAACTCCAGTTCCAGTTCCAAACACCCTCTTTTGCCTCCACAGGCACTGCATATGTTGGTACAAGTAGGTACACACATAAATAAACAAAATTCAAAAAGAAATTTCAGCCTTTTTCCGTGTTGGCCGTCTGAAGGCAAGATGGGTCACCAGTAGCTCTACTGGAGTCACCCGTGGAAGTTCGGCCAGGGTTCTTGCTCTTGCCGCTTCTGCTCTAACCGCCATGGTCTGATCCAGAAATACAGCCTGAACATGTGCTGTCAGTGTTTCCGCCAGTACTCAAAGGACATAAGCCTCATTAAGTTGGACTAAGCGACCTTGAATGGATTATTCAAGACTATCTATCTACCCAGTGAACAGATCATGCTAGTCTTTGTACATAAAGATTAAAAAAGACCTTCAAAAAAATTTTTTTTAACTGTATACTGCCAGGTGTGGCACTCACCTTTAATCCGAGCACTCAGGAGGCATGCCAACCTGAGTTTGAGGCCAGCCTGGTCTACATAGTGAGCTGTAGGCTAGCCAGGGCTACACAGACAGCTCTTGTACCAAATAAATAAATTAATAAAGGATTAGGAGGCTGGAAGAGACAAAGTACAAATGTAGTTTCTTGGGATACATGTTTTATTTTCTTGGCAGTAGGTTGAAGAATGTATACTGAATGCCAAGACTTCTGCAACTTTTGGTTTTTTTTTTGGTCTTTTGAGACAGTCTAATTTCACTATTTAACAGTGCTGGCTGGCCTGTAGCTCACAAAGCAGTTTTTCAGGTTCACTCATTTTACATGTATGAATATTTTGTCTGCATGCATGTATGCATACCATGTGTTTGCCTGGTACCGGAGGAAGTGAGAAGGCATCAGATCTGGGAACTCAATTACCAATGATTGTGGGCCACTCTGGGTCCCCTCTGCAAGTGCTCTTTGTGTTTTGTGTTTTGTTTTTGGTGTGTGACTGGGCCACTTTGTGGCCCTGGCTATCTTAGAATTCACTATGTAGCTGACCACACCAGCCTGGAACTCACAGAGATCCACCTGCCTCTGCCTTCCCAGCGATGGGATTAAAGGAGTGTGTGCCACCACAACTAGCTTGCAACCAGTGCTCTAAACTGCTGGGCCATTTCTCCTCCCCCAGGCACTCTCTATGTTGGCTTTAAATATGTGCTAATCCTCCTACCTCTGTAANCTGCTTGGATTACAGTTGTGTACCATCACATGGCTCCAAGTGTTCTCAAAACACAGAGGCCCCAGACATNAGCTCTGTGCAGATACCTCCCCAATGGGTTTAGCTTGGCACATGATGGCCATTGCAAATTGTTAAGTCAAACTTCCATCCTGAGTGTAACAGTGGAAGGGCATGGGGCCAGACAATTATGTATCTTCCAGCAAGCTGATTCTCCCATCTCTGTTTCCAGTCAGGCAGCTCTGAACATCCAAGGAGCTGACTGCACCGAATGCTAAGGCTTTAAAGGGAAGACTGTGTTCTCTTTCAAGAGTACTTAAAGGCTTTATAATCTTAGACAGGACTCTGTGATTCATTCTCAGAAATAATGGCCAAGATGTAGNTTGTCTTCCAGTTCAAGAGTTAGGTTATGACTTATTCTCAGGGAGCCACGGGAAGGCTGGGCATTGCCAGGCTCTGGGACTCAGCCCCTCTGCAGCTCTTGCCCAAATAAATGGGCTGGTAGGCTCACCTTTGAGTGCGGTCTTCAGCAGCTGCTGTGTTTCTGCATCAAAAGACTGGATTTTATACTCATCTCTACTGGCCTCTCCCATGACGCTCTAGCCCAGTCGCTTTTCACTGGCCTGAAACTAATGACAGCACCTGAGAAGCAAAGACGGAAGAGGCTTCAAGTGAGAGTCGCAGAGCTCCGGATTCTAGTCCTGTAGGTACTGGGTGGGGCAGGCCAGGGCGTGGGACAGGTGTAACAGGACTTTCTGTCGCCTTCAGTGATTGGTTANAGCCCACCAAACTTGGCTTCTGGTGGAGACTTGAGCATCAAGTAGGCACCTGCAGCTCAGCTTAAGGAAACCCAGGCTTCTGCTACTACATATGAGGAATGAAGCGGNAATTCACCTACGGTCGCGGCAGGATCTGGGTTATTACCAGTCAGTATCAGGGTAAATTTAGGGGAGCATGTACTGAACTGGGCTGTGGAGAGGTAAACGTCAGACTCGCCCAAATTATCCAGCATGGAGAATTCTGGCTCAGTTCCTTTGCCGGTGTTGTTCAAGCCGCAGATCCTCACACCGGCAGAGATTCGAGCCCTTCTCCCCAGCGTTTGCCAGTCCTTTTCAGCCTACAAGACCCACCCCTGCATCCGTTGGGTTCGGACTAGCCTGCGTGGGAGGGCGCTCGCTCCTCCGGGGCTGCGCAGCGCGCGCCCGGCGTGGTACCGCGCGGAAGCTGAGCTCATCTGGCAAGGCGGCGCCTGAGCTGCTCGCCAGCGCCGCCTGCCGGCCATGGCCTGCCCTCGCCTCCGCCCCGGGCGGCTCCCTCGCTTGGCGCGGAGACAAATTCGCACCCGACATCTGCGACACCGCCACCGCCGCCAAGAGCTCACACCAGCCCCTGAACCCTCCTCACCGGGCGCACCTCTGCCTTGTTTCTGACCGCAGAGACCCTCGAGCGCTCGGCCAGACTTGCTCTCCGTTCCGCATGAAGCCCTTGGTCTTGCCAGGTCGCACCCCCGACCAGGGTCACCATGTCCCTTGCGGGGTTCAGGTGAACTGGGTCAGAGACTCCGGCCGTGCGGCGTGGGAGGAGCCTCGAGAAGGCGTGGTCTGTCCGGGAGGAGGGGCGGGCTAATCGCAGATGGCTGCACCGTCATCTGGGGTTCCGTTGGTTAAAGCAGAGGGTGTGTAAGGGCCGGGGCACATCCTGGCAACTCCCTCTTTTACCATCCGGGCAAAATAAGTTTTAAATCAAAGGGGCATTCCAAGAGAAAGGGCCCTGGGTCTTTCCTGGGGGGAACTGGGGAGCATCACTGTGGCCTCCCTACCCCACAGGCGCTCAGGAGACCAGGAGCCAAAGCTTGCGCCTGTTATAAGAGTTGTCACAACACTCATGGTAATAGGTATAAAAAAAAGAACTCTCCTCTGTGGCAGCAAAAGAAACTCCGGAGGGCAGGGCAATGAGAAGCACGGAATTTCCTTCATAAAAAACGCAAACTAAAACATTCAGACAGCCGATTCTAAAGCCTCCAGGTTAAGATGAGACGTCTAAGGGGAGGAGAAACAAATCCTGGCTCTCGGAAAACCCGAGGTGGGGGGAAGGGGGGAGAGGGGATACCGGATGTTCTAGGGAGAACAACTCAAAGGCTCCTGGAAGCCCCTCCCTACTAAGGATATGTAAGTAGTGAGGACTGCTGAGATGCACTCATGCCAGGCTGCCTAAAAAAGGCTTGGGTCAGTACAGCTGCGTGGAAGAAGCAGCGATGAGCTGGGCTGCCCAGCATACTCTCAATACTGGTCAAGTTGACTTGAAGAGGCTGGACCAACTGAGC
Source organism: Neotoma lepida (assembly GCA_001675575.1). Classification (NCBI taxonomy): domain Eukaryota; kingdom Metazoa; phylum Chordata; class Mammalia; order Rodentia; family Cricetidae; genus Neotoma; species Neotoma lepida. The sequence continues at coordinate 164,077 of LZPO01107914.1, forward strand.
TGGTGGCAGACTCTGCAGTCTGTCGGGCTGCCTGCAGGCTGTTCAGTGTGCTCCAGGNTCCCAACTTCCATGAGCTGCCACCTCATTGGTCCACTGAGTTGGACTTTGGTGGTATGCTGGATAGTTTTTCTTTAATGATTTATTTATATTTCATGTGCATTGATGTTTTGCCTGCGTTTATGTCTACATGAGGGTTGTCAAATCACTTTGAGCTGGATCACAGACAGTTGTGGGTATTGGGAATTGAACCTGGGTCCTCTGAAAGAACGGCCAGTGCCCTTAACCGCTGAGCCATCTCTCCAGCNCTGTGTGCTAAACAACTTTATATCAACTTGACCCAAACTAAAGTCATGTGAGAAGTGGGAACCTCAGTTAAGAAAATGCCTCCACAGAATCAGACCGTGGGCAAGCCTGGAGAGCATTTTTTTAAATTACTGATTGATGGGGGAGCCCAGCCCATTGTGTGTGATGCTAACCCTGGGCTGGTGGTCCTGGGTTCTATAAGAAAGCAGGCTGAGCAAGCTATGAAGAGCAAGCCAGTAAGCAGCACCCTCCATGGCCTCTGCATCAGCTCCTGCCTCCAGGTTCCTGCCCTGTTTGAGTTCTTGTCTTGACTTCCTTCAATGATGAACAGCTAATATGGAAGTGTAAGCCTAATAAAACCCTTTCCTGTTGTAGAATATTATTTTAAGATGTGTTACATTTTGTTTACAC
>LZPO01107914.1:258019-270543 GCA_001675575.1 Neotoma lepida
AATGTGTTTTTCTTTCAGAGTCGTTGAAGACAGAAAGTATAGCTTATGTTTCTTCCCCCAACAGCCAAAGCAATGAACACAGTGTCTGGTTCAAGGCACGCTCAGTCAATATGACACTGAAATAAGCCCAAGCAGCAGAGACAGGCAGATGCTCAAAGGCAGAAAGTGAACCCAAGACCTACTCCTCAAGTAGTTCAGGAGGACAGTAAAGGTAGTGAGCTAGAGGCCACCTTGATTACTGGTGCTTGCTGGTCCCTTCCAGAACTGAAGAAGGCAAACAAACAGCTTTAATAGAATTCACAGAGGTCTGTGGGCTTGAAATGGCCTCTGGATCCCTATGCAGCAGTACCCGAGTACCTACACAGACATTACCATATGGCAGTTTTATATGAGCAAGGCTAAAAATACAAAGGGTTTTTCGAATGCCTAGCAAGTACTGTACTACTGATCTATAACCTCAGTCAGTCCCTTTCTCGGAGCCCATTCCAAGCCTCTACCACAATGATGGAGACTTAAGTGCATTTCAACCATGCAAAGGCTTGAAGCTTGCAAGAAAAGTTTTCTCTTTCTTGAGCCCCAGTATCTCTGCTCTCCAAGCAAAACACAAGCTTAGATAGGTAAGGACAAGTAACAAAAGCAGATGAATTTGAAACCAGCATGGGCAACAGAGATATCACCTCAAAAGAGAACGAGCAAAGAAACAACAAAACAAAACAATAAGAGGAAAAGGGACGACAACTATCTCTACTTCAATCAGAGTTTAAGTGTTACATGCCATTCCAGCCCCTTTTATGAGTCCAGAGCTATCAAATGATAGCAAAGCTAGTGATGATGTGGGCTTACTCCCTGAAGAAAGGAAGAAAACTGCTTGTTTTACCAACAGCTCTTAACACAGAACATGTCCCTCCTCTTCATAAAGCTGTTTCAGACCTATGAGACAAAGGACAACCACTGTGTCAACACACACATATTCATACTCACTCTCACTCACTTCTTGGAGTAAAGCCACAAGATTACTAACAAACAGCTAATGGCCACTGTTCAAAAGCAATAATGGCATTATGACTTCATATCCCAGTTATCTACCAAATTGAAAAGAATCAAGTGCATGGCTTTCTCTCTCAAACAGAATGTGAAAGTAAATGGGAACATTCTGATTTACNTTCCTCATCAGAAAAATTCCCAGGAGGACAGGAACAACTTGTCAAACATTTATGGTCTAGGTATAGGACAAATTTCAGAGCCAGTAATCAGGGTGTGGTGTTGTTGAGAGTCCCTGGGTTTTAGTTTGTTGATGTGGTGTCAACAGGCAATNGGATACACTGACAAGAATGTGAACTGCAAGTTAAAGTCACTAGGGTAAGTTAAAACGGAATTCTATGCAAGTCAAAACAAAACAGTGTCAGGCATGGTGGAGCTCACCTATAATCTTGGGCTACACAGTGAGTTCTAAGCAAGTATGGGCTAAAAAAAAAGACCGTCTCCAAAATACCAAACCAAATAAACCAAACAACAATCCTGGTTCTTAAGGGTTTTGTATAGGCTGCAAATGTTGAGTGCATGAGTAACCAGCCTCCTTATGAGATAACACATGTGGATTATCTACTGTACACAGTAACCAGAGCAAATGACCTCTGTACCAATGGCACAGAATCATTTAGTAGCAGGAGTTCCCTCTCTTGAGTTCTAGTGCTCTAAGAAACCAGCAAAGTGCTGGAAAGCCAGGGCTGCTTCTGTCCATCCTTCAAATTCAGAAGCTCTCAGAGAGCTTTGTGTCACAACCAAGCTTTTACTTTCCGCGCAGCCCTTCAGCACCACCTTATGTGCAGTTAACTGCCATTTCTAACACTGCTCGGGGAACTTCAAAGCCACGCTCCCTGACACCAGTGTAACAATTTCAGAGCCCAGCTCCTTGATGTGGAAAATGTGTAACAGTTTCCTCTGAGATTGAAACATTCCATCCTACAGGGAGGTAAAAAACACAAAACAGCTGCAGGAAGTCCCTGAAACTGACCGGATTCACTAGGCCCCTCCCTGCCAGAGAAAGCAATAAAAGATAAGCATCTCTCTCTCCCGAAGCTGTGCTGCGAGAAATGGCTGGGAAGAAGAGCTGTAAGACGACTCTGAAACCAGATTGGAGGAAGCAGAAAGTAGCCGAGCTGCCTGCAAGAGGTTTAGAATAGTGTTGAACTACCTGCAGATTGTCCAGTGTGCTCCAGGTTGCCCAGCTTTTGTGAACTGTAACTGCCTGGGGTGGGACTTGGTGACACGGCTGTCTTTTGCCACCCGAGTCATTTCTGCTCCTGTAAGTAACCCCTCACCCANATTCCTGTAAGTAACCTCAATAAAACTGACTGGCTCACCAAGTTGGACTTTGGTGGTGTCCATACTTTAGTCTGTTGTGGGCTCCCTATCTGGGCTGAGTAGACGTGTGTGTTGCATCTCCTCAGGAAAAGTTTTGTCATACAATAACACTCCCTCACTTTGAGCACTGAGGGCAAACATTAACTATAAATAGGTTCACATAATGAGTCTTTATAGTTCTCCCTATAAATCACATTTTCACTTTCTTCATCTATAAAATCAAAGAACATCACTTGAGTAATACCAAAAAAAAAAAAGTCTAGATTGTCGGGATTTGCCAGCTAAGACTCTGAGGAAAGAATATCAAAACTTGAGTCACAGGCAGCACTCAAATGTTAAGTTGCAGTTTTCCCCACTTAAAGTCCACACACTCCTAGACAACATTCACCTCTGTAAAGAAAAGTGATATCCAGAAGGGCGAACTGCTCCAGTCAATTGGGTAAATTACCATGTGCTAGGTGGGGAGCCAATGCCCATGTCATAGCAGGGTCAATAAGGTGCCAANTGTGAAGCAGCTCACTTCTAATCTGTATCCATTTTTTATGCAATTAGATTTTAATGTGCAGTAATTGCTCAAGTTCCTCTAAAGAAAGCCAAAATCTGACTTGTGTAAGGGCAAGTTAAACACTATTATGTAGAACTCCATTCTTTTTTTTTTTTTTTTTTTTTTTTTTTTTTTCAGAAATAAAGAGCAAAGAACTCTTCAGTGAGTTTGGCATATACGCTCACCCTCTCCCAGCAGCTTCTAATCTACTAGGATCCCATCACAAAATGCAGATTCTCCTGGCTATGCACAGTAAGACTACAGGAATGCTTTTACATAAATAATTCACGTTTAGGATTTAAAAAAAAATTCCTGTGGATTTTTTTAAAAAAAAATACAACTTCACAAGGTAAAGCCATCACTCATATCTCTTTTGACTTTCCCTGTATCAATAAACAGACATCACACAAAGGCAGTTAAGGACCACACATCACACCAACTCTACTATGCCACATTTAATAATCCACTCGGCATCNACTGCAAGCTATCCAATCAAACCTGGTAACAAATGTTCAAAGTGTGCACTGGGAGAAGAGCAAGCACAGCTTCTTTGTGTGTTACAGGGTGAGGAAAAGCAGCCAAGCACGAGAGGCAACCACATCAGCACTTACCTTAAGGATGTCCCCCCTTTTGAAGCTCAGCTCATCGTCAGCAGTAGCTTTGAAGTCATATTTGGCGATGGCTTCCATTCTGAGCGCCGCTCAGTGCTCAGCAGCCTGAAGCAGGGGGGAAGGGAATCTTCCCTGCTGAAGAGCTCTCGGTTCAGCCTTTCCGATTCTGGGGCTATTCTTGCACACTGGGACACACAATGCCACCCTGAATCAGAAGAGCGATGATTAAGAGAAGTGGCCAGATCGAAGGCAGCCCCGCCCTGCCAATTGGCCTGCACTCCCAGCCCCCACGCCCCCTGGCTCCGCTGGGCTCAGCCCCCTCCTCCTCCCTTCTAGGCAACAGCTCTCCTTCTTCCTCTTTTCGGCCTCAGCCCCAGGCGACTGACAGGCCCAGCGGCCAATAGCGGCAGCTGCTTAAGCTATTCCAGAATACACTTCCTCTTCCTTCCCGCAGGGTGCAAGTTTAGGAGCCAGTGTCAGTCTCAGCTTTTCCCCTAACACCCTTTCACACATCTTCTCCGGCATCCAAGGCAGTCCAGGCAAAGCAAGGCACTGGAGGTGGTTACACGGGCCTCCCACTCCCGTTCCTCCCCACCGGCTGGTGTCCCAAGAACCAGAGCGCTCCCACTCCCCCTTAGAAGCCATGCAGGACTTGGGTCTTGAGCAGCTCTCCTCTTTATTGAAACTAAACCCTGACCTGTTCTCAAGAGGTAAGAGAGCGAGCCTAAAATGCTTTTTAACCCACCGAAAACCATATAAGAAGAACCAGCAATGTCCATGCTCAGCCTGTCATTTGGTCATCAGAGGACTCAGCTCAGCACTCTTTGCTGGGGAGAGGGAAATCTGCTCTGGGGCAAGATACCCAGACTCTAGTCCTTGAAATACGTGATCTGGGTTTTAACAGTCAGGAAGAGCCTCTACTGTACTTTTGAACAGCCCAAGAGTGGAGCTGAAGTTTCTAATTTATACTTAAAAGTAGTCCCTTTCAGCAAATCTGAGTTATCAAGTTCTATTTGGGGCAGTGAAAGGAAACATTTCACACCAGTTATGCCTGACCTGGAACTCCCTATTTACCAGGCTGGCCAAGAATTTGAGGTGATCCTCCTGGTTGGCCCCTGGCATGCTGAGACTGCTGAGACTGCACGTCCCCCACCTTAAGTATCTTCTCTGGGAACAGGTTAAGTACAGGATGGTGCCAGATGGTCCGACCCCAGATTCATCTAGTTCCCACAGCTGCCTTCCTCAGTCAGGAGAGCCCGGCACTGAGTATACGGCACTCTGTAGATGGAAGACTTCTCCAGGTGAAGTCATAGGTCAGAACTTCTCCACGGTGTATCCAGTGACAGTGACCTGGGACAGTGTGGTCATGAACAGGGGGCATAACCTGGATCTCTGCATACCTAGGGAAAATGAAGCCCCCATTCTGGTTTGCAGTCACAGTCCCCATACAAACTAAACAAAGGCAATCAAGAGCCGTGGCAGAATGGAGGCATATTAGTTACAGTGGCACCTTTCTTGGATAATTACTATCTGCAGCTCACTTGGAAGGGCACGGGTGATTATTATTCTTTTGTTCTAAAGTTAACATTTGGAGTATTAATCAAGCATACAGCTGCGAACAGGCTAAGCAGCAGACAGCCGGGGATATTCATAGGTGACATGAGTGCTGCCAGGGGAGAGCTCCCCAGTGGGAAGTCCTCAGGACAGTCTCAAGGCCATCACCCTAAGAACCACAATGATGCTTGTTCTTCATGGCCATACCCTGGCTAGTCTATGTGGTGTTCTCAAGAGTAGAAAAGGAAGAAAAAGTTCTAGCAAATATAAAAGTATTAAATACAAAGGTTAGCCTCAGTATCATTAAATTCCCAATATACTCTCTGTAGTTATTTCTCATAGATTAAACCATATCTACAATTTTAAAATATGTATGGGTGTTTTGACTGCATGTGCATCTGTGTACCACATGCATGCCTGGTGCCCAAGGAGACCAGAAAAGGGTGTTGGATCTGCTGGAGTTGAAATTAAAGGTAGTTTGTGAGCTGCCCTGTATGAGTGCTGGGATCTAAACATAGGTCCCCGGAAAAGGAATAAATGCTCTTTACCTCCTGGCCATCTCTCCAGCCCTGACACCTTATTGATTTGATTTGCATTTGTTTTATTTTGTTGTTTAACTTCCAGTGACTTATTTGCCAGGCTCTATCCAAAGCAACACACACACACAAACACACACACACAGTTTCACTGCTCAGTCTATCTTAGAAGGTAGCTATTATCCCATTTTTCTGGTATGAAAACTGGTCTTGTTTAAAAGGTTTGATCAGTACTATAGGTGTAACTGATAGGATCATTACTTGAATGAATGGCATTTCTCCTGCCTTCCAGATCATGAAGGCTCAATTAGGCTATGCTGGCCTAGTGCCATGGAGAGAGAGGGAGAGAGAATTTTGAGAGAATAGAATGATCAAATTCTTTAGGCTGAATTTTCAGATACAATTCCCCTATCACTTCAACAATTAAAACTGTACTTTCTTAGATTTTGCTGCGTGTGATGGGCTCTAGAGATGTGTGTTAACAGTTTAGAGACANTCTCATTAGGAACCGCTAATGTGCCTTGCCACTTCGTGTTCTTGGGGAGGACAGCAGCATCAGCTGTGGTGGGAGCTGGAGAGACAGCTCAGTGGAAAAGCATGTGCTTAGCACACTTGAACCCTGGTTCAATCCCTGGGCAGGGTGTGCTNGAACCTGTGTGTAAATCATTGTATTTGTGTTTGTCTTCAGATCTTCCCTTTAATAGTGTTGTGTACAACGCAGTGTATAGTTTTGTTGCTGTCTTTAATGGAAGGCTGAGATTCCTTTGTTATGAATAACCTAATCTAATCTCTTCAGGTTTTCTAAGTCAAATGCTAATTTTACTTGCCCAAGACATGAAAGTATTGATTTCACTTTCTCACATTTATTTATTTGTGTGTTTGTACATGCATGTGCACCTACATGTCAAAATTTTTGGGAGTCAGTTCTCTCCTTCCACCATGTAAGTTCCAGGGACAGAACTCAGGTCACCAGGCTTGGTAGTAAGCCCGGTTACCTGCTGAACCATCTCAATGGCCTCTGGTTTGATTTTCTGTTAAGTGATTACTTGAATAGTTTCAACTTTCATTTGTGTTTTGTTTTTAAAGACAAAGTCTTACTGTGGCTTGTGCTAGTCCTGAACTCAGGGTGGTCCCCCGCCTTAGCCTCTCAGGTGCTAGGAGTACAGGTCTGAACCACAGTGCTGAATGCAGTTGCAGGAAAGCAGGGATTAAGATCTCACTGCTTGCTTATGTTTAAGCATCTCTTGAAGAGCAGGCTGGCTTCCAACTCTATGTAGCAGAGGATGACCTGAACTGATCTTTCTGCTCCCACCTACCAAATGCTGGGATTACAGGNATGCATCACCATACCCCGTTAATGTAGTACAGGAGATCCAATCTGGGCTCTTGTATGCTTGGCAAACACATTATGGACTAAGCCTCATCCCTAGCCTGACCTTATACTTTTTCTACTGCTGTTCGGTTGTGCTGCAGATGTCTCAAATTCTGACTGGCTTAAAAGGCATGTCCTTTTGCTACATGGTATCTTGACAAAGACAGTTTTTTAGTTTTATTGATTACTGCTTTTCAAAGCCAACAATATAATCCTAGCACTTTGGGAAGCTGAAGCAGGAGGATCACAGCAAGTTAGAGGCCAGCATGGGTCTACAAAATGAGCTCAAGGCCAACCAGGAGCAACACCCTATTTAAACAAGCAAACTAACAGAGGGCCAGCAAGATGGCGCAGCCTACTGTTGCCTAACCTGAGGACCTAAGTTCAATCCTTAGAACCTATGCAATGAAAAGAGAATCTGCTCTTTTAAGTTATTTGTTGATAGCCATACTGTGTCACTTACAGAAGCACATGCACACAAACACACACACAAATAAATGTTAAAAAAATGTAAAAGCAGGGCTGGAGAGATGGCTCTGTGGTTAAGAGTACTTGCTGTTCTTCCAAAGGACCCAGGTTTGATTTCCAGACCCACATGAAACTCCAGTTCCAAGGGATCCCACACCTTTTCTGGCCTCTTGCGTACACTTGGCAAACACACACACATATTCACATGAATAAAAATGAAGAATCTTTAAAAAGGTTTCTTCTGTGTATTTACTGATGAATTTTTTTAAAGATATACACTATCCAATCTGTAATATTTTGACTCTTTANTCTACCAGATATTCACTCATTCAAGACTGAGGAGTTACTACATGCTAGACACTGCAGCTGACATATAAAACCATTAACATCTACATTCTAGATGGGGATTAAGCTCGTACCCCTGAATAAGCAATTCTACTTCCCAGATTTTTATTACTAAAAATGACACAAGTACAGAGCAAAGTCCACACCCATGAATCAGTACTCACTAGTTATCTAGGGAGATCTTCTAAAGAGGCAGTAAGACATATTTCCAGGTTTTTAAAAACTGCAAAACACAGACAGAGAGGGGCACTCAAGAGGCTGAGGCAGGAGGATCACTGAAATATCAAAGCCACCTGAGCTACACATCAAGCCAGCCAGGGATACATATCAACACCATATCCCAACACCTCCCCCAATAATACTTCCTCCAATTTGTGTAAAGCAATATAATAGATGAATATATGCTTAAAACTGGTTGACTAACAATTGTTATCTCTACNAGTAGATAACAGAATACTATTACTTTCTGTGCAGTACTCTCATTGTTCTTCTGGGAATACAAACCGAAGGCTTTATAGATGCTCTGGTATAAGGCCTGGGTTCAACCATCCTTTTAGCATTTGCAAATCAAATGACACCTGAGAAGCAACTTACAATTTCTAACCCTAGTGTCCCTCAACTGGAAAATCAGGCTAATAGCAGCACCTATCTAATATATGATGATTAAGATATTAACTAGGATGATGGGTCTCTTTTCAACTATAAGTCTACATGTAACCATAAATCTGGAACTGGTACCTACATATATGAACTCAGAACTCTTATGATATGCACATTAACAGCTCTATTAATTACAAACTAGGCCTGAGCCTGGGGCTATTGATGATGCTCAATAGTAAAGCCCTAGCTATCATATGCAAGGGCCTGGGTTCAAGGCACGATGGCATATGCCTGTAATCTCAGTCTCCGTGTAAACCACACAGCAAGTTTGAGGACAGGCTGGGCTACATGAGGCCCTGTTTCAAAACAAAAAAGGGAGGGTGCTTGAGACACACTCTGTGGTAAAGTATTCCTTAGCGTGTTCAATGCGCTAGGCTTTGCTCCCTCACATAACAAGGGAGACATACATGTTTTAAAGTTAAATCACCCCACATTGGTCTTAACACTACTTTACATATGTAAGAACTAACTATGGAGGCTGGGAATGCAGCCCAGCTGGTAGAGTGCTTGCCTAGCAGGCACAATCCCCGACTGTGATCCTCAGCAGTACATAAATGGGGTGTGGTGGCTTCCATCTGTAATCCCAACACTTCAGGAGGTAGAAACAAGAGGATCAGAAGTTCAAAGTCACCCTCAGCTACATAATGAGCTTGAGGCTAGCCTGGTTACAGCAGATGAATTAATAAAGAAATTAAAAACAAAAGAATTAATCGCTGGTTTGAGGCATAGCACAGTGGTAGAGTAGAGTGTTTCTCTACCATGTGCAAGGTCCCAGGATCAATCCCCAGGCACCAGAAGGAAACAGAACAAGTACTGAACTGCTAGGGAAGTGGCTCACTATACAGCAAGCTTGACCATCATGCATGAGGTCCTCCTAGCCGGGAATTTCTTCTTTCAATCCAAGTCTTTGTATGCAAACCTAAAAAAGTTGTTTGTTTTAAATCGGCCCATTCAGGAACTAATTTATTGTGGGGTGCCTGCTTGACGTGTGACAGCACTTTTCCTGGGGAAGATACAACACATGTCTACTAGCCCCAGATAGAGAGCCCACAATAGACCAAAGTACGGAAGCCACAAAAGTCCAACTTGGTGAACCAATGAGTTTTATTGGAGTGAGTTACAGGCATATGGGTGAGGGGTTAGTTACAGGAGCAGAAATGACTCAAAGACAGCTGTATCACCATATCCCACTCCAGTATGTCATTCACAGAGGCTGGGAAACCTGGAGCACAATGCACAGCCTGCAGGCAGCTCAACAGGTTGGAGAGTGTTCTTTCCAAGTGACTCTGGTCTAAACCTCTTCCAGGCAGCTTGGATGGTTTCTGCTTCTTCCAAGCAGCTGGTCTGGTCTAAAGAGTCGTCTTTGCAACTTTGCTTCTCTTAGTCTAAAAGGGACAGTTTTCATTGCTTACTCTGGCAGGGAAGAGGCTAGAGAATCTGGTCCGTTTCAGGGACTTCCTGCAGCTATTTTGAGTTGTTTACTTTCCTACTAAAAGAGCTTCCCAGTGGGATGGAATCTTTCAAATGTTTCGATCTTAAGAGGAAACATTTACATTACACAACACTGCTGGAGTTCTACCATTACCTAATTTAAAACATGAAAAATCCCTACCAAGTATGGTCCTAAAACCCTAGCACTGAGGTAAGGCTGAAGCAGGATGATTCCAAGTTTGAAGACAGGGCTATGCATATTGGTACACCCACCTTTAATCCCAGCACTTGGAAAGCAGAAACAGGAGTATCTCTGTGAGTTTGAGGCCAGCCTAGTCTACATAGAGAGTGCCAGGACAGCCAGGAGAGAGTCCTTGCCTCAAAATAAATAACAAGTAAATAAACAAATAAAAAAAGGTTTGAGGCCAACCTGGACTATATATATAAACCAAGACCTTGTCTCAAAAAAAATAATTAGATAAAAAAAAAATTTCTAGCGAATGTATTGGCAGGTAGGTTTATACACACAAATTTTAATAATCGCTACTAAAATCTGACTGGAGTCTTAAGCAAATTTTAAAATTTGCATTCCAGAAAATGCACTACGTATGAAAAATATAAAAATGATACATATTCAACTTGGCACAACTCTGGGGAAAACCGACTTTGGCAAACACAAAACAACAAATCTCAGTAATCACTGGCCAGGGGGTAGAGCTCCTCACTGCTGTCAGGAATATGGTGGCTCTGCTCTGCAGTCACTCTCCTGGTCTAACACTCCATAATGCTATATACAAGAGCTGCTGCACACATGACATAATGGAAATCACTGAAGACACACCTTAGTACCACCAATAAATAGTACTTAAAACCCAACAATTGAGCTAAACATTTGATGGGATACAGAGATAACAGCTCAAGCTGTTAAGAGCACTGCCTGTCCTTCCAGAGGACCCGAGTTCAATTCCCAGAACCCACATGGCAGCTCACAACCCTTTGTAACTTCAGTTCCAGGATATTTGTCCTCTTTTAGCCTCTGACCAGGCATGCACATGACCCACATAAAAATAAAATAAATCATTTTAAAAAGCCTGATGATTAAATCAGTAGTTAGAATGGGCAGGCTTTAATTCACAATTTTTCTAAAGTTCTGTTTCCTTATATTTTTCAACCTATCTTAATTCATAAATTCCATAGCTGATTTTCACTTGACAATTGTTAGCCATACTAAAAACTCAAAAGTCTTTTAGCCCCCAAACTGACTCAATCTTCCTTACTAACAATGAAAAGACACAGGAGGGAGGAAGAAAGAAAATACTAGGCATAAAAGCATGATCTGTGAAGAAAACACTAAAACAAATAATACAAGCAAACAGGCAAAATCCACTAGTGATCTGGTGGCACTATGGATTACTTAGGAATGAACTCAGTCCTTTTGAGTCTCCTAGTTCCCAGGGGAGAACTTAAGCCCTAAACCCCCACCCCCCATCCCCGACACCATAGCAGCCCTTCTAGCTAGCTGAAGAATACAGTGGATGTTTAAAAGTAAAGGAATGAAAACAGGGGGAAAGGTATCTTCCCGAAAAAAAGAAAAAGCAATCTTGGAACGACAGAGAAAATTAACAGTGCCAAAAAGGGTAGAAACTTCTTAAATTATAGCAGAGGAACAGCAAGAAGGGGAAGTAGATTATTTTTAAAAAGGGGGTGGAGGGGCCAATGACTAGCGTTACAAATGGAGTGGAAAGGAGACTGAGAAGGGAAAAACTGGAGAACAAAGTGAAAGAGGGGTGCGGAAGCCAAAATGAAGCCAATTTCTCTAGTCTCTTCTGAGTATCAACAGAACCAGAAGATGGACCTTGAGTGCGCTTCGGCTCCCCTGCAAACTGCACTGCAACTGCATTTGAAGACAACCTAAAAAATCACTTTCTAAACAAACTCTAGCTCATACGGAACGGGGCTCTCTCGCTGAAATCCTTCCTCCCAGCATTCTCATCAGCTGCTGCGGCTGCTTTTTCCCAACAAGTATTTTTCAAGTAGTTCTAAAACAGACGCGCCCAGCTATGACAAAGACCCATCGACGGGTCCGGGTAACAACCATTCTAACACACTGTGGATTCCCGCACACAATTCCGCCGCGAGATGCCAAAAGACGGTGACGTGGTTGCTTTGCAGGTCAAAGGAGCATCAATCACCACGTTAGCAGCCGGCACCGAATCCCCCGCCTCCCGGGCACAGTCAGCCTGACTCAGAACAGCACCCTGCGCCTCTCGGCTGCTCCGGGCTCCCTCTGCGCCAAGGCGGACGGCCGGGGCACGAGACCTCACCGACATGCCGGGTCTCTGCCCCAAGCGGGAGGAAGACCGGCACCAGGAAGGAAGCGCCCCAAAGGGGGAAACGAGGAGACGGCGGCTCAGCAAATGCGCTCAGGTCCGAGCCATTCTCGGCCCGCCAGCGGCCCGCCCCGGTATCCCCAAGCAGAACGGGCCCGGGCTGCCCGCCGCGGCGCCGGGACGACGGAGCTCCCGCTCTCCTCCCACCCGCTCTCTTGCACTCACCGTGGTGCAGCCGTCCGCTCCGTTGCCCAGCCCGGCCCGCCCTGCGCTGCCGCCCGCGGCCGCCAACCCCGCTGCTGCTCTCCG
>LZPO01107914.1:318446-336500 GCA_001675575.1 Neotoma lepida
AAAAAAAAAAAAAAAGAGTCACTTTCCGAATCAGGCCACGGTACAATGTGGGCTTCCCCTGGAGCAGGATGTAGCAGTTCAGATAGAATCCACTAAGGCGCTACAGTGTAATTTCACCTGCTTCATTCGCTTTAACTTCTGTTAGGTTCTCTCTTGGCAGAATTACAAGCAGGGAAACCTAGATTCTAGAGAGTACTGCATTGACAGGGAGGTGAGGTACAAACCATCCCTTTGATAACCAGCCCCCAGATAGTTTGAGAGTTAGCTGTCCTGGAATGTCCACTTCTGCTCGCCCCGTTTGGTATCCAGACCTCATAGATGATTAGACCCCAAACGGCCGCCCGCGCAGTGAGATGGAAGGAGAAGAGAAAACACTTGACATTTCTATTTTAAGTGGCTACAGAGTGCCAGCTTGCAGGGAAGAGATTCAACCTTTTGGAAGGCCTGCCTCCCGGAGAACAAATGAGAAATAAAGGTCACAGTCTTAGTTCCTCCCTGCTCCTTGCCCCTAAATTGGACTCCAGAATCAATTTCTATACAGAGAGGGAGGAGCTGTCAAATGAATTCTGCCTACACCCAGGGTATTAGTTAACTCAGCCTGGGCTGTCAAGTGTGAGCTGGAAAGACCCACAGAGCCTCTAAGGCCATTCCTGATTTTCAAGTGAAAAGGTTCCTGATCTCCCTTGGCACCCTCCGGTAAAAGTGGCTTTTTGTCCTGTTGCTCTATGTCTGTGTTATTTCCACCATAGTGTCTTCCGTGGCTGAAAAGACAGGTTTCTTTAAAACTGTTTTAAACCCTAGTTTCCAAAAAGGCCTGGGTGAAATAGACGTTGGGCCACTGCTGAAACCGGAATGTTTTCCTTCCGAAAGAAAGACCCAGTGTGTGGTTTGGTGATCAGGGGTTTGTATAATAGTCAGCTTTGCCTGCGGCTGCTGAGACAGGAGTAAACAGGGCTGGTCACATGATGTGGCAAGGAGGGTAAGGGCAGATTTCAACCCAACCTTGATGCTACTACCTAAGCCTGGCAAATCTCACTGATTGCCTTGAGTTTTAGCATGATTGTGTGATCTCAGTCTTTATAATTTTAGGTTCCACTTGAAGACGCTTTTGATAGCAGCCTTCCTTTGCAGGGAGGTAAACAAAAGACTACCAGGAAACATAGGAAAGATGTCATTGGAGAGAGACACAGAGGTGAGCTCCCAGAGCATAAACCTGCCCTGAGCTGGCAGTGAACGCCAAAGAGAACACTGCTTTGGTAATGTTAAGCAGAGCCAGAAGTTTGCTGACTTTTTTGTTTGTTTGTTTGTTTTTCGAGACAGGGTTTCTCTGTGTAGTTTTGGTGCCTGTCCTGGATCTTGCTCTGTAGACCAGGCTGGCCCCAACTCAGATGCGTCACCACTGCCTGGCCTGACTTTTTTTTTTAATGGTGGTAAAATATATATTGCACAAAATTTAGCATTTTAACAAGCTTTGTAGCGTTCAGTACATTTATATTATTGTGCAGCCATCACCACCATCTATCTCTAGAATTTTCTCATTTTTCTCTAACTGAAAGTACCAATAAATACTAACTCTCCATTCCCCAATGTTCTACCCCTGGCAATGTCCATTGCACTTTCTGTCCATGTGGTTTTTGAACATTCTAGAAACCTCATATAAGAGAAATCATATGGTGTTTGTCCTTTTGTGACAGCTCACTCCATTTAGCATAACATTTTAAAGGTTCCCCCCAGCTTGACTTTTTTCTTACTAAAATTTTCATTTTATATATCCATTGTACCTAATCCTGTGTCACATAAGGACACTCACACCCCATTCCTCCCCGCTCATTTCTCCCTCTCATTTGTCTCCTCTGTTCTCCTAGGTAGTTTTGCTTCTCCTTTCGTGTGTGTGTGTGTGTGTGTGTGTGTGTGTGTGTGTGTGTGATTTTTGTATCCATGTAAAATTTAGGAGCCAAAAATGAGAGAGAGAATACAATATTTAAGGCTGGCTTAATTCACTTAATATATTGTCTCCAGTTTTATCCATTTTCCTGCAAATGGTAAAACTTTGTTCCTCATGGCTAAAAAAACCCATGTGTACATGGGGCACATTTTCCTTCTCTGTTGCTCTGCTGCTGGCCACTGAGGCTGGTTCCATGACTCAGCCGTTGTGAACAGCGCTGTGGTCAACATGGATGTGCAAGTGTCTGTGGTGTTGACTTGGAGACATGTGGTATAACCAGGAGCTGTGTAGCGGAGTCATGTGGTTGATCTAGTTTGAGGTTTTTGTTGGTTTGGTTTTTTTGTTTGTTTGTTTGTTTGTTTTGATTTTGTTTTCAAGACAGGGGCTCTGTATATAGCCTTGGCTATCCTGGAACTCACTATGTAGCCCAGGCTAACCTCTAACTCACAGAGATTTGCTTGCCTCTGCCTCCTGAGTGCTTGGATAAAAGGTGTTGCCATCATGCCTGGCTGTTTTGAGATTTTTGTTTGTTTGTAGCCAGGGTTTCCCTTTGTAGCCCTGGCTGTCCTGGAACTTGCTCTGTATACCAGGCTGGCCTCAAACTCAGAGATCCACCTGCCTCTGTCTTCCAAGTGCCGGGATTAAAGGCGTGCACCATCATGCCCAGCATTATTTTGAGTTTTTTGACAAGCTTCCATACTGAATTTCCATAGTGGATGGAGTAGCTTTCATTCCCACCAGCAGTAGATGTCTTTTTGTCCATGTCTTTGCCAGCACTTGCTGTTACCTGTTTTTGTTTTTCTAGTTTTTCAAGATAGGGTTTCTCTATATAACAGCTCTGGTTGTCCTGGAACTCACTTTGGAGACAAGGCTGGCCTTGAATTTACAGAGATCTGCCTCTGGAGTGGTGGGATTAAAGGCATGGGCCACTGCCGCTGGGCTGTTACTTGTTAACACCTGCCACTCTGATTTAGGTGAGATGGAGTCTCAATATAGTTTTGGTTTGCATTTCTTTGACGGCTGGTGGGGTGGACAGTTTTCCGTGCTTATTGGCTATCTGCATTTCATCTTTTGAGAACCAGCTGTCCATTTTGAAAGCTCTTTTATTGACTGGTTGTTTGCTTTCCTGTTGGTTAGCTTTTTGAGTTCTTTGCATAGTCTAGCTGTTAATCTCCTGTCAGATGTACAGCTAGAAAAGACTCTTCTGTAAGCTGTCTCTTCACCAGCATTGCCTTTGCTGCAGTAAGGCTTTTGAACATCGTGAGGTCCCATGTGTGATTGTTGGCATTCTTTTTTATTTTTCATAATGGAATGTTCAGTTGTTCTGGCTGCCTTTGGTAAAGACTGTCCTTCCTCTACTGAATTCTCTTTGTACTTTTCTTAAAAATCAATTGTTCAAAAATGTCTGGTCTATTTCTGGACTCTAAATACCACATTGCTTTGAGTACTGTGGTGTTACAATCCTTGATGTCAGGTGACATCTTCTAACTTTGTATACTTTTCTTCCCCTCTTCCTCCGTTCTCCCTCCCTCCTTCTCCTNCTCCTCCTCTTCCTCCATTCTCCTCCTCTTCTTCTCTTCTTTTTTGAGTCTCATTATCACTTGATAGATCAGGCTGGCCTGAGTTCACTATGTAGTGCAGGCTGGCTTCAGACTTGGGGAATTCTCCTGTTTCAGCTTTCCAGTGCTGTGCATACCACTGTGTCAGGTTAAGCAATTCTAATTGCACAGAAGAATATTTCTCATACTACTTTTTGTTTGTTCTGTTTGTGTGTGTGTGTGTGTTTATGTTTGAGGAAAAGTCTCCATATGTAGTGCAGGCTGGGTTGCAGGCATGAAGTGCCACACCTGGCTCTAATCTTCATTTTATATTTCTTCCTCCTCCCCTGGAGGTCCTAGGCCCATTGGGGGGCTTCCCACAGCAGGACTGTCTCTTGTTNCCTTGAATAGTATCATTCTTCTCCAGCTCTGTTTTACCCAGTGTGTGCTTTTGGTGTAGGATAAACACCTTCGGTTCTTTCCATGTCTCAGGTCAGTTTCTGCTTCTGGTTACTGCTGTCCATTAGCCTGTTGTATTCTCCTCCTCTTCCTTGTTTTTTCCTTTTTGGCGAGGGTATCACTCTGCAGCCCAGGCTGGCCTGAACCTTGCTGTGTAGAGCAGGTTGTCTTTGCACNCTTGGAGACCTTCTTGCCTCAGGCTCCTTAGTGCTGGGATTCCAGAAGTAAGCCACCACACCTGGATTCCCTGTTTCCTTCTCTATGTTCTGTATTGTGGGAACAGCTGAGACAAGTCAGCTGGTGAGGAGCTTTCCTGTCATGCCTGGCCACCTGAGTTCAGTTCCTGGCCCCATGTGATGGAAGGATTGAATCAACCCCTGCAAGCTGTCCTCTGACCTCCACATATATGGCATGCATTCTCGGCATAGCCAGGAATGATGGCACACGCCCCGAATCACAGCACTTGGGAGGCAGAGATAGGTGAATCTCTGTGAGTTTCAGGCCAGTTTGGTCCTACAGAGTGAGTTCCAGGACAGCCAGGGCTGTGAACTCTGTCTCGAAAACAAAAATAGAAAACAGGTAAATGAATGTGTGTTGTGCAACTGACCAAAGTATTCCAGGCACACTCTGGTATAGGCAGAGATTCAGGTATTTTTCTTGCTGGGAAGAAGACATGTCTGTTAACATGATTGAATATTAATGAACTTTGAGTAGCTGTGCTCACACGTTCATATATTGGAATTGTGTTTGACTAAGCCATTTATTGTAGTTTTTTGAGCCTGAGCTGAGGGCATATTATTCTTTCCAGTTAAACTGAGCCTACTGGATTTGGCTCGTCTTTGCAACCTGTTGAGATCTCCTTGGATCCTGTCTTTGATATTTTCCCCAGGGTCATGCTATCTAAGAATTTGATTACCATACCATCTGTTTCTTCACTCAAGCCATTGATAAAAATATTGACTAGAATGAAAAGGATGAAAGCCAATAGCTTGTTGTTGAAAACTTTCATTCATTGTGGCCAGTTAGTTCCCTTTGGCTACAGATATTTAACTAAATATAGACCCATCAAATATTGTTTGGTGTGTTGAGCAAGGCCACCGTGCAAGCCTAGTTAATGCAGATTATATTAGAATATATATTATATATATTATATTATATATAATATATTATATTAGAAGGGTCTAGAAGGACTGACAACTCCCCAACTCACCCTTGGCTGGAGCCTAGGACCCCTACTTGTTTTTTTTGCCTTGGTCCTGAGCTTGGCAGCAGGAACATCACCCTTCTTTCTGTGGCTGTTGTTGCAGCCAGTTTTTAGCTACTTGTTGTGGCAAACCAAGATCATTATAATTTTCTTCTAACTCCTGCATGTCATGTCTTCTCCTTCTCANCTTAAATACTTAAGTCCCCTGAGGAACTGTCAGTGACTCCTCAAGGCCTCTTTGGTCTGGCCTTGGGGGCCTCTCCGTGTTAGTCTGATTCCCTTCCTGTGTAGTGCGGCATCTCTTCACCTTCTTCACTTTCTGCTGTCTTCCAAGAAGGCTGCACGCCTTTCTCCGTGGTACCATCTGAGACTTGTAGCTTTTGTTTGAGTTGTCCCTTGCCCAGCCTTAGCCTTACCACAGTTCTTCTGAGAGACTTTCCTGGCCCTGCAGCCACCCCCCCACCCTCACCCCCACCTCCATGAGCCCCCTTCAGCACCTCGTGTTTGGAATTCCTGTTTAGTACTTCAGGGCCGACCTGAATTGTCGTTGTTTTTAAAATTACATTTTTAAAATTTATTTTTATTTTGTGTGCATTGGTGTTTTGCCTGCATGTATATCTGTGTGAAGGTGTTGGATCCTGAGTTACAGGCAGTTGTGAGCTGCCATGTGGGTGCTGGGAATTGAACCCAGGTCTTCTGGAAGACCAGTCATTGCTCCTAACCGCTGAGCCATTAATCTAGCCCTAAAACTACAATTTTTATTGTTGACTTTCTGTGTGTATATATGTGTGAAGGCTCATTAGTATCATGGCATGTGTAGAAGTCGGAGGAGTTTACTGTCCCCAACCAGGTAGGTCCTCAGATCCTTAGACTTGTCAGCAGGTGTCTTTATCAGCTGAGCCATCTCACCAGCCCTTGGCAATCTGTTTTTATAATAGCCCCCAAACTGTTTATATTATAAATTTCTCTGTGACTTATGCCCATAGTTCCAGCTGTTTGGGAGGCTGAGAATGGAGGGTTATGAGTTTGAGGCTCATCTGTGTAACACAGTGATGCCCTTATGTGTATGGTAGCATATGCTTGAGAAACTGAAGCAAACAAAGCAAATCCCTTTTCCTGGGGAAGAGACATTGTGTCTTATACTTTGCAAGCCATCATCCCTTACCCTCTTTTGTGAAGCATGTGCAGTTTAGTGTGTTGGCCAGCTTTCTGTTGCTGGAATAAAATCCCAAGGTAATCACCGAAGAAGAGGGAAAGTTCATGGTTTTGTGGATGGAATCACATACCAGGTACTCTTTTGTGTCTGGCTTGTGTCATGCAGCAACCATTTTGAGATTCAGTGAGATGGTTGTGTGTATTATCACTCAGTTCTGCACCTTCTCACAGGGTAGTTCCACTGCATCGGGAGACTGAATTTGTTACCCATTCTCCTGTGAATGGACACTTGAACTGTCTCTGGTTTGGGGCCATTTTGACTCAAACTAAGGGCAACTTTTCTTTCTACGTGTGTGTGTGTGTGTGTGTGTGTGTGTGTGTGTGTGTATCCAGGGGTTGATGTTGAGTGTCTTCTTCATTTGCTTTTCACTTTATATATTGAAGAGAAGTGGAACTTCTCATGGGACTGAAAGCAAGACGTTTGGCTAGTCTAGTGCTGGGGTTACAGGTGGGTTGCTGTGCCGTGGGCACATAAATGGGTACTGGGGATTGGGACTCCAGCACCAACACTTACATGGGAAGTGCTTTACCTTCTGAGCTGTTTCCCCAGCCATGTCTGCTTTATTGTTGTTGGGTTTTGTTTTGTAAAAGATTTGGGACTAGAGAGATGCCATAATGGTTAAGAGCACTTGTTGCTCTTCCAGAGAGCCTGAGTTTGGTTCCCAGCACCCACCCGGTGGCTCTCAATAATCCCTAACTCCAGCCCAGGGAATCTGATGCCCTGTTCTGACCTCTGATTGCTCTAGGCATGCACATAATGCACATCCATACATGCAGAAAAAACACGCATATACATAAAATAATTAATATAATTTAAAAAGGTGTATTTAATGTACCTGAATGTGTGTGTGTGCACATATGCATAGAGGTGCCCATGGAGGGCATAAGAAGGAGTTTGTCCCCCTGGAACTGGAGTTACAGGGGCTTGTAAGCTGCCCAATGTGGGTGCTAGGAACCAAACCTGGCTCTTCTGCTAGAACAAGTGCTCTTTACTGTTGAGCTGTCTCTCCAGCTCCCTTTGAAACAAAAGAAATTTTTTAAAGATTTATTTGTTTATGCACCTAGGTGTTTCTGTACATACATTTGCACACCAGAAGAAGGCATTGGATCCCATGGCACTGCAGTTATATAGATGGCTGTGAGCCACCGTGTGGGTGCTGGGAATTGAACTCAGGTCCTCTGGAAGAGCAGCCAGTGCTCTTAACTGCTGAGCCATCCCTTCAGCCCTGAAAAGAATTATTTTACACTTTTTGTTTAAGATTTATTGATTTTTATATGTAGGAATGTTTTGCTTTTGTGTATGTGTGTACCCTTGGGGGGTCAGGGAACGGTGTTTGATCTGGAACTGGAGTTATGGATGGCTATGAGCCACCATGTGGGCACTGGGAATCGAACCATGGTCCTCTGCAAGAGCAACAAGGACTTTAAGCTCCTGAGCCATCTCTCAGGCCTCTACATTTCTTGTGTGTGTGTGTTTGCAGTTGTATGTGCCATGTCATGTGTGTGGAAGTCAGAAGTCAGCTTGCACAAGTTCATTCTCCATTGTTATATGTGGGTGCCAGGTACTGCACTCAGCTCATCAGGCTTGGCAGCAAGGGTCTTCCACCTATGAATCCGTCTAGCTGGCATGAGAAATATAATTTTATTTGTATTTTAACCTTATAACCTCGTGCTTGTAGATTCCTTACCATTTTCTGGAGACTGTATTATTTAGTCTGTAAACAGAGGCAGTCTTCTTTAAAAAAGAATTTTTTTAAAAAATCTGATTATGTCATTTTCCCCCCTTCCCATTCCTCCTTCCATCTCTTCCCATGCACCATGCACCCACACGTGTTCCTGTCTCTTATACACATCTAGATGTGTATAAGAGACAGCACAGAGACCACCTGCCTCAGCCTCCCAAGTGCTGGGATTGAAGGCGTGAGCTACCATACCTGGCAAGGACTCTAGTTTTTAAATTGTTGTTACACACACACACACATACACACACACACATACACACACACACACACACAGGAATATATATTCCTAAGTATTTAAGTAAAACCTGCTCAGTCCATATGTTACTTGTACTATATAATTTTAGGGCTGACTATTTGGTATTGGATAACCAATTTGGGGGGGCGTCTTCCCTGGGGAAGACTATTTCTCCTGATCTCAGCATTCCTTAGTTGCCTCTAGTTCTAGGGTGGGGGCCCCATAAGATTTCCCCCTTCCATATTGGCATGTCTGTTGCTGACATCCTTGTTCAGGTCTTGTTAAGGCACTCATGTCAGTGGGACTTCCTGGGTGCAGCTTCCCTGAGGTGTCTAGGAGATGAAAGCTCACAGCAGACTTTGTGTTCTCTTGGCTCTTACAATCTTCCACACCTGTTCTGCTGTGGTCCCCAAGCTCTAGGTGTAGGAGTTGTGCTGTAGACATCTCAGGGGCACTTGTTCTCCACATTTTGATCCGTTGTGGTTTTCTGTAATGATCTCTGTCTGTTGCAAGGAGACATTTCATTTCAGTCTTTTTTACCTTCTGTTTCCTCTCCTTCCACTTGACTTTGTGTTCTTATTCTTTCTTGTTATATAATTTAATAAATTCACTTTGTTTTTCAGTTTGTGTATGTGCATGCATGTGCGTGCTCACACATGGCCCTGTCTCTTATACACATCTAGATGTGTATAAGAGACAGGTGCATGCATGTGCGTGCTCACACATGGCCACTGTGCACGCATGGAGGTCAGAGGACAACTTGCAGACTTTGGTTCTCTTCTTCCACCATGTGGGTTCCAAGGCTCAAACTCAGACTTGGCAGTTTGAGTCCTTATTCTTGACCTGGGTGGACTTGATTGTCATTTCTTTTTCTTTTTCTTTTTTTTTTTTTTTGGTTTTTCGAGACAGGGTTTCTTTGTGTAGCTTTGCGCCTTTCCTGGAACTCACTCAGTAGCCCGGGCTGGCCTCGAACTCACAGAGATCCGCCTGCCTCTGCCTCCCAAGTGCTGGGATTAAAGGCGTGCGCCACCACCGCCCGGCTTGATTGTCATTTCTTGTTGTTAATGAGAATAATGGCTACTCCTTATGGAGTACCAAATATTGTACCAGGCCCAGTACATGAACTGTTTTACATAATTCTCATGGCACTGCTGTGAAATAGGTATTGCCACATCCATCCTAAGGATATGGAACAGAAGCTGAAAAGGACAAATCATTTACCAAGATCATTCAGTATTCCATACATGTTGGAGATGAGATTTGAACCCACAGGTGGTCATATAGTTTTGACACATATGCTTTTTCACAGTGGGCTAGAGGCAGAGCTGGCCCTTTAAGGATTCTGCTCCTGATTTCAGGTCAGATGTTAAGAACAATCCTCTCCCAGAATCCCATGTATGGAATGATGGGAATACAGAGACTCTTAGAAAAATGCCGTGTTCCTGGCTGCCCTCTGCAATGCTGCGGTTCCAGCTGGCCACAGTCATTTCCCTCTGGTTGTGTTGGCAGAAGAAGTTAATAGGAACAATCCCCTTCTGGACCCTGGTGCCTTTCCCTGTGTGGCGAATACCTTATTCAGCCCCTACTGGGATGGGGTGTCATAGGGACCTTAGCCATAGCTGTAAACAAGGCTCAGGCTGCCTGGTCAGAGTGGCCTTGGGGAGGAGTGATTTGGCCTCTCAGGATCCCATTTCAGTTGGCTGCATTGCAAGGCCACTTCCAGCGTCACTGTCTCTGACCCTGAGGGGGATGTCTCAGCTTTGATTGAAGGTCCTGGCTGAAGGGAAGGGGTGGGGAGAAACTTGGCAGCATAGCAGATGACATCAGCATGGGTGCCACTTGGAGGAACTGGGTGGGATTTGGGAGTGGAGTTGGTGGCTTCAAACCTGAGTCTCCTGGCTGGCCCTCTGGACATAGATTTTTAATTGTTTCTCGACAGCTCTTTTATGGGTCAGCTCTCCGAGGCCTCTGATTCCTCCTAATGAGGTTGGCTGCGGCCCCGGAGAACTGCCCTCATCAGCAGGTTAGTGCTTTCTCCAAGAAGAGGGCTCTGGCACTAAACCAGATTACCCAGTGTCACTTTTTACTGAGAACATGCCCTGATCTGAGATTGTGAAAGTTGTGTTGGCTGCCAGGATGGAAGGGTGAGGGCCCGGGCTCAGGTGGGGCAGGTGGGAGTGAGTGTCAGGGTCACACTTACCTGTTTTTGGAGGGGGAGGCTGCTGAGATCA
This sequence comes from Neotoma lepida, assembly GCA_001675575.1. Lineage (NCBI taxonomy): Eukaryota > Metazoa > Chordata > Mammalia > Rodentia > Cricetidae > Neotoma > Neotoma lepida. Next base: position 329,016 of record LZPO01107914.1, read on the forward strand.
AACCCATCGCACATGCTAAGCATGTGGTCTGTCACAGCTACATTCTAGCTCTTGGGCTGTCTTCCAGGTACCTAGCTGACTTTTGTCACACTGGTTGTTGGGTTGGCGTGCTCATCCTTGCAGGCCTCTGCCCAGTGTGCCTGTCTAGCACTGCTATCACCCACACAAGAGGCCTAGAAGACCTGTGGGCATGTGTGTACTGGCAAGTGTGGCACACGTTGCTCAGCACATGGAGAGCGTAGTGTGCCTGCTTCTACCAGGGCTCTTCCCAGCCTCCCTCCCAATGTCCCCTCATTACTTGACTATTAGATTCCAGATGACTTTGCTGCTGACCTTAACCCTAACTGTAAGACATACTGACGAGGCAAGGCTCTTCCTGGCTGCTGGAAGTCAGTGATTATAAATCACACACACGGAACCCAGCATAGTATGCCTCTGAAAACGAAGGTTGAAAGACAAGGCTTGTAATCTCCAGAGACTCCTCTGGAACTGGTCTCCTGGCCTCCCAGGGTGGACCTCATCCAGGGCTGACTCTGAGGTATGCTGCTGGAGAGCCAGGCCAGCAGGGTGCTGGTGCTCTGTGGCTTAGTTGAGGTCATCATGTTTGCACAACGGACTCCCAGTCTTGTGACCTTGTGACCTTATTTACGGGATTTCTTTCCTCTCTTTTTCCCAGATGCTGTGACTGTGACAGACTCACTGGGGTTTGTCCATGTTGGGGAGGAAGCTTCCTTCCAGGTGTGACTCTGTGCATCTGGGCATGTCTGAAGTACCCTGGGCCCATGGACCTGAAGGAGAAGCATCTGGTGGGCCCAGCTCTCTTGCTGTATGGCTATTATGAGGGTATCTCACCCGGGGTTTCTGGGAAATCTTCAGCTCGGGTTTTTACACTGAGTGTGAGAGAAGGGGGGGTGCTGTGAGGCCTGGGGGGGATATAACTGTGACCCCCTTCTCAGAGGTCAGTATTGCCTGGCTGGGATGAATACAGGGTTAAGGGTAGCCCAGTTAACAAGGCTGCATGACAGCAGGCTTTCTGATTGGGTTTGATCCCAAGCCAGCCTTGCCCAGAGCTGTGTAATTTGGTTTGTTTGTGCTGTGCTAGGGCTGTGCCCCAACCTGCCTAGCCATGTTGAAGACTGTTGGGCACCCTGTCTGTGGTTAGGGACAAGCACCTCATCAGATTCCAAACACAGCTGTATGTTAATCAACAGAATTGAGCTGGGCCTGGTGGGACAAGTCTAATCCCACTTACTTGTAGAGGCTGAGGCAGGAGAATTGCAAATTTGGGGCATGCCTGGACTACATGGAAGTAGATTTAGAATATTCTTCTCCTGTGGCAAAGACTGCCCCCGGGAAGTCTTTGTGTCTCTTGCCTGACTTCTGTATCCCCTACTAATAGACCCCCGTCTCTGCTCTGTCCCTCTTGGGAGTTTCTGGAGTCCTGAGTCCTGGACTCGATAGCCACATACCAGCAGCAGCAGCCATGTTTACGGAGCGTTGGCCTTAGACCGACAGAGCCCTAGCGGCTGGGGAGATGGCTCCCAACTTGTAGAGGATCAGTCTAGCTGAGGGTTAGCAGCATAGTCAATTTAGTAATAGAACCCTCTGGGCTTTTGATCTACGTGTGGACCTTTTCTTTTTTAATTTTTTTATTTATTATGAGTGTGTATGTGGTGTGTGCAGTGTGTGTGGTGTGTGCAGTGTATGCGGCACACGTACCACAGCGTGCAGGTGGAGGACAACTTGGAGTTGGTTCTCTTCTTTCATCTTTGCTTGGGTTCTGGGGATTGAACTTGGTCATCAGACTTGTGTGGCAAGTGCTTTACCCACTGTGCCATCTTGCCAGCCCAGGAAGGGTCTCTTCAATAATACACTGGGCTCGAAAGGTAAACTCTAATAATAACACCCAGGATTCTCAGAAGGCTTCTTGGAGAAAAGGGATTAAGAGGAGTTTGTGTGGTGACAGTTGCTCAGGTGGTCTGTGGTCAACGCCCTAGTCCAGGACTGGTTTGTCTGTTGCTGGATAACTTTTAGCACCCAGTCCTCTCTCTTTCGGACCCACCAGTTCCCAGCCTGTCTGGAAGCACATGGTGGATGAGCTACAGCAGTGCCAATTTGGGCCCCTGTTTCTGAGATAACAGGGCTATTTTCCTATCATTGAGGCAGTGTGGGAAATGGGTTAAAGGGGGAAGGACCGTGTTGCTGTCTACACAGCACCCTGTGCACTCTGAGGAGTGCCATGGAGCAGGCAGAGCTTTGCTGCCTGGTTTCCACCCTAGCAGTGACTTCCCAGAACAGAGGGACAGGAGTCATTCTCGGTGGCTACAGCTGATAGTCCTCACAGAGACTGGTACAGAAGCTGACCCCGCCCATCCCTCTTTCCTGCTCCCAGCAAAGACTTCCTGCCCTTAACCTCTGGACTGCCCAGCCCCTCCTTTCTGTCCCCATTCTACTGTTTGGCAGGGGCCCCACAGGGAGGTACACAGGCCAGCGAGGGGGAGGGGAGAGGCTGGCCTGTGCTGGGAGGTACTCGCTCTTTTTCCCCATAGCAGCTGGAGAGGGTGTAGTCTAGGAGACAGAGGGCCCTGGAGAAACACGCTCAGCCTCCAGCCTGCTCTCCAGCCAAGGGACCCATTAGGCTGTCCTCACTCCCTGGGGTGTTGTATCACCATACTGAAGATGGCCTGTCCATTAGCAGAGGAATGTCCAGTCCCCTCCCAGTGCCTTACCTCTTCCTTTACCCAGAGTGTCTGTATTGACTTCTTCTATGTCAAACCAGGGGCCCAGAGCCATGGTTTTAGAGCCCTAGTCACTCAGACCAGGCTTAAAGTGCAGAGTGGGAGCTTTTTTGCCTGTACCTAGGCTCGGTGGCACACGCCTTTAACCTTGGCACTCAGGAGACAAAGGCAAGCAGATCACTTGAGTTTGAGGCCAACCTGGTCTACGTACACAGTGAGTTTCAAGACAGCCAGAGCTATACAGAGAGACTCTGTCTCAAACAAACAAACAAACAAACCAAAGATCCAGGTGTACCCAGGCAGCCCTGGTCTCTGGTGTGCCTAATACAAAGCTTCCCTTGGTGGATCAGCAGCTTGTGGGGTCTCCAGATCACCTGGAAGGAAGGTGTTAGGATTCTAAGAAGCCCTTTTAGCTGGCCTTGCTTTCTCCCTCTGCCTCCTAGAAGTTTCTGCTGGAATCCCTGCTGGCTGCCCCTCCCTGCTGCAGGATGTGCTGCTATTAATAAGGCATGGGGTCTCTCCCCTCCTCCCTGCAGCTCTCACCATGGAAGGCTGCTGTTGCCTGGGCTCCATGCTCTGAGTGGCAGGGAACTCTATGGGTGATGAGCTCAGCCACAGTGGGGTCCTAACTAGTGACCTGGGGGCAGTGGACAGGTAGTCTGGCAAGAGAGCCAGGATTTATGTTTCCCAGAGTACTCCTGGATGCTAGCATTTGGCCTCGGGGCCCCAAGCCCTTGACAGCTTCTTTCATCTGTCCAAATGTCCCTCTGTCCATCTGGCTGTCCTCTAGCTGTATCTTGCCTCTGTGGTCACCCTGCACTGGCCTCCTCTGAAGGGTCAAACTCTTGGACATCTGTCAAATTGTGGACCAACTTTTGCCTCTCAACCCTCCTTTCTTTGCCCTCCTCCTTCCTCTCTCTCCTCTCCCTCCCCCTACCTCCCTCCCTCTCAGAGCTGCTGTTGCTGCCTGCCGCCTCCTCCTCCCTCCCCGAATCTGCAGCGTGACTGGAAATAGGTTGAATTAATCAGCAGATTCAAGCTCTGCTCTGCTGCGCCCAATGCTCTGCAGCACCGGCTTCTCACTCACACACTCTCTCATTCTGTTCTGCTTCTCTCTCCATCCTTGAGGGTGGTGTTGGGAGTTACTATACCTGACTGCTTGTCCCTCAGGCTCTGCCCCATGCTTTTCAAGCAGGCAGAGCTATGGCTACCCTACCAGGGCAAGCACAGCGCGGTGAGTATGCCAACTTGACTTTCACAGTTCTAACTGCCTCCTTCCCTGCTGATGAGGGAGGGAGTCTTTGGGTGGTGGTTGCCGAAGGAGTCCTGAAGATGCTGCAGAGCAGGAAGCAGCTAGGATGAGCCTGGGATAACCAGGGCTTTGGAAGGACATTGGGACTGAGAGCCAAAAAGCTAGCATGTCTTGGAATGGCCAGCCAGGTTTTCCAGTTACCCAGAGCAGCCTTAGGGATTGAGTTTCCCAGAGGTGAAAAGGATGCTGGGACCCAAGGCTCCATGGACAGGTGACAAAAGCTCATGGCCTGGATGCCATCCCTTCTCTATAATGAAGGGACTTTTTTTTCCTGCTGGATCACTCAGGTAACTGAGTCAGGGTTGGGGTAGTTTCCTCTGAGTTTCTGTGGCTACTGAAGGTGGGGGAAAGTGCTGAGGTCTGCCTGAGCCTTTACGAGGAAGAAGAGTAAGTGGCCTGCTCTGCCTCTGCTTTACCAGCTGCAGATGAGTCCAGATGTGCCAGGCAGACTCAGAGGGTGGGGAGTGACTGGCTGTCCTTCAGTGACTTGGGTTTGTGCTGAGTTCAACTTTGATTCCTCTCCATCTGTACCGATTAAAGCAGCTGTGATGGAGTGACCTGGCAAAGGAGCCCAGCTGGTTATAACTGGTGGGCATCTGTTGTCAAGGCTTCTATTTGTAACCTGCCTTCCTGAATGTACAGCCATAATTTCCTGCTTCTGAAACAGGTAGAGTAGGAAGAAAAGTGGAGAGAACCTCAGAGGTGCTCTACAGGGACACAGGCAAGGTGCTGGGGACTTCTTGCTTAGGTGGGTGTAAAAAAGCCCAATGCACTAGTTATTGGGAGGCTCATTAGACCACCTGATGCTAGTTATACACCTTGGCAATGGGGTCCTGCTCAGTGCTAGATCGATGCTTGTGATTGTCAGTCATTTTGCCCTCGCTGTTCCCCATGAATGTTAAGTTCAGCTAGTATTCTTCCTTAGTGGTGGAACAGAGAGAACCAGCCCAGCTTGTGATGGCATCCAGCCTCCTGAGTCAAGACTTCCTTTTTTGCCCAGCATGGTGGGCAAATCTCAGTGCTTAGGAGGCAGAGGCAGGCAGACCTCTGACTTTGAGGGCAGCCTGGTCTACATAATGGGTTCCAGGCCAGCCAGGGTTACATAGTGAGACTCTGTCTCTCTCAAACAAAACAAAATAAAACAAAACAGAAAAACAACCAAACAACAACTACCTTTCTGACTCAAGTTGTTTCCGCTTTGCTCTGGCTAAGTGTGAGAGCTGACAATAGTGGAAAGGGCTGGTTCTGCCTGAAAGACTTCAGTGTCCTTCTGTCCTGGTCTCTTTGGGGTAGAAGCCTCACTCCTTGCCCCAAGAATGCATCTAGAGGTGCCAGTATCAGGAAAGGGGTAAGTTTTTAGCATCAGAGAAACAGGAGAAATCTCTTGTTAGCTTTGGGAACTTAATCAAGGCACATCAAAATGTTCCTCACCCTTCTTGACCTCAGCAGGTAGAGAGAAGCAGATCTTAGCCTGCGCTGACTTAGATTATTTATTGTCCAGATAATAAGAACTTGCTGCATCTCTCCAAGGCGCCCGGGAACACAGAGTACCCTATGTCAGTCACTCTGCCTGTTCCCTACCAACCGGTTCTGCGCCTCCTTCAGCAAGTAGGATGGTTTCCCACTGAACGCCTTAGCCCTGCATCTTCTGCCACCTGGGGAAAAGCTCAGACAATGAGGGACAGAGATTTGACCCTGAACTCTGGCCCTCCTGCCACAGAAGGGTGAGCCAAACAGGCTTAGCAGTTGGATCGGCATAGTTAAAGCCCGGGGAGAGCAGGCTGGCTCAGAAGGCCCAGTCCTCACCACAGGGCCAGCCTGTGTGGGCAGGCACTTCCTTTGGGCAGCATGTAATTACAGAATAGCTTATTTTCCCTCTACTGCACTGTCTTTAATCCCTGTCTAGAGTTGGTGCCCCTGGCCAGACACAACATGCGGGGGCAGATGCGTGCAGACAGCTCTGCAGGTGTCCTGTCCTCGAGCATCTGTCACCTCTGACCATGCCTCCCTCACCTGGAGAGGAGCAGAGTACCTGGGACAGGGAAAGCAAGTGATGACAAGGCGGGCAGCCCTGGAGCCGGTGAATGCTCTGCAGGCCTGCCTAGAGGAGGGATGCCTCCCTGGTTCTCTGGCTTCTCCTCACAGGTTTTTCTCAGTCTTCCTGGGAACCGCTCCTTCCTGGGCATGAGGTCCTAGCTGGAGGTCCAGCCGCTTCCCATGGGAGCTTAGGGCCTCTGCACCTGGCCTGGATCCTTTCCCTGCTTGTCTCCATCTCTTGGGCATGCAGCCCTTATCTCTTGCAGCGGTCCTCCCTCCCTCCACTACTTTACATGTTATGAGTTTTAGAGGTATAATCTGTGAATCCTGACCATCCCAGGAACTCTTGTATCAGGCTGTGGAGAGGAAGCCAGGGGAAGATGGAGTCCAAGAGAGCAGGATAGTGTGAAGGAAGGTGCTAGGGGCCCAGGCTTCTTACTCTGGCCCCAGATCCTCTTCCTTCCTTTGACAGGGAGGAACAGTCCCAACCTGCCCTTTGTAGCCCTTTGTAGCCCTTTGTGTTTCTTCTCTAGGGCCCCCATGAAGGCCTCTGCCCTTCTAGGAGATTGCATAATAGACCCTAGCCGCACTGAGTACTAGCTTTGGACCCTGGGCTCTGGAGGGTCAGGATCTTACTGGATTTAGGTAAAGAAGCTAAGAGTAGCCAGGCGATGGTGGCACATGCCTTTAATCTCAGCACTTGGAAGGCAGAGGTGGGCAGATCTCTGTTGAGTTCGAGGCCAACCTGGTCTACAGAGAGAGTTCCAGGACAGCCAGGACTACACAGAGGAACTCTGTCTCAAAAAACCAAAAAAGAAAAAGAAGAAGAAGCTAAGAATCTTGGGGTGAACACATTCTGGAAAGCTGAGGTGGCCAGTGATAGGCAACACTGGGGACTCTATTCATGTGCACCTACAATTCAAGGTATGTGGCACTGGGCCCCTGCCCCTTAGGCCTGGCAGCCCCTTAGAGTCATGGGGATATATGTCCCACCAGGGCCAAAACCAAATGGCCAAGGAGAAAGCCAGGAAAGAGAAGTGCAGAGTGACAGTAGGCAAAGCTGGAACAGGTCCCTGTAGAGGACAGAAATGGGGCCATTGGAGTGGCGAGGTAGGGGAGTCAGACAGTCAGGTGAGTGTGTCCCCACAGCCCTTCATTCTCAGTAGACAGCCTTGAGGTATCTCGGGCTAAGGATTCACTGCTTTTGCTTGGACTTTTCCTGCTGGAAGCTCTTCAGGTGGCCTCTGAGAAAGACTTGTTACCCCTCCAGTAACTCTGTTTCTTGGGCCCATTTATTGCCTTAGTATTTTACAGCTGGAGCTCTGTCCGGTGGATTCACCCCAACATCAGCTTCATCCCAGAAATTTTGGGGCAGTGGGGTCGGGTGGTGCCCAGATA
>LZPO01107914.1:342862-366368 GCA_001675575.1 Neotoma lepida
GTAATTCTGTGGGCTCCCCTGTTTCCAGGGCCTCTTTATAGAAGCTATTTGTACATTTCCCTCCCCTCTCCCCCTTCATTTTCTTCTTTCCTTCCCCCTCCCCTTCTTCCCTTCCTCCCTTTGGAGCGGCATCTCCTTAGGACCCTGGCATGTGGCTTGCTCTTTCTCAGGTGAATGGCATGTTGCCCATCCTCCCTCTGCTCTTCCCAGTCCTCTGGGTCCTGGCTACNGCCTGTGGAGAAGCTCGTGTCCTGGCCCAGATGAGCAAGGCCTCGCCCAGCTCCCTGGTACGTTGTTCCAAAGCAGCTAGAGGACAATGGCAGGAACAAAAGAGTTCACTGGCTGTGCCGGGAAGTGGGGCATAAGTCCAGTTCCACCTTAGCTTTAGCATGTTGGGGCCCTGGGAATCTCTGCATGGTTTCAGGTACTGTCTGTTACCAAGTAGGTTCCAGGCCAGGCCCCGGTGTGGATCCCATCAGTGGGGAGTTGGGATTGCCTGATGTTCTTTAGCAGAGTGGTCCAGAGCCTTGCTCATCCAGCTTTGTAGATATGGAAGTCTTTGTGAAGGNAGCTTTTTCCTCACTGACCCTCATCCTGTCTCTGTGCAGCTGGCCAAGTTCTCNGAGGATACTCTCAGCAGCTATACTGAAGCTGTCTCCTCTCAGGTAAACTGCTGAGATAGATGGGGTTCCCTCCAGGCCCCTGCAGGCATGAGGGCTGTGGCCTTCCTGGATCTCTGTGATTCTATGGCCTTGACCTCCAGCTGAGCTCTTGGAGCGCTTGCCCCCTCCATCCCATGACCCAGGCCTGATCCTATATCAATATCTTGTCCTAGAACTCCACTTCCTGGCATCTCCCCGGACTTTTCTTGATTTGGGCAAGGAAATAAGGCTGAGCCCCAAATGGCCTTACAGACTGTCTGTCTCCCACCAGGAAATGCTGCGCTGCATTTGGGGTCACTTTCTGAGGGTGATCCAGGGGACATCGCCAACACTGAGCCACAGTGCCAGTCTGCTGCATAGCTTGGGCTCTGTTACGGTGAGGAGGCCCTGCCGGGAGGATGCACCTGCTGCACCTTCTGGCTGGGTCTGGAAAGTTCATCTGTTTTGTGTGTGGCCACTGGGCAGTTAGACTAATACTGAGTCTTTTTCTAATCCTGGCTTCTTTCCCTCCAGGTGCTGTGCTGTGTAGATAAGCAGGGGATCCTATCATGGCCAAATCCTAGCCCAGAAACTGTACTCTTCTTCAGTGGGAAAGTGGAACCCCCTCACAGCAGCCACGAGGATCTCACAGACGACCTGTCTACCCGNTCCTTCTGCCATCCTGAAGTAGAGGAGGAGGTATGGCCAGCTCCCATGGAGTTAGGTTAGGCTGCTTAGCCTCAGGGCCGGGCCTGTGGCCTTGGGAGAGTGAGACTTTTCAGGGAGAGAGGGGCTCCAGATTCCTGGGACTTCTGATTGGTTAAGATGAAGGATGAGTGGCCAAGCGTAGTCACACATGCCTTTAATCCTAGCACTCCAGAGGCAGAAGCAGGCAGATCTCTGTGAGTTCGAGGCCATCCTGGTCTACATAGTAAGTTCCAGGACAGCTAGGGCTACATAGAGAGACCTTGTCTCAATAACAAAAAACAAAGACAATAACAACAACAACAACAAAANCAAAGGCTAAGGCAGTTAGGAGCCCAGAACTGCCCCGTCTCCCTGATCCTCAGGGGCCATGGGACTCTGGTCCTAGACCTGTGCTCCTATTCTCCTCAGCCCCATGAACGAGAGGCCCTCCTTGCTGGCTCCCTGAACAATACCCTGCACCTTTCCAACGAGCAGGAGCGTGGTGACTGGCCTGGCGATGGTCCCAAGCCCTCCGAGCCCTATTCTCATCACAAAGTACACGGCCGCAGCAAACATCCATCTGGTTCCAACGTGAGCTTCAGCAGGGACACTGAAGGTGGAGAGGAAGAGCCCAGCAAGGTGAGAGGAAGGAGACAGCATAGAGAAGCCACCCCGTCTGCCACAGGCCTTCCTGCCTTCCCTATCAAAGGGAAATAGCTTAGTTTGAACCAGTGGGGTCTGAAAGAGCACAGGAATCACATGCAGTCCTTCTTCCTGTGGTAGAGTAGGAGAGTGTAGGCATGAGCACCCTCCTGAGGAAGATGGGCTCTCTTGTGGGGCTGGTTCTGGGCCTACTTGGGCATCAGAGCCTTCCCCACCTCCTCCCAGCCTGGGGCTTCCCTTACCCCCACATTTCCTCCAGACCCAGCCTGGAACAGAGGGGGATCCCTATGAGGCCGAGGACTTTGTGTGTGACTACCACCTGGAGATGCTGAGCCTGTCCCAAGATCAGCAGAACCCTTCATGTATCCAGTTTGATGATTCCAACTGGCAGTTACACCTTACCTCCCTCAAGCCACTGGGCCTCAATGTGCTGCTCAATCTATGCAACGCCAGCGTTACTGAGCGCCTGTGCCGCTTTTCCGACCACCTGTGCAACATCGCCCTGCAGGAGAGCCATAGTGCTGTGCTGCCTGTGCACGTGCCCTGGGGCCTCTGCGAGCTGGCCCGTCTCATTGGTATGGCGCTGTGGCGGTAGTGTTGGGGCGGGACCAACTGAGTGACTGCTGACCTTTCAGAGCAGGCCTGGCACTGACTGTCCTGGGCATGGCGTTCATTTGTCATAAACATAGCCACTCTTAGCTTTCTAGTCGGGCAAGATGACTAATTGCTGGGATATAAAGATGGCAGAAGCTGGTCAGGCCAACTAGATTCTATCTTTCCACCTGTTCCACAGTGTAAGGTGGCTGGGGGGGCTTCTCCTCTCTTAAGGCCCTTCATGCTGTCCTTGTTCACAGGCTTCACCCCAGGGGCCAAGGAGCTCTTCAAGCAGGAGAACCACCTGGCGCTCTACCGCCTCCCCAGTGCCGAGACTGTGAAGGAGACGTCACTGGGGCGACCCTCCTGTGTCACCAAGCGGCGCCCCCCACTCAGCCACATGATCAGCCTTTTCATCAAAGACACTGCCACTAGTAAGCCACACATCNGCTCANCTGGCATTCAGACAAACCTTCCCAGGCTTGGTGGGCAGGAGGCTCGACCCTACCCCATTTATTCAGGGGAGGGAAGATAAGTCAAGTGAACGCTAGATGACTTCCCAAGTTCTCCAGTGTGGCAGGGATTGGGCTTGGGGACCAACGTCACAGAGAGTAGGATTCTCTGAAGGATGAGGATTGTAGTGCTGGCATTACTAGTCTAGCAGCGTCCCATGGTGGCTTACTGACCAGGAGGTCTGAAGGGACCTTTCCCTATCAGGAGTACCTTTGCACCCTCTGTAAGGACTGTAGTGTGCTAGGTCAGAATAAGGCAGGAGCTGATTTGTGGCCTCATGATGTGGTCTCTTCTCCCTATCCCAGGCACAGAGCAGATGCTGTCCCATGGCACTGCTGACGTGGTCTTGGAGGCCTGCACAGACTTCTGGGATGGTGCTGACATCTACCCTCTTTCAGGTTCTGACAGGTGAGTGAGGGGCTCTGCTGGTTTGCCTGCCTGTCTAATGGTCATAGGCATCTCAAGACCACTTGTCTTACTTCCTGTCTACTTCTCTGGCAGAAAGAAAGTGCTGGATTTCTACCAGCGAGCCTGTCTATCTGGTTATTGCTCTGCCTTTGCCTACAAGCCCATGAACTGCACCCTGTCCTCTCAGCTCAATGGCAAGTGCATTGAGCTGGTGCAGGTCCCTGGCCAGAACAGCATCTTCACCATGTGCGAGCTGCCTAGCACTGTCCCCATCAAGCCAAACATCCGCCGCAACAGCTGGAGTTCTGATGGTACTGTGAACGTCCACCTCAATGGGAATGACATGGGGGCTCCCNGGGGCTGAGAAGCCCAGGAACTAACGGGCTTCAGAGGGCTATATGGCATCACTCAGAAGAAAGTGCCATGGGCAGTCCACAGGAATTGGGATGCCAGTGTGGCATTCACTAGCCCGTGGCATGGGGAATCCTTCAGTTTCTCTTCATCTAAAACTAGATGCCTTCTCTCCCTTCCTCATGGGTTTCCTGTGGTATTCAAGAGGATTAATATATATAAAAGTGTTTTCTTAGAAAGGTTTAAAATGGTGCATTTATAAGGTGTTGCCTTATCAGAATTAGACAAAAGCCCGGCCCAAACAGAGGGATGTAGACTCTACCTTCCATCCCAAGCATACATATTTGGCCATGTCTCATAAGCCCAGGAGACGTGTGCTAAGGATGGGGCTAGCCCCCAGCCCTGGACAGAGTTGAGCAGGAGCTGAGCCGTGTTCAGCATGGCCCCCCAGGATGGTCACCTCACTGATGAATACCTCTCATTGTCTTTTCTCTTACGTGTGTTGGCTCTTTGTGTATCCTGGCTCTGTGCACCTGTGTGGCTGTGTGTGTGGTCCCCTGGGGCCCTTATGCTCATTGATTTGGGTGTGGCCTCCATGCGTGTGGCACTGGGCTGCCTCCTGGAATCTGCTGGTTCCTCCATGTCCTGACTGGGCTGTGTCCTGATTGTCTTGCCACATGCCGGCTGGCTTTTGTGTCTTGTGCCCGCCTGAAGAAGGGATCGGGGAGGTGCTGGAGAAGGAAGACTGCATGCAGGCCCTGAGCGGTCAGATCTTCATGGGCATGGTGTCCTCCCAGTACCAGGCCCGACTGGACATCGTGCGCCTCATCGATGGGCTGGTCAATGCCTGTATCCGCTTTGTCTACTTCTCTTTGGAGGATGAGCTCAAAAGCAAGGTGCGGAGACCCTTCCCATTTGTCCCCACTGATCATTCTGAGCCCTTCCTCCTCATCGCCATCTGCCTTTCACAGGTGTTTGCTGAAAAGATGGGCCTAGAGACAGGCTGGAACTGCCACATCTCCCTCACGCCCAACGGTGACATGCCTGGCTCTGAGATCCCTCCCTCCAGCCCCAGCCATGCGGGCTCTCTCCATGATGATCTGAATCAGGGTAAGGGCAAAGGAGTGTGGCAGGGCTGGAGTGAGCGTGGAACGATCCCCTCACTGGGAAGCACAGCTAGGAGAAACTTGTGTAGATCCTGCCTGGAAGCACACTCCCTCGGGAAATAGCCCCATGTTCTTGTGGGCAGTAACAGTGGGCTGTTAAAAGTGGAGACCTAGAGGCAGAAGGCTGTATACCATCTATCTGCAGGGCATGGTTTAGCCTCTTGGAAGGCTGGCCCAAGGTGAGGACAGGTTTTCATCCCCACAGTGTCCCGAGATGATGCAGAAGGACTCCTCCTCTTGGAGGAGGAGGGTCACTCAGACCTCGTCAGCTTCCAGCCTACGGACAGTGACATCCCCAGCTTCCTGGAGGACTGCAACCGGGTATGATGGTGGAATCTGTCCTCTGCCCTTGAAATGGCCGAGAACTGATTCAGGAAGTGAAGGGCAGGAGGAGGAGGCGGGAGAGGCAATTTTCTCCTCCCTGTCTTGAGACTACTGGCATCTCTGCTTCCTCCAGGCCAAGCTGCCCCGGGGCATCCACCAGGTGCGGCCCCACCTGCAGAACATTGACAACGTACCACTGTTGGTGCCCCTCTTCACTGACTGTACCCCTGATAGTGAGTGCTGTGGCCCCTCCTTCTAAGCTCTGACAGGGATGGACACCGAATAGGTCTGAGGGGATGAGAGTTAAAGAGTGAAAAAACATGGGCTGGGCCTAGCTGGGGACCCAATGGGGTGATGCCGTGGACATGCCCATTTCAGGGAGCCTGAAGTGAGTGTTCATGTGATCATGCTGCTGGGTGGGCTTGCTCCAAAGAGGGTTCTGCTCCCCACTGTTCCCTCTCCTTTTGGCCTGTGGGTTTCTGCTAGCACCCGCACAGGGCTCTCTCTGCCTGCCTGACTCTTGTGCCTCTCACCTGCCCACAGCCATGTGTGAGATGATAAAGATCATGCAGGAGTATGGGGAGGTGACCTGCTGCCTGGGCAGCTCTGCCAACCTGCGGAACAGCTGCCTCTTCCTCCAGAGTGATGTCAGGTCAGAGAGAGACTCTGGGACCATGGGCCACTCTCTGCTTCTCAGACATGGGTGGATAGGTCTGCCTGTAGCTAGGGGTTTGCCTTGGCTGGGAGCCAGGGATCTGGGTCTGGTAGGAGAAGAGGGATGGGATGCTCCAGTCTTGTGGAGTTTTTTACAGAGTATAGTTCAAGGGTGGATTTTCCCTTTACTGAGCAGCATTGCCCTGGATCCCCTGTACCCATCCCGATGCTCCTGGGAGACTTTTGGTTATGCCACCAGCACCACCATGGCCCAGGCCTCCGATGGCCTTTCTCCCCTGCAGCTATCAGGGCAACTCAACAGCCTGCCTTGCTCCCTGACCTTTCGCCAGGAAGAGACCATCAGCATCATCCGGCTCATTGAGCAGGTGGGGCTCAGATGGGTGCTAGAGGGATGGCACAGGGCCCTCTGGAGTAGCCTAGAAGATAGAGTAGCAACACACAGTACTTCCGGGCCCTCTAGACCTCATGCTTCCTGCCTTCCTGGCCTGTGGGAGGAACAAGTGACATTCCCTAAGGCAGTTGACTTTTTTCTGCTCCTTCCTTATCAGAGCACTGTGGGCATATGGTCCTTCCTCATAGGAGCACCATGGGCATATGGCTTTTGGCTGAAGCTTGCTTGTTGTAGGGCCTAAGAGAGGCCAGGCAGGCAGGACTGGATCATCACTGTCCCTCTTGGTCCTTAGGCTCGGCACGCCACTTATGGCATCCGTAAGTGCTTCCTCTTCCTGTTGCAGTGCCAGCTGACCCTTGTGATCATTCAGGTAAGCCAGGGCCTGCACAGGTATTACCCTCTTTATAAGGGAGGGACAGTGGGGAGTCTGGGGGAGCAGTAAAGCCACATGCCTCCGTGTATCTCTCAGCTTTGAAGATGACCCCACTGGTAGAAGTGTTCTCTCTTCCCTGCTCCTCTCGGTCAAGATGTTGAGTCTGTTGGGCAAGGGCAAAGTAGCCTCAGGGTCTACAAATTGGTGATATTTTCTTTCCTGGTTTAGTTCCTTTCTTGTCTGGTCCAGCTGCCACCACTCCTGAGTACCACAGACATCTTATGGCTGTCCTGCTTTTGTTACCCTCTGCTCAGGTGAGAGGCCTTGAAGGCCCTTCTGTGCCCAGCCAGTGGGGCTGGGGTGTCAGTGGGCATCCCAAGGGGCCCAGAGTTTCCTGGCAAGATGGCTCAGGGTCACTTCTGGTGCAAGGTGGCACTGAGGCAAGGCTCCTTTGTCTTCCACCTCACTACTGGAGTTGACCTCATGCCAAGATTCCCTGTAGGTGTTCCCTTTGAGAGTTGGGAGACAGGTAGTAATCACTGTCCCTTTACCCACATTTAATTTCAGCATCTCTCTATTGGGGAAACCACCACATAGCTCCATCATGTCTATGGCAACAGGCAAAAATCTTCAATCCATTCCTAAGAAGGTAAGTAAGGCAGACCCAGGTTACCAGGGCTTCTCAGAGGGTCTGAGGGTTGGGGCTAGTAGGCCTGACCTGGAAGGCTCTGCAGAGGTCAGGGACCTGGAGAGCTGGTACTTGGCTAGTGGAGGTGGTGGTCAAAACTGAGAAAGAGCCTTGCTGGGAACGTGGTCCCTGGTCCATATTCCCTGACGCATGACCATTTGCTGAGAACTTGAAAAACGTGAAAAAGATGAGCAGGTGCCAGGTCTGCCTGCGGCCTGTGGAGGGGCTTACCCACCCTAGGACTGACTGTCCTCCTTTATGCCACAGACCCAGCACTACTTCCTGCTCTGCTTCTTGCTCAAGTTCAGCCTTACCATCAGCTCGTGCCTCATCTGCTTTGGCTTCACACTGCAGAGCTTCTGTGACAGTGCCCGGGCCCGCAACCTCACCAACTGCTCCTCAGTCATGCTTTGCAGGTGGGTCGTGGGGCGTCTTGCCTTACCACCCCNGCCCGTTCTCCTGTGGGCCCTCAGGAGGCTGAGCCTCTGTCTACCTTTGGCAGCAATGATGACAGAGCTCCAGCCTGGTTTGAGGATTTCGCCAATGGGTTGCTGTCAGCTCAGAAGCTCACNGCTGCCCTGATTGTTCTGCACACTGGTGAGGACTCTGTCTCATCGGGGCTGCAGACTGCTAATGGGGAAGCAAGGTGGGAGGCAAGACACTGGGTCAGTGGAAGCCTTGACACCCCATTGGCCAATCTTTCTAGTCTTTATCTCCATCACCCATGTACATCGCACTAAGCCTCTGTGGAGAAAGAGCCCCTTGACAAACCTCTGGTGGGCAGTGACCGTGCCTGTGGTGTGAGTAGTATTTGATGGAGGGGCTGCGGGACAGGGCTGGGATCGTAGGTGGGAGGAAGACAGGGGTCTGGCTGCCCTCCTTGAACTAACTGAACTGAGATAGCAGGGGAGAAAGCAAGATGGCTCTGGGTTCACACAGGGTTGTTCTCTCCTCCCATAGGCTCCTAGGTCAGGTCGTCCAGACAGCTGTGGACCTGCAGCTGTGGACACACAGGGACACACGTGTCCACTTTGGCCTCGAGGATGTGCCCCTGCTGACATGGCTCCTGGGCTGCCTGTCCCTGGTCCTTGTGGTAGTCACCAATGAGGTTGTGAAGCTGCATGAGATCCGGTGAGCTGGCAGCACAGCACTCCACTGGGCTCTGTCCCCTAACCTACCACCCCCNGGGTGACGTCCTGCTCAGTCCTCTAGTCTGAAGGGCTGTGCCAACCTTTTTGTTTCCCTGGTGCCAGAGAGTGAGCCAGCTCCTCTAATGCACTCTGTCCTGGCTATAGCTTTAGCACTTTTTACNTTTTGAGACAGGCTCTCACTAAGTAGATTGATCTTGACCTTGTANTCCTCCTGCCTCAGCCCCCAAGAAGCTAGAATTCCAGGCTTGAATCACCAGGCTGAGTTGTTAACTGTATTTTAATCTGTTTCACCAGGGTCCGTGTCCGCTACCAGAAGCGACAGAAGCTGCAGTTTGAGACTAAGCTGGGCATGAACTCCCCCTTCTGAGCCGTTGGCCATGGTGGCCNTCATTGCCTTGGTTCCCGGGGCTAGAGCCAGACCGACTCCAGAGTCTGGGGAGTTGGTGTCATGAATGTTTCAGGGTTTGTCTTTGTGCCTCATGGCACTGGAGGCTCAGCTCTGGTCACCGGAGTCTGGTCACCGGAGGCCCTCCCGTCTTCCTGACTCTGGGGCTTTTCATGAAGGAGCTGACGGGTTGTCGCCGTGGTTTGACAGGACTGCCCTGGCTCTTCCCTGGCTGTGCCAGGAGCACTCTTGAATGTATGACCTCAGGCCCTTGGTAAAGGGGCCCTCTGCCCCCTCCCCTGTGAGTTGCCTCTCCTTGGGGTCCCTTTACTGGACACCCTCCTCTCTTGCATCTATGGCAGCCTCAGTTTTTGTTGAAGCAGTGACTGCTGCTGTACAAGATGCTGTGTCCTCCCTGCCACCCATGTCCCTCTTCTTGGGGCAAGGGCCTGGCTGTGGTCCTGAGGCCCTCCCATTCTCTGGGCCAGAAGATGGAAAGGGTCCACCTCATCCTGGAGCCCCTGCGTCAGCTGACCTTAAGTCATCCATGGAGGACCCAGCCCAGGTTCTGTCCTTGTTCTGGGACACTTTTTTACTTTAAAAATAAAATTTTTAACTGAAATGAGCCTTTGGGGAATGAATGTCAACTGGTTTATATTAAAATTGTGAATTGCTTAAGAAAAACCTGTGGTGGATCCATGAAGCATCTATGAAAGGTTCCCTTCCCAAGGCTGCAGCCATCATCCCTCCACACTGACGAGTGCCCCCAAGTCTGGGTGAAGGGATAGTCCCGGATTTGGAGGTCTGATGCACAGATCCAAACACAGCCCATTCATGTGGAATGACACTTTCATTGGTGTTAGTTGGGGAAGAGGTTAATAGTTACAGATCCTGGGCCTGGACCGACTGGGTCCTCCAGCAGGAGGTGGGTAGCGGTTCTTCTGTGGTCTGAAGGCCTTCCCCCACTGCATTCTCTCAGGCAGTTAATAGATAGAATAAATTCCATTTAAAATATATGCATTTCTCTCTGCTTGAAAAATATTATGTACAGTTGTAAAANTTTGGGCATTGGGGATCTGTTAATCTCACTGCCTCTGACCCTGGCCAGCACTGCCTCCCCGTGTGGGATGGCCAGACGGGCAGGAGGTGACAAGGCCACTGGGCACTGGCGGGGAGGCATGCCCCTGCCGTGTATTTACATCTCCATGTATACTTGCATGGAGAGGACCAGCCAAGTACACAGCCTCCCAAAGCCCTAGAGCAGCTCAGTGGGTGGCCAGAATTCCCTAAGCACGTAGGCTTTAGTCTTGGGCAGGGANGTGCAAGCATCCGAAAAGCCCCGCGGCCACCTCCTCCTAGAGGAGAATGCTCTCACCAGGGTCCCTGTTCAGGGGCCAAAACTGAACAGTCAGCTGTACACAGGAGGGGGTTTGCTCCCACACAGCTGAGGCCCCTCAGTCAGGCTCTGACAAGTCCTCTCAGCCCCCTTTGGGTCTGACAGCCACTGCTTGAAGCCGCAGGAGGGCCTCTGCTGTGGAAGGCTACTCCAGCCCAACCAACCCTCAGCCCGTTCCTTGTATGGCAGGGTCTTCTTCCATGTTGGGCCACAGGCAGTGAACACTAGCAGGCCACCGTGGGTACCATGGGAGGGAGGGTCACAAGCCAGTCTTGCTCAATCCAGCATGGCATCCAGCTGGTCAGCCAGGGCATCAAACATGGTGCTAATGTCGTCCAGAATGTGCTTGGTAGAGGTCGCTGTGGGGCTACATCAAGGGAAAGCCTTAACGAGATGGGTCTGCTACCACTGCACTCCCGTCTGATGCCAAATGCTTTGTACCTCACCCCTTACTGTTTATAACCTCCCAGGAGCAGGAGTTACCATCCTTCCCTTACAGAGGAGTTCAGAGGCTCAAGGATAAAGACTTGCCTAAATGANTGTGCCTGTAAGTGACAGTCACCAGGAATCTGTAGGCCACTCTAAAACTACTAGGCCCTGACATCCCACTAGAGGCCTCCCTAGCCCCAGACTCGGCCTGCAGTGTCTCCTTCCAATGCTCCCAAGCCCAGCCTTCTCTCCCTCCCTCCGCACCCAGCACCCAGCTCACCCCTCTCGCTCCTCGGTGCCAATGCTCTTCTCAGCTGCCCTCAGTGCAGCTGCCAAGGATGAGCTGGTTTGCTCCAGTCTCTGTTGGGCCCGGCCTGGACACACAGGCCCAGTACTCTCAGGCCTTGGAGGGGGTACTGGGCGGGGGCCGAGCCGGGGAGCCAGCTTTGGGCCAGAAAATGCCAGCTGAGTGCAGGCCACAGACACAGGCTTGGGACTTGTTCCTGTAGAGACAAAGGGTTACCACGTGATTTGGCTAGCTGTGACACTGCACTCAGCAACCTTTCCTTTGCAGGCCTCACTTCTTACCTGCTCCAGGCACTTTGAGGAGGGCAGCAGGGGCAGCTGGAGACTCTGTCTCCACATTCAGCCGACTGCCTGTTGCCAGAGCTGGCCCAGCAGAGGTCCCTTGGTGGCCGGGGGGCTGAGATATGGGGCTGAGAGAAGGAGCTGGAGTTCCTTGAGATGGAAGGCTGCTAGGCTCAGACCGTGGAGGGTTAGGGGAAGTTGAGGGAGATTCACAGGGGGCCTGGGAGGACAGGGGAGCAGAGGGGCTAGGTGTGTCACCACCCACTACCCCAAAGGCCAACAGTGCAGTCTGGAGTGNCTCTCTCTCTTTACATTTGGGCCTCCGTTTGACAGTATCCGATTCTGTGAGGTTGAAGTCAAGGCCAGGGAGTACAGGTGTCTCCCGGGGCGGGGGACCAGCTGGCTTCGGCCGCTGCTTGATAGTCAGGTTCCCTTCCTCTGCGAATGGCAGCCCTTCTCCTGAGCTTCCCCGAGATGGGGATGTCCCCTCAGGCCCAGGCTCCTCTTCTTCTGTGTCTGACACAGGGCCAGCTGGGGCAGAAGGGCCAGGGGGCTCTGAGGGGCCAGTTGGTTCACTCAATGTTCTCCTCCGGGGACCTGTGGCCCCTTCCTTGGGTCCTGGGCTTCCCTCTAGTGAAGGCTGCTCGGTGGAGCCAGAGACCGAACTCAGGCGCTTGGGGGGTGGGGGTGGGGGACCTTTACGACGGGCACGGAGGGCAAAGGACTGGCTTCGGGGGGTCCCTCGAGTTGGGGTTAGGCTAGGGCTAGTCCGGGCAAGGGTGCTGCGTCCTGGTCTCCGAGTAAGGGTGGCATAACTGCCCAAGGCACTGCCCACTGGCCCTTCAGCCTCCCCTTCAGCTTCCCCCTCAGTAGGGCCAGGGCGACTCAGGCTGTGGGACCGGCGTTTGGGCCGAGGTGGGTCTGGAGGAGCGGCAGGAGAGCCAGCCAAGTAGGAGAAGGCCCGGGGAGCACCAGGAGGTGGCCCTGGGGCTGGGCTAGAGGGTGAACTCTGTGGACACATAAAGACATAAGAGGCAGGTCCTTGGCCAGGGAGTGGGGAGCAAAGCTTAGAGGGGCGCTCTGTACCCTCTGGAAGGTTCCTCTCCTGTGGGGCACTGGGGTCACTAATACTGGGCTGAGAGGCAGGCTGTTCCTGTGAGTGACCAGATCCCCGGGAGCGTGCACCAATGCTTTCCTGGCTAGGAGAACGGGCAGGGGGAAGGGGAAGTGGTTCTGGGCCACCCCCTGCCATAGCTGCCTGTAGCTCTGGGCTCAGCTCACTGCCCTGAAAGGTGAGGAGGCGAGGGCCAGCCACAGCTGGTCCTTCCCCATTCTCCAGGCCTTCAATGGCCATCAGCTCTGGACCCCTGGTCAGCCGGCGTCCACCTTCACCTAGGGCCTCCCCATGCAGCAGGCCCCGTCGAAGTTCTGCCAGCCGCCTCACACCTAGCATGAGTTTCTTCTGATGCCCTGGGCAGGGTAAACAGAAACAGATAGGTTAGCTGGGTCTAGGCTTGTCCCATCTGCTCTGGATAGACCCCTTTTTCCTTCTCTCAGAGATGCTGGAGATAGTTGGGGTCAGGGGCTTCCAGGAGGCCTCCAAGTAGTCCTTACCCAGCTTGTTCACGCCTATCTCCTGCAGTTCCTCCCAGGTGAGATCGGCCACCAGCCCCATGGAGTCGTAGCCACTGCTTACCAGCTGCTTGTGGTACTGTGGCAGCCCCAGTGCACACAGCCACTCCAGCAAGTCCACCTGGAAGAATGCCACCATCAAAACCTGGCTCTCCCCAAGCTAGAAAGGAAGCTTCCCCCGTCCCAAGGCCATAGACCTGGGTAAGAGCCAAGGGCCCCACCCTGTCCACCCGCTCACCGGGATATAGTTGGGCAGCCACTCAGCAATGCTGAGCTGGGCAATCTCTGAGGCGATCTTCTTCCGGTGTCCGGGTTTGGTGACCCCAATGGCCGTCAGATCCTGTCACACAGGGCATGGACATTAGGGCCCTCCACTGCCTGCTGGGCCCTCCCTTCACCTGCTACAGTACTTACCTCAGGTGTCATTCTACTGATGGTTGGCACATCATAGCCAGCCTGCAGGAAGTGGGCCGTGTAACCCTCCAGCTGGAATTCGCTTAACCAGTTATGAATGGCCTGTGCATCCTGGGGCACGGAGTGAGATGGAATGGAGAAGTCAGCTGAGGAAGGGACTAGCCCATTGGCCTGGACCTTCCTCAGGGCCAGGTCTAAGTGGATGCTAAAGCTCCCTACTCTCTGCCAAGGCCTGAAGCGTATCTCTCAGTAGAAACCTCACCTTCCCTTCCAGCAGCTGCTCTGGCCTCACATCCTGGGTGAAGATCTCCCCAGAGCGATAACTGGCCAGAGGGCGGTGGCTTAGGTTGTCTTCAAGGAAGGAGATAAATGGCATCAGAAGTGGTTGGAAGACAGATGGGCAGGGCCACGGCCTTACCTCCCCACCTGTACTTCCCAGCCGGTCCCAGTCCCATTCACCCTTCTTACCTGCCAGGGATGGGACATGCAGGCCTGACAGTACCTGATCCTCACTGGCAGAGGGCAGTGGCTGGAGACAGAAAAAGAGCCTACTCAGTACATGGAAAATAGGCAAAGGGCAGGCCCTGACCAGGCCCAGGTACCCTCCCTCCTACCTGAGCATTCTCAATAAGGAGGCCAGTGCCATGGCCATTGGTGCCTTCAGAACTCTGTCCACTGCCAGCACTGCGGATGCTGCCCACACTGCCCTCGCTGCCCACACTATTCCTGTCACCTGCTGCAGGGGCAGAAGCATAAAGGTCAGAGTTGGCACCGCTAACAGCTGACTGGCAACTTGCCAGTGCGCAGGGGCCTGCACTGCCTCTGGGAGGATGTACCTGGACTGTCTGGGCTGAGGCCCACCCGAGGGAGCTGGCCGTAGGTGAGAGGTTGCAGGGGATCGTCAGCAGAGGGCTGCGATATCCGGGAGAAGCTTGGCCGCAGCAGGGTAGGCGCAGAGGGGAGACGGGCCACAGGTACGCCCACCCTCTTGCTGACCACCTCGACGATGCCAGGCGGGAAGTAGCCTACACGGTCTGTGCCCCTCTGGCTCTCATGGATGTGGCCCTTCCAGCGGCCATCAGGATGCTGTTCGAGCACCTGTTGTGACGGTGTGGATGGAAAGGACAGTCACTATAACAAGCAAGTGGCAGTGGCTGTCTCTATAGTAACAGTCCAGTAGACCTGGTCCACCTCTTCCCCACACAGAGCTGACCTCTACCGAAGTTTGGTCACCAATACCAGCCCAATCTCCTTGTACCACAGGGTGTACAAACAATGATATTCTATTCCTAGCTCTGCTGCTTGCTAGATATGTGACCTGGATAAATCCATTTAATTTCTCTAAGCCTCAACTTTGTCACCTCTTAAAAAAAAAAAGAAAGATAGAAAAAGAAAATGACAATGGTACCTATGTTCCCTAGATNTAGCAGGGATTATATGAAAGAGTACACAGAGATTTAACTTAGCCTAGTACCACAGCAGATGCCCAGGAAAGTCATAGCAATTGCTTGTCTTACAAAGGATGTATGGGCCCCTCACCGTAATGACATCTCCTGCCCGGACATTGAGAGCGGTGGGGTCATGAAGGTTCCAGAAATCCTTAAGTGCTCGAACCTTCAAGATTCCTGAAGCCTCTAAGAGAAGGGGTAGGGCAGGTGTCCATTATGGAGCCTCGNCTCCCCAGCTGACTCTCCCACCACACCCTGGTACCTGCTATGAAGGCTCCCACCAGCCCCCGGCTAGGTGTTCTCCCTGCCACTCACCCCGAAGTAGCTGCTTGATTTCCCGGCTGGCCTGGGAGGTGGTGAACTGATTCACTATGTCCAGCGCCGTCTGGTTATATGTGTTCCGGATATTCACATCCACACCGCCCTGGGGGTCACAGGGTCACAAGAGTATATCCCAAGCATTTTGCTTGGCATTTGTCCTCTGGTCCTCCCAACTACCCCGGAGGTGGGTGCTGCTATCCCTTTCAGGTCTTAGAGGTGAGAAGCATGAAGTTTCAGACATCAGGTTAAGAATGAGCTAGTAAGAGAGAGACTTGGTGTCTAAACCAGTTGGGTCTGCTCTCCAGCCACGAGGCTTTCGCACCATTCAGAGGAAGTGAGACCTTTTTCCCCAGCCCAACAAAACACCGTGGCCTTCCCAGCTGCTCTCAACATATAATGGTAGTCTCTTTGTACCCACCTCTAGGAGCAGCCGCACCACCTCGGTTTTGCCNTATAACGCAGCCTCGTGGAGTGCAGTGCCCGTCTTGGTCTGGCGGTTGATCTCGATACCAGCTTTCAAGAGCTGCCTGTGGTGAGCAGGAGTTGTGAGGTGGCTGGGCAGGGGACGAAGCTGATTGCTGGGAGTGTGGGGACTTGTGGTATTAACACAGAGAATGGAAACAGCAGCAGAGGACTGGGGAGATGCCTCGGTGGTTAAGGGCATGCTGCTCTCAGAGAGGCCCAGTTCGATTCCTAGCACCCACACTGGGTAGCTCATAACCACCTGGAACTTCGGCTGTATGGTCTCGTGCAGGTAACCACACTCACACACACATACCCCCCCCACACAACACATGCATATGCATAATTAAAAAAAAAAAAGCAGTAGGGACACACTGACTAGAAACTAATGTTCCCACAGGAAGAGGTTGAGGAAGTGGGTGGGTCCCTTGGGGTACCTGATGACTTCTCTGTGGCCATTCTTGGCAGCCAAGTGCAGGGGTGTGGTGTAGTTGGGGTCACACGGGTCCTTTGCCTCTCCCTCCAGCAGCGCCACACATAAGTGGCTGTTCAAAAGCAGCTGGGCCACCTACAGTATGCAGCACCCAGTCAGAGCCTCCCGTCCTAAGACTAAACAGAATCTAGCACCAGCACCCAGTACCAAGTACCCAGTACCCTAGGGNTGTAGGCCTCACCTTGAGTCGCCCAAATTCACAGGCTAGGTCTAGGGGGGTCTTCTTCAGCTTGTTGACTAGGCATGGATTAGACTGGTGCTGGAGAAGCATTTCTGACTGGGATGGGAGAAGCCAAGTAAGGGAGGCTGGCCTGCTAGATGCAGGCCCCTGCCTGGCTCCTCGCCCCACATCTCCTCAGGCAGGCTCACTTACCACCTCATAATGCCCATACTGTGCAGCCAGATGCAGAGGGATCTGGCCGTCCAGCGAGGCAGCATTGACAGCCGCAGAAGCCCGCAGCAGCAGTCTCACGGGCTCCAGGCGGCCCTGCCAGGCTGCGTAATGGAGTGGACGCATGCCTAGCAGGAGGAAATAGAGATTCCAAGAGGGATCAAGGGAATCTAAATAGGGGACGGAGCTGCTCTGGCTGACAGGGAAGAGTTCCATACAGCAATGCTAGCCTCACCCGGGTTTGGTCAGAAAGGGTCCTATATGGATGGAGTTGAAGTCAGAGTTCTCACTGTGCCCACCACGGATGATCTACACCACCAGGGCAGGACTATAGCCTCCCTGAACTTCCCTCATCTAAATAATGGGAAACCTGGATTACACACTCTCTCCAGAAGGAAGCCATTCACACCTCTTCGTGTGTCCTAACAGGAGCAAGCTCTGGTTACAAGGGCTGCGGCAGAGACCCTACTTTTCCCACATGGTGCAATACATTGGGCTCTCACCATTGCTGTCTTTGATGTCGACAGTGGCTTGAGCCTCCAGCAATAAGGCTATGAGCTCCAGGCTGCCCCCCAAGGCAGCATGGTGGAGGGCAGAGAATCTGGCACGGGGGACACAAAATAAGGGGTGTCAGTGAATAGTCTTCCACCCCAAGCTCATTCTGGGGGCCGGCAGTGATGGGTTACTTGCCCCCCTATGCCTGCCAGCCCTGCCGTGGGAGTGCACAGCAGCCGGGCCACAGCATGAAAGGGCTCAGTGTCTTGGCTGAGAGGCCCATTTGTCTAGCATCCCCCACCCAGCCTGCCCAGAGGAGGGGGCCGTGGGAGCAGAAGCCTGAGGGCTCCTACCCTCCAGGGAGAAAGGGGCCCAGGAAGAATCTGACCCAAAGGGGGGCCTCTCCTCTTGCTCAGGGCTAACTCCACAGGCAGGTGGGTGGGCAGGACCCCCTCCCTCTGGCTCTACACAGGCAGGACCCACAGCTTTCAGCAAACACACTTCAAGGACCTAGTCTGAGGGAGGGGACTATGGGCCTCTCCCCAGGACTCCCCTCTTCCCCCAGCAGCACACACTTACCCATCAGCATCCTGGTAATTGATGTTGAGTCTCTTCGTGGAGCCGAGGAGCTCTGGGGGTGCAGGGTAGGGGACATCAGGGCACATGGCACCAACTGCCTGTCCATACATATCCTCACCCAGCACTCCCACTACCCACCTTCAAGGACCCAACCGACCTTTTGGTGTACAGAAGAGCACCTGCCCCATGGCCTTTTACAGGTCCTGTCCCTATGGCTGGTGGGTACTGAGTACAGGAAGCCAGTGCAGCAGCAGCCTGGCTTCCCTAGAGCCCCTGCCCAGCTTGTTTATAGAGCCAAAGGGGGCGGGAAGGGGTATTGGCATGACATGCCTTCAATAGGACAGGCCCACGGGGCGCATGGTTGGCATTCCTGCCTGAATGGGTTAGGGAGAGAGTCATATTGTCCTATTGGGCCGAGGGAAACAGACATTGAAAGAAGGGGGGGGGCTTAAGTATTCAAGGGCAGAGAGAAGGGTTGATGACAAGGCTGGGCTCTGAGCATCCCTGAGCAGGACCTGGTGGGCAGGGCCATATAGAGTATACTGACACCAGTCCAGGCCCATGTGCCTGCCAGCCCTGCCAAATTGGGCAAGTCATTTAACCTACATGACTTGGTCCCCACAAAAAATAGGCTGACCATAGAATCTGTCCTCAGAAGCTGTCAGGACAGTGTCTGTCCCTTGTGAGCATGTGAATGATGACAATAATGATTTAGCACTCCTTACATGTTGGCCATTATACAGGGGGCACCGAACCCAAACTGGCTTCTGGCATTTCNGTGGATCTCTGTCTGCTTGGGGAACACCTGCCAACTTGGTACCCACAAGCTTTGACTTCATGGGCCCCCTTAGAGAAGCAGTGGNCACTGCCTCCCTGGGACAGGATACATGCAGGTGGGAACCCAGTGACACACAGACCATATTGGGGATGTCCTTGAGGTGTTGGGAAAGGAGAAGCCTTGTCACAGGCAGCCCCTGCGTCCTGCTGGAACCCACCCTGCTGGGAAGGAGTGGGCCTGGCTCAGCCCAGGCTGGGCAGGGTGCCAAACATGCTGGTCNAGGCCTGCCCCCCAGGCCCTGGTGNGCCCCCAAATACCCCAGCAGCCTGGGAAAGGCAGGGCCTCATTCCATCAGGGAGGGAGGGGGCAGATACACATAAGGTGGAGCTGAAGAACTCTCCACTAAAAAGGTAAATACAGAACCAAGAAGGAGCAGGAGAGAGAACGTGTGGGGGCTGCTGGGAGGAAGCACAGACCTCCCAGCCCTCCTCTCATCCCCTCTGACCTGACAGTTCTTACAATACAGAACCATTTGGGTTGGGTAGGGGGAAGAACAGNGGCTACGGAAGCAGGAAATGTACGACTCAAAGGCTATTCTGCCTTTCCNNGGCTGCGTGACTTTGGCCGCCAAGGTGCCTCTTNAAGCCTCAGTGAAGATAAGGTCCCAAGAGAAGGGAACCAGAGTCCTTCAGGGAGCCTTCCCTTCACCAGCCTGCAGGCTTGGAGAGTCTGGGATGGGGCAGCTGGATGGCTGGATGTGTCCCCTCTAGGGAGNGGCAGACAATGTGACAGGAGGGACACAGGAACAGGGGCAGGGCCAGATAGGTGGCTCTGTTCTTTCCAGAACAATAGCCGGAAAGGTGGTAGAGGAGAGGCTCATAGAAACTGGGCTGGGGACCNTGGCGGGAGGGCGGAGGGTCCTGGTTCCTGGTAGTGGCTCCAGTTANTTCCGCTGTGGCATAACCTTCTTCCCCAGCCTCTGGGGCTGGAAGGGTCACCCCTGTCTCAGACCCAAGCAAAGGATGTGAGTTCAGCCAGTCACCCCAGCCCATCCATTTCCTCTAGCCAAGGAAGGAGACCTCAGAAAAAGAAGATGGGGAGGGGCCAAAGGAAAGGGGCAGAGCCGGTGCTACCAGGACCTGGGAGGGGGCGCATGTAGCCTGGATATCAGGAGGAGGCGGAAGGAGAGAAGCCTCGGCTAGAGGCTTCCAGTCAGCAAGGCAGGAGGAAAAAGCGGCGCCCTAATAACTAACTCGCTTTTAGTGATTTGCTTTGGTACAGGGTCCTTTATCCCTCTCTGAGAACTGCGTTGGAGTCAACTAAAAGATATCACCTACAGAGTCCCAGGCTCTTTAGCATAATTTTAATTTGGGGGACTCTATGCGTGTCTTAGAACATTCCCTAGGTGATACATGAACAGAAATCAGTGATCACTATGGGAACACAGAGGAAAGCACACGGGCTTATCTCTCATCTGACCCCAGGGCTATGTGACCTTGGGCAAGTCACAAACCTTTGAGTGTCCCTTTCCTTATCTGTGTAATGGATATAGAAATCCCTACCTGACAGGAAGCAAGGGGTTACAATATTTCACAAACTCCAAGGTTTACAAAGGTCACCTGTGATTTCATTTTTGTCACCAGCCTCTCTGTCTTCTCAGAGGACAAAGAAGGGAGGCACAGTGCAGGGACTTAATAAGGAAGTTCAGGCCTGTCACCCTGCGTCTGCACCTGTATGCTGTATAGATGAGTGAGTCCTCACTTTGGACTGAGGGAAGGAACTTCATCCCCTAGAGACTTTGCCACTGGACACAGAAGACATTTTTTGGAACCTACATGCCTAGTTGTGAGGTTCCCGCCACCAGGCAACCCCTCCTACTACCCTCCAATGGGCCTCACTCTCTGAGGCAGCCAGGCCTGTGAGGCCAGCGGCAGTGTGACCAAGGCCCCACCGGGCAGGTGGCCAAAAGCAACAGAGAGGTGAGTGGGGAGAGTGGCTCCCACTTCGGCCTTCAGCCCTCCCCTGGGGACTGCTTCAGCACCTTCCCTCTGTCCTGTTCACCCTCATTCGCTTCCCCAGGATGAAAGGACCTAGGGGCACAGCTCCACCTCATGGCTGGGTCTCCACCCTGCTGTGCAGGTGGGTGCACGCCATTAACGTCTTTCCTTTTGGCACCAACACTCCAAGGTGTGGGCGGNGATAATAAGATGTCTCCAAGTAGCCTGGGGATTCCTTCCTGTGTANGAGACCAGGTGTGTCTTGGGGTTAAAGCCCCATGCTACAGAGGAGACCCTCCCCTCAGGGAACACTTTCTCTAGTCACAGAGGAGGGGAAGAAGTACCNGCTGACTTAAGTCCTGGAGGGGACAATCCTCATGGTCTGGAAGAGCCCAAGTTGCTCGTCCTAAAGTCCAGAGGTCTATTCCAGGGGCGGGTATGAGAGGTTGTGTCACCACAGAGGGTCCTGAGAGATGGGGCTTAGTGGCCATCCATGCATCCAGCCCTACTGCCCAGTCAGGGATAGAGTCCTCAGGGCTGTGGAAACTAGAAAATTAACATCNACTACACACTCCCAAGGAACACAAGCAGGTGAGCTAGGGAGAAAGGAGCTTTAGTAACGGTCAGATGGTGTTGTGAGTCCCTGGGAAACTGCTCTCTTCGGGGGCTGGGAATAGGCTGCGGGCGATGATAAAGCACTTGAGCGCCAAGTGTGAGCTCCTGGATTCTAAGCCTCACAAAGCCCCAAACCAACCAACCAACACCACCAGAAACCCAACTGCTGTTTCCAAAGAGGTTTTACAGACATCCTCATGAAGCTCCGGTATAAATACAGGGAAGCTCTGGTTGTATGGGGATGGGGGTGGCGGTGGTCATGACACTCCCTTTAGTCTTTCCCACCCCGTAACCAAGTCCCACAGAGCCAAAGAACACATAAGAAAAGCCAGCTACCAAAAAGCAACCTCCAGGGCTAGAAGTTTGGTCCAGAGCTTAGAACAGAGCCTGGCACACAATAAACAATAAAAACATAAACCAAATGTACTTCAGTATGGTCACTCTGCAGGCCAAGATTCCATGGCTCAGCGCTGTGAAGTGACTCGCCTGGAGACTCAGAGCAAGAAGGGACCCACTTTCCTCTCTGGCTCTCTTACACAGAAGCACTTCTTGTCTACGACAGGACAGTCCTTCTTCCTCAAGCCTGCAAATCGAAGTGACCCTCCCCTGCCCCCTTCCTCTCTGAGCTTCTCTCTCTNTAGCCTCAGAACTCAGAGAACAGCCTCAGTTAGATGGTCACCCCAGCAAGGACTCACTTGTTTTTGCAGCCTTCACTTTAGCCACCAGTTTCTGCACACAGGTCACATCTCCATTCTTGACAGCAAGGATCAGGTCTTGTTCACGACCCATTCCGACTACTGCGCCAGGCTCCGGGCTTCAGAGTCCAGGAAGAGGCAAGACGCTGGTCCAACCAAGTGTCAGTTCGCCATGCCTCAATGCTTTGGAGGACTCCTGGTCNTGGGGGGACAAGTCTAGTGTCCCAGGCAATGGGCTCCTTGTCAGGCAGAGATATAGTCCCTCAAGGTGCTCCGGGAACTGCCACCACAGGCAGGAAAGCCAGTCTCTAGGGGGTGGAGGCTGTGTGGAAATCTGGACTAAGATCAGCCTGCAGCTTCCGTCGGTCTTGGGATGGGCCGGGACTGGGCCCGCCAATTTTCCTGGGTTAGCTCAGAAGCCACGAAGCCCATCCAGAGAGCAGTCAGCATTCCCTCTGGCATGAGGCAGCAGCCGTGGACAAGTCCTGGGGGTCTGGAAAAGGTACAGGTCGTCTGCTGAAAAGCTGGGTCACAGCCAAGAAACAGGACACAGAAGGTGACAAAGATAGGTCCTCTAGAGAGCCCCACATCACTTTAGGTGACCTGGGGGTCATGGAGGGTCTAAGCCACTCAGGGAGGGGAGGAAGCTGCTGTACTTGAGAGANGTATATACATGCAAAGGAAAGAGAGGTGGCATTCTAGGAGGGAGGGGCTGAGTTGCCTGTGCCCCATGGCACTGGGCAGCACCTCAACCTTGGGCAGGGGGGGGCCTTGGCNGCAGGAGACACTGGTGTAGGCAGGACCAGCAGCCCATTCTCTACAGCCTCAGGCTCTGACACCCACAGACAACAGGCGGGGCCAAAAGGTAGGGCCTGGAAGAGTGTGGCACAGGCAATGGGCAGGGGTCACTCCCTGTCCAAGGTGTCTGCCCTCAGACTCCTCACTATCTAGGTTCACTTTAATAAGTGAACATCCCAGCTCCACTTAGAGGGTGGGCTGGGGAGCTTACGCCCCTCATTTTCCGAGGGAGGTCTACCTGTTGGATAGGGAAGTTCCACAGCACCTGTTGCTAAGCCTTCCTTGCTGCTTCTGTGGTGTGAGGGAGCAGCTGGGTAGAGATCCAGGACAGGGCTTGGACCCTGCTAGCCAACTGCCTCCCGAGACTGAATCTGAAACCCCAACAACCCTCGACTTCCCGCACAAAACCTTAAGCCAGTTCCTCGGTGGCGGTGATTTTGTTGCCAGAATCTTGTGGCATGAGACTCATGCAGGCCTGGGGCCCAGGTGGGGAACCCCTCATTCCTCGTAAGTCCCGAGCCCAAGCCGGAGGGCACTCCTCCACAAAACCCGCGACCCGCACCGGGGGAGGGTGCTCCTGGCAGTGCCTGGGGTCGGCTGGCTCCCCCGCCCCTCGGAATGCCCCTCTAGCGCCGCGCAGCTCCCCGCAGCCAAGCCCAGCCCCGACCGACCCCGGGAACAAAGCGGTAAGAGGGACCCGGAGAGTCAAGAGTCCGAGGGATAGAGGAGAACGAAAAGGGGGGCTCGAGGAAGGCGGAAGGAGCAAAGAGGTGGAGGCGCCCGCCGATCAGACAAGAAAGTTAGTTTGCGTATGCTCTCAAGGGTTCTGACCCCCAGCCCGGGCCACGCAGTCTCACCTCTCCCGGCCGCCCCGCCGGGGGTCCGGCTGGCCGTGCTCAGTCCCAGGCACTCTGGACGCTGGTTTCCACTGTCCCCCCCACCCGCAACCCCTTTCTCCTCCTTTC
>LZPO01107914.1:370346-384797 GCA_001675575.1 Neotoma lepida
GAAAAGAGTGAAACCTCCTTGGAAAATGGTGTTTGCTTTTTTATTTTTAGTGCTACTGGGGATCGAAGCCAGCAACCCATGCATGCTAGCAAACACTCTTACACTGAACTGTAGCCCCTGCTCTCTGTTTATTTTCTGAGACAGNGACTTTCGAAATTGCACAGGCTGGCCTTAAACTCACTCTGTACCCCAGGCTGGCCATGAATTTGTGATCCCCCAACTTCAGCCTCCCTAGTAGCTGAGATTACAAGCTTGAACAAGTAGGCCTGGTGAAGATAATATTTATGATGGAATGTGGTCCAAGCAGGTCCAAGGTTTGGAACCTGGAGCTATATAGGAGAGGAAGTTTCAGGAGGTATAGGAAATGACTTGTGTTTAGAGAAACTACTAAGTTACTATATAGAATGGACATCCAAGCTGGGCATGGTGACGCACGCCCCTGATCCCAGCTCTGGGGAGGCAGAGGCAGGTGGATCTCTGTGAGTTCAAATCCAGCCTGGCCTATAAAGCAAGTTCCAGGACGGCCAGGGCTATACAGAGAAACCTTTCTCTCTGTCTTTCTCTCTCTCTGGGAAAAAATGGACATCTAAGCCAGGCATGGTTGTAATTCTAGCAGTTACAGGTAGGGGGAGGAATATTACTTTTGAGTAGTTCGAGGCAGCCTGGTCTACATAGTTCCAGGATAGCTAGGGCTGTATATAACAAGAGCCTTTCAAACAAACATGCAAACCAAAGGAGCATCTAAGTTTCCTTTTCTCTTGAGGTCTTCAGCCACCTGAAGAGACTAGGCTACGTGGTCCGTCGGTTCCAGCTAAGGTAAGTCCTTCTGATTCCCATTCACTGTGGTCCTGGGACCTGGCTGACTATTCTCCTATGAAAAGTGGGACCTGGGACCTTTGGCTTCTGTGTGGCTTCTTGGGTCTGAGCTAGACGTGTTCACAGAGAGGCATGTGGGGATGAATTCCATCACTGCACTTTCCCCTGGGTTGTCAAACTGAACCCAGCTCAGGTCATGACCAAGTACTTGCAGCTCACAATGAGCACCGAGACATGGAACTGCAATAGCCAGCGCCTGGCGTGTAGGTGTGCAGGCTAGTGCTGACAGTAGAGGTGGGTTTTACATTTCTTATGCCAGACTAGATCTCCCTCGTTACCTAGTGGTCCAGCCTTGCTGACTGCCACAGCCACTTTCAGACTTAGAGTAGAGACTGGTATAGCTTCTGCAGTTACATAGTCTGTCCCCAAAACTCTAAATCAGTTCCGCAAAGTGGGAGCTGTCCTAGGGAAACGGGCCAGGCTGTGTACAGAAGTCCTCCTGAGAATGTTCTGTCACTCAGCAGTGTTATTGAGTACCTTCTGATGCCAGGCCCTGAACTCATGGCTGAGGAAGAACAAAACCAAATTGCAGCCTCTACCCACTTTTTATGTAATGAAGAGTCACAAAGTGCCAGCACTTTGCAAAATCGGTACTTGAAAATCAGGGCTCAGCTGTGGAGACCTAAACCTCACAAACTAGTTTCTCTTTGAAAGCAGTGCCATCATGTAGGGCTTGTGTAGTGAAAAGATGTCTGATGCTGTGATGCCAAGACTTAAGGTTTCATTTTTTTTTTTTTTTTTTTTTTTTTTTTGGTTTTTCAAGACAGGATCTTCGCTGTGTAGCCCTGGCTGTCCTGGCACTCACTCTGTAGACCAGGCTAACCTCGAACTCACAGAGATCCGCCTGCCTCTGCCTCCCCAGTGTTGGGATTAAAGGCGTGCGCCACCACCGCCTGGCTTTATTTCATAATTTTACTTGGTTTAGATTCACTGTACTCCATCTGAACTGTTCAGCACTGGGAATAAAAAATTCATAGTGGTGGGGAGGGGTACTCACTGCAAGTACAAGAACCTGAGTTCAGTCCCTCAGAACCCAAAGGCCATGTGTTGATCCGGGTATTCCCAGTGCTGGGTGGGGAGGCAGAAACAAGCAGATCCTGGGGCTCAGTGGCCAGCCTGGCCTAGTCATTGAGCTGCAAGCCAACTAGCGACGCCATCTCAAAAAACAGGATAGACAGCTCCCAAGGAATAATACCCAAGGCTGTCCTCTGCTATTGGGTGTTCTCTCTCTCTCTCTCTCTCTCTCTCTCTGCCACTCCTTCCCCACTCCGCCTCATAGCAGAGAAGAATGCTATAGTGATAAGGGATAAGGGTCTGAGCCCACAATGTATAACTGANTGGGGAAGAAAAAAGATTTTAAAGCAGTGTGTTAGTACAATGTCAGTTTTGTCAGGAAACAAAACAAAAACATACAGAGAAACAGTAGTATGTATGTGCAAGAAATAAAAATGTACCTGATGGAGAGTTTCAGGACAGCCAGGGGGCTACACAGAGAAACCCTGTTTCAAACAAGCAAACAAACAAAACACCCCAAATAAAGAAGAAATAAAGAAAAATGTTACCTGTGGGACTCCAAGGTTTTTGTTTTTATTTGGTTTGTTTTTCTGAGTCAGGATTTCTCTGTTGTAGCCCTGGCTGTCCTGGAACTCACTATGTAGACCAGGCTGGCCTTGAACTCAGAGATCCACCTGCCTCCTGAGTGCTGGGAGTAAAGGCGTGCGCCACCACTATCTGGCTCAAGGTGTTTATTTCCATCTTTTTTTTTCCTGTGTTTTCCAAGTTTTCTGTTGCCTCTTGGTTTTTCTCACCAATGATTAAGAATTTACTTGTTTTTCTGTTGTGCTGGGGATGGAAGCCAGGGCCTCACACCTCCTAGACAAAGGGTATTCTGTCTTTGAGCTGTACTCCTAGCCTGATTAATCATGTAATGCCAGCTCTTTAGGAGCATCTGGTATTATTGTTGGTGACACTCAGGGGACCTGGGCAAAGGTGGGTGACTCGGCCCTTGTGACTGTTCCTGGGTACCCTTCCTTTGGGTATGGATCTGTCTCTAGCCTCTGACTCTTGACCGCTCCCGCCTGAATCCCGCTGGCAGCACCAGTCTGAGAAGGTGGATCTGTTGCCTGCCTGCTGTTCTCGCCCCACAGCTCTGTCGTGTCGCCTTACGAGAGGCAGCTTAACTTGGACGGCTATGCCCAGTGCCTGGAGGACGGGACTGGCAAGAGGAAGAGGAGTTCCGGCTGTCGGTAATCCCCTGCTGTTGCCGTCCCCAGGGGGTGTCATGACCACTGAGGGCCTAAGAAGGGGCCTGGAATGCTTTCATACAGGCTTGGGGAGACAGCAGGGGGTCCATCTCAGTTCCAGTGGGACAGACATGTCCTGGTGACAGTCACAAGGGGCAAATATGCTGCTTTTCCTCCCGTGTCTCTAAGGTCTGTCAATAAGAAGGCTAAGGCTCTACAGAACTCCCTGCCACCCATGAGCCTGGCAGCCTCCAGCACACCTGCCTGTGACCAGAATAGTCAGTACCTAGAGAAGCCCCAGGAGTCAAGCCCCAGGAAGGGCTCAGGACTCTCTCAGTTTCTGGAGTCCCCAGAGCCTTGCCTTGCTCTGGCCGGGGAGGATGTGGGGTGTGGCCAGGAGAAGNATAAAATCCAGAATGGAGCCAAGGGGGCTCCTAAACTACGCTGGAACTTTGAGCAGATCTCCTTCCCCAACATGGCTTCAGATAGCCGCCACACCCTCCTGCCTGCCCCAGCCCCAGAGCTGCTCCCGGCCAATGTCACTGGGCGAGGGACAGATGCTGAGTCCTGGTGCCAAAAGCTGAACCAGCGGAAGGAGAAGCTTTCCCGGAGAGACCGGGACCAGCAAGCAGAGGTCCAACAATTCCGGGAGGATGTGAATGCAGATCCTGAGGTGCAGGGCTGCTCCAGCTGGCGGGAGTACAAGGAGCTGCTGCAGAGGCGACAGCTGCAGAAGAGCCAGCCCCGCCCCCCACACCTGTGGGGCCAGTCTGTTACTCCTTTGCTCAACCCTGATAAAGCAGATTCCCCAGGTATCCGCTCACCCTGCTATACCC
Organism: Neotoma lepida; assembly: GCA_001675575.1. Lineage (NCBI taxonomy): Eukaryota > Metazoa > Chordata > Mammalia > Rodentia > Cricetidae > Neotoma > Neotoma lepida. Next base: position 374,302 of record LZPO01107914.1, read on the forward strand.
ATAGGCCACCGGGAGCAGAAGGATCATAAGACTTTTGAAAAGGGATGTTTTGACCAGGGCTAGCTGAGGCCTAAGGTACGAGAGAAGACTGTGCAGTGGGGTGGACTGCACAGACTTTTCTGTAGGTGACAGCGGTTTTCTGATGAGTCATTGCCCAGTNACACTTGTGGGGGATGAAAACTATACCTGCATCCTTAAGACCATACCCAAGATTGCTGGATGGCTTTGCCATTGACCAGTTATGGGTCCCTCCCCTTCACAGCCTGTTAGCTGGANCATGGTGGCACCACAGAGGTTTTAGCCAAATAAGAGGAAAGCTCACTATCCGTTCTTGGTTTTAAACACAAGGAACTAAGTATGTGGCCTGAGCTAAGTAGTAACAGGTTCAGAAATCTGTGAAGACATCATGGGAACATGGTAGATTGGTAGGTGAGTAGGGCAGGGTTACCAGATAAGTGTGTTCTAAATACTGCTACTGTGTGGAACATAAANTAAACACATAATCTGATGGTCCTAACCTGATTAGCAGATTTGGCAGTATCAAGGAGTCTGTAGGAAGTTGACTCCTCTTCTCCACATCTTGTTTTCANTTGCCCTNGTAGCCACGGTCCTTCAACATGTCTCTGTGCTGCAGACAACACACCTTGCTGATGGAGGTTACCGGTGAGTCTCAGCTGTGCTCACTGTCTCCATGACACTGGCTGCTAGGTGGAGCGACAGCTGGGATTTGATTCCTGGAGTTGGGTGTGAGTCAGAGGATCACCCCAGGGACACCTGCCCACATACTTAGCTTCAAGTGACAGCTACTATCATGTGCGTCTAGGGAAAGGGAAGAATGACAAGATGGTGGGTATAGCCCCTGGTGAAGCTCTTTGTAGACCTGGTAGTAGGAAAGGGTTTGGTGAGAGGGAGGTGAGAGAAGAGAGTCCTTGTAACATTTCTTATGTGGTCCTCAGGCTGCTGGAGAAGTCCAGAGGCTTGGAGATCAGCTTCGATGTTTACCAGGCTGATGCTGTGGCTACCTTCCGAAAAAACAGTCCTGGCAAACCCTATGTCCGAATGTGCATTAGTGGGTACGAGATGATTGAGCAGTACCCCTGGCTGCTGCCAGCCCGTCCATCCCTTGATCCCTGCCAGTCCCTGAGAAGAATCTGAGGTCCAGCAGGGTTAAGTGCCACCTATCTAAGGCCATATGGCCAGTTGGTGACATAGGAACCTAAGCTTCCCAATCCCTGGCTCCTTGTTACCGGCATTTTGGGGCAGTCTCTCTCCTCTTTGACTTTAGTCCTGGGCTCACTCAACAGGAAGGAATTGATTGGAAGGGGTTTACTGGCATAGCGTGGTGAGAACCCAGACCTGCTATCCCTCTGCTCTGGGAGCCTCAGGGGCCGGGGGCCATGGGTGGGCTATGGCTAGGTCTCAGTTTAATCTATTCCTGCAGATTTGATGAACCTGTCCCAGACCTCTGCAGCCTCAAGCGGTTGACTTACCAGAGTGGGGATGTTCCCCTGATCTTTGCCCTGGTGGATCATGGTGACATCTCCTTCTACAGCTTCAGAGACTTCACACTGCCTGTGGATCTGGAGCACTGAATATACAGCTCTGAGGATGGGCTTTTTCTGAGGGACTTGGACTGCTCTCAGGGACCATGTCAGCTGACTCCTATACAGGACTCACCCAGAACTGTCTGGGCCAATGTGGTCACAGCCCTGGGTATCTGCTATTTGTAAGGGAGTGAAGCCTTGCCCCATTCCCTCTTACCTGGCGGTGACCCCCTTGGAACTCAGGACTTGATTGCAGAGGCCCAGGAGGTGGGGCAGAAGAGAGGACTCTGTGCCTTTAAACAGGGGGGTGCCTGCTTCGTGCCATAAAGCCAAAGCCATTAAAAAATATTTTCTGCTGTGATTGGATATATTTACTTGACTACCCCTTCCCTTCATTCCTGATTTATCCACTCTTGGGGAGGAGAGCCCTGGTTGGACCAGAGAGCCCATGGGAGACATGACTGATTTCGAACACTGAGGTGACAAGTCCTCCTGTTGGTCCTAACTTGTGTGCAGCTGGGTGGTGGCTGAGAGGCCCACGTCGATTTGGATTGGACCCCAGCTAGTCAGAGGGCCACCCANGGTTCTTTTCCCCACGTTACTCCAAGCCTCTCCCTAGCTAGAGGTAAAAACTAGCCTAGCTGCCGTGGCTAGCCCTTTGGATCTCGGGCTTCAGTCGACCTCTCTGAAGACAGAGGTGGGGGCTCCTTCATTCCCATACCACCCTACTCCTGGGTCTGCACCATGCACCTGCCGGTCATTCTAGTTGGAAGGAACGCTCTTTTGAGGAGCCCGCCTAGCCATGCCCCTCACTCGACAGCTGCGGGAGGAACCTCTCCTCATAACTGGCATCCATCCTAGAAGGCGCACAGGGACTATTTCCTCTTCCGGGAGGTGGTGGGACACTGGCAGCAGGGAGCAGTCCTGTGACCAGGTGCGCGCAGGTGAGGGCGGGGTCGGGCTGGCTGCTCTCGGGGCGTCTCCTCGCTGCTGCCCCACCCCGCGCTCCTGGGGCCGCGATTGGCCAGAGCGCGGCCCCCGCCCTCGAGGGCTCCCAGGCTGCGCCCCCGCCCCGTCAGCTCAGCCTAGGAGGCGGGGCCGGGGGCGGGGCGCGGGCTCAGCAGGCTCGCCCTGTATGTAAATCGTGGCGGCTCCGCCCCCCCGCTCGCCGCGCCGGAGGTGAGCAGGAAGGAGACGGCCGCCCTGCAGCCCGTGGGCCGGCGCGGGGAACCGGAGCGGCGGGTGACGGGTGCCGAGGAACGCCGAGGCCTCGGCCAGGGCCCGGCCCGCGATTGCAGGTGAGCCCACCTGGCTTTACACGGTCTTCGGGGGCGCGGACCATTAGGGGCGGCGCGGCGCGCGAGGATCGGAGTCCCCTGAGCTTCCCCGAGTGGGTCAGAGAAGGCAGCGCCCAGGTCTGCCTTGCTCGCCCNGATCTCCGACGTTTGGCTCGTCCCGGAGAAAGACACCTGTAGAAAAGTGGCTCTGAGAACTTGTCTTNTCCTGTTTCGCCACACGGATTACCAAACTTGGGACTCGGGTTTGCACAATCGTGTCGGCTTTCGGGAGCAGGGAACAGGTGTCTGGCCTGGCTGGGTGCGGGGGACACAGTGAGCGGAGACCCAGTCCCGGACCCTCGAGAGAGGCGCCTGGACGCAGAGCGGGAGACACGGCTTCCCGTGACCCGGCGTCCACCAGCGGCGTCTGGAGCGTGTTACCTTGGCGGCTTAGCCCTTACCTCTGCCATCTGGGCGCTCTCCCTGCTCGCCCTTTGTGCCTCCTAATCCTCCGACGCAGGAAGTCCGCGGGTGGGACCTGGTTCTCTCGTAGAAAGGGAGGGGGGCCTTTCTACGCCCAGGGTGGCTTTGANAACCTATAGGCGACAGTATTGAGACCCAGTCTGTTTTACACGCTGATGGGTGGGGGTTGCACTGTGGGACTTGGCAAGGAGTGGAAAATTCTTGCCAAAGAAAGTGTGCTGTGCTTTTACTCGGTTTGGACAGTTGGTGGACACACTGGGCCTTAGCTGTGGGACGTGGCCATAACTGGGGTAACCTCGATGAAGCTCTTAGAGGGTTTTCACCTGAAACAGGTGAACTTCCGGTAAGGAGGGCGTGGCTTAGATACCGAGTCCCTGTCTCTTATACACATCTAGATGTGTATAAGAGACAGTTTTCACCTGAAACAGGTGAACTTCCGGTAAGGAGGGCGTGGCTTAGATACCGAGTCCTTTCCCTTGGGGACCCTTTTGTCGATGCGGGCTCTAGAGACACTGTGTTTGAGGTCATTCTGAGCCGGGAGAGAATGGGTGTGTCAGGGTAACAAGGAAATGTTTGTGGGAAGAACCGAGCTGCACTACACGGCCGAAAAACTGGCCTGCGTAAGAGAAAGCAAAGTAAGAGTGGATTTGGGAGAAGATCCCCTGGGTCTGTGTAAGCTAGTGGTCAGGGAGGCAGGAGAAGGATGGAGAAAGAGATGTTTCTACTGCACGAGTGCGGTAGTTTTAAGTCATCTGCACACGGAACATTTGACAGGACTCAAAGCAAGCTCCTTCTGCTCTCTGATCAGTTCCCTGGAGAGCGTTTCCAGATCCTAGGGACATTCTACATCTCTACTCTTCCTTGAGGCAATGACGGCTCCTCTTTAGTGACAGATTGGGGTAATTTTAATTATATCAAAATATTTAGTCTCAGAAGCCGGGCGTGGTGGCTCACGCCTTTAATTCCAGCATTAGAGAGGCAGAGGCAGGTGGATCTCAGAGTTCTAGGCCAGCCTGGTCTACAGAGGGAGTTCCAGGACAGCCAGGGCTACACAGAGAAACCATCTTGAAAAACAAAACAAGCAAACAAATTTAGTCTCTTTTGTTACATTTAAATTTTATTTTGTATGTGTGCATGTGTATATGTTTGGGCATGCACATGCTATGGTGTGTGTGTGTGTGTATGTGTGTGTGTGTGTGTGAAAGGATAACTTAGGGGACTTATCTCCTTTCACCATGCAGGTCCTGAGGATTGAACTCAGGTCATCAGGCTTGGTGCCAGCTGCCTTTACTTGCTGGCCATAAAATAATATTCAACAAACAACAGTATCCGAAAAGGGGGAGGAGGCTCATAGGATCCCTATTCCTTTGAAAACCAGACAAGGAGCTGGGTGTGGTGGCTCACACTTNTCATCCCAGCACTCCTGAGACAGAGGCAGGAAGATTGCTACAAACTGGAGGCCAAACAAGGTTACAAGACAAGCCTCTTGATTTTATGTTAGTTTTGATTTTTTCGAACAGGATTTCTCTATGTAGCCCTGGCTGTCCTGGAGCTCACTCTGTANACCAGGCTGGCCTGGAACTCACAGAGATCCACCTGCCAGTGCCTCCTGAGTGCTGGGATTAAAGATGTGCACCAGCACTGCCCGGCTTGATTTTACTTTTAATTTCTGTGTATGAGTGAGTGTGTGCCACATGTATACAAGTGCCTACGGAGACCGGAAGACATCAGAGCTACAGGTAGTTTATGAGCTGCCTGCTGCGGGTGCTGGGAATGGAACGTGAGTCCTGGAAAATGATCTCTAGTTGTAAAAATGAATGCATTTAAAAAGTGNAAAGCAAGGCAGAAAAAGATTCTCTCTTTTACCTACAGTCTTTTTCCCACATAGTAACCTCAGTCTCCATCAACAGATGACTGTGAATCCTGCCTCACAGTTCTTGCTGAATAGCCTTATGTCTGTCCTTAACCACACTGAGCCTGGGTTTCCCAGAGGTTGTTGAGAACATGAAAACATGAGCTGAGATGACCTACTACATAGCAGGCGTCCTCCACCCCAGAATCTGTTAACGTTCCTAGATGTGTATAAGAGACGGGTTTCCCAGAGGTTGTTGAGAACATGAAAACATGAGCTGAGATGACCTACTACATAGCAGGCGTCCTCCACCCCAGAATCTGTTAACGTTCCTAGGAGGGTTAAAAAAAAAAAAGCGCCAGTTAGCCCCATGTAGGCTTTTAGGTAGACACCTGGCCCGCTGAGGGAATTTGCAAAATCAGTGGAGGGGTCATGATTTTGTGATGTTTTGAAGTGTTGAAGCTGAAGGTCAGAATTTTATGATAAGGACAGGCATCAGGGGGAGNGGGTATTGACCTCTCCTAGCCTGACATCCTCTTTCCCTGGTCCTTAAAAATTCCCTTGTTCTTTGGGAAAGCCAGGGTGGAGGGCTGATGAGCAGACTCACGCTCTCTCTCCGTGTTTGTGTGTCTATGTGTCTGTCTGTCTGTCTGTCTGTCTGTCTTCTGAGTGTAGAACCCGATCTGTTTCTGCTCTCCACCCAGGCATACCCTATCCACTCTACACCCTGTAGGGGGGGTGGGGCAGGGGAGTGAGAGCATTCCTGTACAGCTCCGCCTTTCTTTAAGCAAGCCCCTTCAAGACACTTGAAGGGAAGGTCTCCTTTCTACCCTCTTTCTCCCGCCTCCCGCCTGCCCTGGGAGAAAAGGCAGTGCAGGGCACTGGAAGGTTTGGAATCAGCCTGTGGCCCTTTGCTATCCTGTGGAAGAACCTTAATGGGTCTGGCAGAACCTCTGGGGCCTTGTGGGGAGGCTTAGCTTCCTGATCTTCTAAGACACCCAGGAGTAGCTGTTGAGACACCTGAGTTGGGTACCACTGGGGGCTGGGAAAACTGAGCAGCATTGGCAGCTAGATGCACTCGGGCTCCGAGAGGCCGTCTTATCTCCTCCNTACTGCTATCTCGATCCTCCTGGGCCAGGACATACCAGGTCTGCTTGACAGCTTTTGTTTTCCTCTGCCCAGGCATAGTTTAGGCAGGGTTCAGAGCAGGAGATAGGCATTGCCCATCAGTGCCACCTGNACTAGGTGCCCTCCCCAGTCTTGGCTCCCAAGAGATCCCAGGGAAACCCTTCCTATAGCTGTGCCCAGCTTCCTTTGAGATGGCTTTCTCTGTCTGCCGTGCCTCAGAGGAAACTGGTCCTTTGAAGAGTCACTTGCCCTTCCCAGGAACCACTATGAATTCTTGAGCTAGGAGAGGCTCCTTTGGGCGTGGGGACAGGGAAGCTGAGAGGTACCTGACTCTATCCTTTAGGAATTCAGCAAGAGACCAGAGCCCTCTCTTGAGGGACTTGACTTGGTGTTCCCAGGATAAATAGTACTAATATTTAATAATATTATTCTGGGATATTCCTTGCCAAGGAGTTGGGTATCCTGAAGCCATGATGTGTGGCGGGGCCTGCAAAAGTATCCTTAGAGGAAGCCACACATGCCACCCATATGGCCTTTGCCTGGGTCTTGAGGATAGGATAGGAAAGTTCTCTGAGGACCCTGTAGACTCCACCTCAGCATTCTTCTTCTTTCTTTCTTTTTTTTTGGGGGGGGGGNGGTTCGAGTCAGAGTTTCTCTGAGTAACAGTCCTGGCTGTCCTGGAACTCACTTTGTAGATCAGGCTGGCCTTGAAGTCACTGAGATCCACCTGCCTCTGCCTCCCAAGTGCTGGATTCAAGGTGTGTACCACCACCATCAGGCCACCTCAGCATTCTTAAGGTCGATGACTGGAGAAGACCGTGCCTAGCTAATCTCTGGACTGACTGTTTAATCATTAATTTAACAATAAGTTCTCATTGCTTCTTGGTCCTGTCGTGGAATTTTCTTTCTTTCAAAAGGGTAGGAGATCCCGAAAATAAACATGGCATTAGTGATATGACTTGTAGAACAGAAAGAACCAAAGAAGGGGTTGGGATGTCCCTTGATGAGTAGAACTGTATGTAGCTTTACACGGTTAGGCCTTGACAAGAGGGGGACATTTAAAGTTAAATGTTAAAAGTTAAAAGTTAAAGACTTGAGGAGGAAAGGGAATTCTGATAATAACATTTGAGTGCCTCAAATGCCATGTGGCCCTGGGGCTAAAACTCTGGATGAAACTAGCATTGTACTCGCTCCCTGTAACTGCTGGGGACAGCTGTTCACATTGAAGGCCTGGTAGGAGATCCTAGGATGAGGCTGGACTGGGTAACCCAGGTCTACCTGCCTCCCAGAGTGCTTTTGCTTCTCTGTGTACCTTGCTGCATTTCCGGGGAGCTGGATGTGGAGAGTGGGAGATTTTATGTGCTTAGGCTTCCCGGGGCTTTCAAGGGCCCCCTTCATGGGCACTGCATAGGACACTCAGAGAATCCTGGGTTCCTCTCTAAGGGTTGTGGGACCAGGTCATGACTCGTTAGGATGAATGACAATAGGCTTATAGGCCAGCCCAAGCCAGCCTCTGTAGCCTAGCCCTGTGTCCTGGACAAGTANTTGAAGATGAGCAGAGGATTCTGGAGTCAGACAGATTGGGACTTGGAATCCTAGTGTTTGGACTTGATACAGTCCTGAATCAGTAATTGTAGGAACAAAATGAAATAATGCAAGGGAGGGGCTTAGTAACATCTAACCTTAGCTAGCTCTCTCCTGGTTATGACCTGACAACAGCCTCCTGTGTCCCATGAGCTCCTAGGTTCCATCTACATGGAAATTATCCTTTATTCAAGGTTTGCTGGTCAGTCAGGCCTGCCTGGGGCCTTTGGGAGATTGAGTTTCCCAAGCAGCACCAGCCCTTGCAGAGTAGCCGTGAGCATCTGAGTTGGCACAGACAGAAACAGCTGCCACAGTACCTTAGAGCCCTGCCCTGCACTCTATCAGTGGGAGGTTCAGGGGCGTTCTCACATCCGCCAAGCAGGAGGCCAAAGCCACACTCACTGGTCTCACACAGGATGTTGGGGAAGGGAGGAGGCCAGTCCCCTGATCGGTGACATGTTGTGGGAAGCCCAATCGAAGGGGACAGGTGAGGGGAGCTTGGATTCCAGTGTGTACTCCTGAAGAGCAGGGGGAACACTGTGTGTGGCTCCAGCACCTCCTGTCCTTTAGGCCAACCCAGCAGGACACATCAGTGTGAGGACTGTCCCAGCAGATCAGTCAACCTCCTGAGCTGTTTAAGGACTTTCTAGAGGACTGGCCCATCCACACCTCCAGGACAGATGGGCTCAGCTTGGCCACACCTTGTTTGCATGGGGACACATTAGCCCAGGCACTAACCTGGAGATCCCTATATCCTACCCAGGCATGGTCAGATCCACCGCCCGAGACAAGGCCACCCCATGCAGTCACTCTTCCCACCTTCCTCTCTGTGTTAGGATGGAAGGGTGGAAAGGCCAGTGTGTAGCCCCTGTCTCTTATACACATCTAGATGTGTATCGGTGACATGTTGTGGGAAGCCCAATCGAAGGGGACAGGTGAGGGGAGCTTGGATTCCACAGTGTGTACTCCTGAAGAGCAGGGGGAACACTGTGTGTGGCTCCAGCACCTCCTGTCCTTTAGGCCAATCCAGCAGGACACATCAGTGTGAGGACTGTCCCAGCAGATCAGTCAACCTCCTGAGCTGTTTAAGGACTTTCTAGAGGACTGGCCCATTCACACCTNTTTTCCAGGCAGGTGTCAAGGGGTGCATTAGACCTATTTGGGGCCCAGGAATGTTCTGCTGACAGGGGGCTGAGGTAGCTAATCGTAGTAAGAAAAGGAAGTGACCAGATCACTGCCCACAGATCACTCTCAGGCTAGTTTCACACACAAGGCAGAAACTTGTGTGGTCTGCATGGCTCAGATGACCACCCCTGAATCCTAAGTGCCTGCCCCTGTAGGATCAGAACAGCAGGATGCCTCAGNGGCTACTCTGGTTCTGGACAGACCGTGTGAGAAACTGGGTCATCTTTAGAAGTTAGGGGGCTTCCCTATAGAAGCCCAGTCTCAAATAGCCACATGGTGACCGAAATGACTGCCTCAGTTCCTTCTTACCATCTGGCTAGGGGGTCTGAGGGCTCCTTGACTGTGGGAGCTCCTGAACTCACCTCTTCACTGGTTCCTCTTAGCACCTNGTTTCACCCAGCTGACTACTGAGCACTCGCAGCTTTCGAGCCTTTATATATATATATATATAACAGGGTGTCCCATCCACTGAGGTCAGCATGGCTAGACAGGAATCCTGTGTCCTCAGAGCGATTCCACCCGCAAGATGGAGACAGACAGGCACAGACACACACTTGGGGGACCCATCTCTTCCCCTTTGATCCTTCTCTGTACCCTGCAGATAAACCTAACATAAATGCCNTGACCTTTTCATTGTGTNTCTGCGTGTCTTAATATTTCCAGTAGATTCTACCTGGCTTCAAAACCCTGTGCACTACTCCTTTCTCACTAAATAGACTTCTGCTGCAAGGTTGAGACCCTTCACCTGTCCCTTGTCACTTGTCATTTAAGGTTGCTTCTCATTCTCCTGATAGCTTGCTAACACTGGAGATGAATGGGTGGCCCACCCATGTGATTCTAAGTAATCATTTTATTTTATTATTTTTTAGGTGTATATGCATGCACATGTATGAGGGGTGGACAGGGGTCACCTTCAGATGTCATTGCCCAGGTACCATCCACCTTGTTTTTTGAGACAGGCTTTCTCACTGACCTGGAACTTGCCAAGTAAGTTAGACTGGCCGGTGAGCCCCAGGGATCCTCCTTTCTCTGCCTCTGTGCTGAGATTACAAGCACACACCCAACTTTTTTACCTTGGTTTTAGAGGTCAAGCTCAGGTAGGTCCTCATGCTTGCAAAGACTCATGCTTGCTAAGCTATCCCCCCTAGCCTANAACACGATCATTTTAAACACAGCCAAGCATTGCAGATAGGATCAGGATCAGCTCAGGTAGGAATGCTTATTTGAATCCTGCTGCTAAAAGGGGCAGGAAGGTATTTCAGACAAAGCAGTGGATGGATGGGGGCTCAGGAGGCAGAGCAGCCAGTAAAGGGCCAGAGAGGCTGGGTGGTGGTGGCGCACTCCTTTAATCCCAGCACTGGGGAGACAGAGGCAGCGGATCTCTGAGTTCGAGGCCAGCCTGGTCTACAGAATAAGTTCCAGGATAGCCAGGACAACTCAGAG
>LZPO01107914.1:404109-418224 GCA_001675575.1 Neotoma lepida
ACTGAGCTGCACCCCACCCATAGTGCTGTTTTTAATGGCATAAGATTGGAAACCATCTAATTGCCCAGCAGTTTTCATTTCTATGATGGTGTTGTTTGTGTTCATTAAGAAGGTCTTAGCCAGCCTGGCAGTGATGGTGCACACCTTTAATTCCCAGCACTTGGGAGGCAGAGGCTGGCGGATCTCTGAGTTTGAGGCCAGCCTGGTCTACAGAGTGAGTTCCAGGACAGCCAGGACTACACAGAGAAATCCCGTCTTGGGGGGAAAAAAAAAAGTGAAAGAAGAAGAACCTTATCCAGGCCTGGAGGTGCACAGCATAATCCCAGCACTCGGGAAGCCAAGGCTAGCACTCACTCAGGAGCACATACACTAAAGTTGGAACAATGTAGATGAGATTAGCATGGCCCCTGCACAAGGATGACATGCAAACTCATGAAGAATTCCTCATTTAAGAAGAAAAACAGTGGGATGGTGGCGCACGCCTTTAATCCCAGCACTTAGGAGGCAGAGGCTGGCGGATCTCTGAGTTTGAGGCTAGCCTGGTCTTCAGAGTGAGTTCTAGGACAGCCAGGACTATACAGAGAAACCCTGTCTCAAACCACCCCCCCCAAAAAAAGGAAAACAAAACCAGGTGTAGTAGTGTGTCGTAATCACAGAGCTGCNGATGTGGGGACCGGAGGGTCCCGAGGCCTCACTTTCCAGCCTGTCTAGCCGAACCAGTACATTCCAGGTTCAACAACAGATTCTGTCTCAAAAACTGGGCAGAGAATGATTGAGGGAAACACTCAATGTCAACTTCTGGCCTCCACATGGCCATCCTCCCTACACACATCACACATGTATGACCACATAATGCACACATGCGCCAAACACACAAGAGCAACAAAAAAGGGCCATCAAGATGGCTCAGCAGATAGTTTAACACTGGCCACTCAAACCTGACATCCTCTATTCGATCTCTGGGACCCGGGTAAAAGAGGAGAGAATTGACTTCAAAAGATTGTCTTCCAGGGCTGGAGAGGTAGCTCAGTGGTTAAGAGCACTGGCTGCTCTTCCAGAGGACCTGGGTTCAATTCCCAGCACCCATATGGCAGCTCACAACTGTCTGTGACTCCAGTTCCAGGGGATCCAACACCATCACACAGACATATGTGAAGGCAAAATCACCAATGCTCATAATATAAAAATAAGTAAATTATATATATTGTCTTCTGACCACACACGTGCATGCTATGGTTTGTGCATGCCCATATTCACAAACATATATCATGTACACACCCATAATAAATAAAATAAAAAATAAATAATCAAGGGGCTGGAGAGATGGTTAAGAGGACTGGCTGCTCTTGCAAAGGACCCAAGTTCAGTTTCCAGCACCCACAGGGTGGCTCACAACCATCTGTAACTCCAGTTCTAGGGGATCTGATACCCTCTTCTGACCTCTGTGGGTACTGAACATACATATAAAATATGTCTACTCATACACATAAAATAAATACATCTAATAAAATAGAATTTCAAAAAGATATTTAAAATAAGCACATTTAATTGTCCCACAACTTAAATTCCTATTAATGTTACTTACATTCATTAAAAATGTCTTTGAGGCTAGACAGACGGCTCCATGGTTAAGCACTTGCTCTTGCAGAGGACCAGACTTCAGTTCCCAGCACTCCTATTGGATGGTTCACAACCATCTTAACTCCAGCTCCCAAGGGGTCTGCTGCCTCGGGCCTCCACTGGCACCAGCACTCACGTGCTCATGCCTGCACACATGCATACACGTGTATACATAATTAAAAACAATAAAAATCATCTTTTTAGTGGGCTGGGTTGAGACAGGGTCTCTCTACGCAGCCCTGAATGTCCCGGACCTACTAAATAGACCAAGTTGGTCTCAAACTCACAGAGATCCATCTGCCTCTGCTGAGATTAAAGGTGTGGGTCACCACACTTAGCAGACTTTTATTTTATCTGTGAAGATCTGAGTCTCATGTGACCCAGACTAGCTTCAACTACTGTACATTTGATCTTGAACACCTGACCCTTCTCCTACCTCCTAAGTTTTAGGGTTGTAGTATCTACTATCATACCTGCCCCCTGAGTTTTTGTGTGTGCATTTTTAAGTATATAAATACCATGTCTTGTTCTACATGACCCTCACTGTGATGTGGCTGGCCCTACCATCTTCCCAGGCTAGCATGTGGGGTACCCACTGTTGCATGGGCTCATGGCACTCCCTTGCCTAGGCTGCCAGAGGAGGCCCGCCACCGGCGAGTGTTCGAGATGGTGGAAGCTTTGCAGGAGCACCCTCGTGACCCCAACCAAATCCTCATTGGCTACAGCCGAGGCCTCGTTGTCATCTGGGACCTTCAGGGCAATCGTGTGCTTTACCATTTCCTCAGCAGCCAGGTAGGTGGTGTTTGGGAGAGTGGCTCTCCCAGACCCCTGTGTAGACTACTGTCCTGATCCCTGTCTAATCTCTTCCTCTCCTCCTCCAAAGCAACTGGAGAATGTCAGCTGGCAGAGGGATGGCTGCCTGATTGTCACCTGCCACTCTGATGGCAGCCACTGCCAGTGGCCCGTGTCCAGTGACATCCAGAACCCTGATCCCCTGCGCAGCTCCATACCTTACGGTCAGTGCTTCTGCCTAGAGGATCTAACCCTGTCTTCTGCCTGAGAAGCAGCTTCTGTCTTTCCTAGACTCAAGGGTAGGCTGCCCAGCTCATAGAGGCAGAATCTGGGCCCAGAGAGGTTCAGGGCTTGGTCCAAAGCCACACAGCTGATTTTCTGGTTCCCACTGTGGCTGCCTCAGGGAAGTGCACAGAGAAAGCCTCCATCACATGTTCACTCGTGGTTAGAGTAAGGGATCTAGACTTTGTGGGAGATCCACTCAAGCTATCACCTTTTCTTTTAGGTCCCTTTCCTTGCAAGGCTATAACCAAAATCTTCTGGCTTACCACTAGGCAAGGGTGAGTGCTGATGCTTTGTACTTCCTGCTTTGTGCAGCTTCCCTGGAAACACCCCTGGGCTCCTGCCTGGGGAGTCAGCGCCTAGTGAGGACTTCTGGGGTCTTGGTCCGGCCGCTGCTCTGTATGCTCCACCAGGTCCCAGCTGCCAACCCAGCTTGTGGCTGTCAGGAGTTATACAGAGCCCCAGCCCACTTTTCTCCTGTGTCTGCAGGTTGCCCTTCACCATCTTCCAGGGTGGTATGCCACGTGCCAGTTATGGGGACCGTCACTGCATCTCAGTGGTCCACAATGGCCAGCAGACAGCCTTCGACTTCACCTCCCGTGTCATTGACTTCATTGTCCTCACAGAGGCCGACCCTACAGCTGGTAGGCGAGCATTAGGAGTTGGGCAGTTGAAAAATGAAGGGTGCTGGGTAGATGCTCCCCAGTCTTTTGGCCTTATTACCCCTTCTTAGTGTCACCAAGTCACAGGTGACACCTGTGACTCCTGCTCTGTTCCTCCCTGCCTTCTCCCAGTTGGAGACCCAGTCTGGAATGCCACCTTTCCAGTACCTGTCTCAAGCTCTCTTTAAGGGATTTGGCCCAACTTGGGCAGATCTGCGTTGCTGGATTTATGCCCGTCCAGCTTGGCAGGAGGGTCCTGGCTTAGACTCGGTGAAGTCTGGGTGGGGTAGCAGGTGGCCCTGTGGGGCCAACTCTGAGGGTCAGCCTCATAAATAAGAAAACTGACAAGACCAGCAGGGGCTGGTGTAGAAACAGGGAGGAGGCCTGAGAACTGTCCAGGAGAGGAGGGCAGGTCTCCTTTGCCAGTGACCATGACTTACCCAGCCGAGGTCCTCAGGGGTCCGAGCCGGTGCTGCTCCAGTCACTCCTGGCTTTGAGTCTTCTCAAAGCTCAAAGGGAGACCCCAGGCCTGTGTCTCCTCAGCCTCTTCTCCCTCTTCCTGATCTGTTGCTTAGAGCTGTTCCCTCCTCTCATGTCTACCTTGACAAGCAGTCCACAGGTTGAAGCTGAGGGCCACTCTATGAGGACACAGACACACTTGGTGACTTGCCACCTGTCTCTGCTTTGGGCCTCCAGGGCAAACTGAGGTGCTGTGGCAGAGAAAACACTTATACCATCCCTCCCTTGACAGATCAGGTCATCAGTCAAGGTCAAACATTAGAATTTCACAAGCCAGCACTTCTAGCTGCCCCCATGCCTGACTGAGTTCTTGTTTGGTTCCCGCGGGCACTGGCCACTGGGGCAGCCATGCAGAGAGGCCTTGATTGTGGTGCTTCTGCTTATAGCTCTTTTTTTTCTGTGTAACCTTGGCTGTCCTGGAACTCACTCTGTAGACCAGGCTGGCCTCAAACTCACAGAGATCCACCTGCCTCTGCCTCCTGAGTGCTGGGATTAAGGTGTGTGCCACTGCCACCTGGCCTGCTTGTAGCTCTTATTTTGCACAAGACAAGCAATATAGACTGATGGATCCAGCTCCCGGCCTGGAGCTTTCTCTACAGGGCAGATGGGGCTGGCTGCCTCCTCAAGCTAACCCTGACTGTTTGCCTGTACTCCAGCCTTTGATGACCCCTACGCCCTGGTGGTGCTAGCAGAGGAGGAGCTGGTGGTGATCGACCTGCAGAGGGCAGGCTGGCCACCCGTCCAGCTGCCCTACCTAGCCTCCCTGCACTGTTCTGCTATCACCTGCTCTCACCACGTCTCCAACATCCCCCTGAAGCTATGGGAGCGCGTCATTGCTGCAGGCAGCCGCCAGAACTTGCACTTTTCCACCATGGTAGGTCCAGCCCTAGTCCCAAGCCCACTCCTGACTTGGGCCCTGGTTCTATTGGACTTCCTGATCTCTTCCAGGAATGGCCCATAGATGGTGGCACCAACCTGGCCCCACCTCCACCCCAGAGGGACCTGCTGCTCACAGGGTAGGTGACTTGAATGGCTACTTTCCCTTTTCCAAGGAGGACGTGGTGGGTAGGAACAAAGCCCTGGGTTGTGCATTGCAGACCGCAGGCACCCTGGCTGACATAGCCCTCACCAGGTTCTTCCCACAGGCATGAGGATGGCACAGTGAGGTTCTGGGATGCCTCTGGTGTCTGCTTACGGCTGCTATACAAACTCAGCACTGTGAGAGTGTTCCTCACAGACACGGACCTCAATGAGAACCTCAGCACCCAGGGTGAGGATGAGTGGCCCCCACTCCGCAAGGTGAGGCCAGGAGCCTGGAACCAGGGGTGTGGGGAACCAAGCTAGGACAGGCCCACGGCCACTCACAGGCTCTCCCTACCTTGGCAGGTGGGCTCTTTTGATCCCTACAGTGATGATCCTCGACTGGGCATCCAGAAGATTTTCCTCTGTAAATACAGTGGCTACCTGGCTGTGGCAGGCACGGCAGGGCAGGTAGCAGGCTGGGCAGGGTGGGGGTTGAGGGCACAGTGGTTGGGTGACTTTGCACATCAGGAACAGGAACCCCTATCTGGCAGCAACATCTGGAGCACACCTGCAGCTTTTCCCAGCAGGTGCAGGATGCTTGATTCCCATAGTGAGTGGCCCCCAGAGTGACTTAAGCTCCCCCTCCAGAAATGAGAATTGGGGCTGGAGTCAGGCAGAGGACTTTGGCTTGGTTCCTAAGTCCTTTGCTGTGGTGTGGTGCTGGGGCTCTGCTGAACTCTCTGCCACCCCACCCCCACCCCAGGTGCTGGTGCTGGAGCTGAATGATGAGGCAGCTGAGCATGCTGTGGAGTATGTGGAGGCTGACCTGCTTCAGGACCAGGAGGGCTACCGCTGGAAGGGGCACGAGCGCCTCGCTGCCCGCCCAGGGCCAGTGAGCTTTGAGCCAGGCTTTCAGCCTTTTGTATTGGTACAGTGCCAGCCCCCAGCTGTGGTCACCTCCTTGGCTCTGCACTCCGAGTGGCGACTTGTAGCCTTTGGCACCAGTCA
This sequence comes from Neotoma lepida, assembly GCA_001675575.1. Taxonomy (NCBI): domain Eukaryota; kingdom Metazoa; phylum Chordata; class Mammalia; order Rodentia; family Cricetidae; genus Neotoma; species Neotoma lepida. Next base: position 410,016 of record LZPO01107914.1, read on the forward strand.
TGGCTTTGGCCTCTTTGATCACCAGCAGCGGCGGCAGGTCTTTGTCAAGTGAGCAGGGCATTTGGGGCTGGAGATTGGGACTGGGACCTTGTGAGGACCTTGGGGCCCTATAGTGTTGATGGCCCGACATGACGTCTCCCTCTCCCAAGGTGCACACTGCACCCCAGTGACCAGCTGGCCTTGGAGGGCCCACTGTCTCGAGTCAAGTCCCTCAAGAAGTCTCTGCGTCAATCATTCCGTCGAATGCGCCGCAGCAGAGTATCTAGTCATAAACGGCGGCCGGGTGGCCCCACAGGAGAGGTGAGGCCCAAGGCTCAGAGCAGCCATCTACAGGACCATACAGCTCTCTCCCCGGGCTGTAAGCACAGGATCTGAATCCAGAGCAAGTAGATTCAACCCAACTAACCAAGTGNATACCGGTGTGCCTCAGCTTCCAAAAAGTAGATAGTCATGATTCTTGTCGTAGTCAGGGTTACCATTGCTGTGATGAAACACCATGGTCAAAAGCAACTTGGAGAGGAAAGGGCTTATTTGACTTACACTTCCACATCACTGTTCATCAATGAAGGAAGTTAGGACAGGAACTGAAGGCAGGAGCCGATGCAGAGACTTACTGGCTTGCTCCCCACGGCTTGCCCAGCCTGCTTTCTTATAGAATCCAGGACCACCAGTCTAGGGATGGTGCCACCCACAGTGGGCTGGGCCCTCCCCCATCAATCACTAATTAAGAAAATGTCCTACAGGCTTGCCTGGGACCAATCTTATGGGGGCATTTTCTCAACTGGGGTTCCCTCCTCTCAGATGACTCTAACCTGTGTCAAGTTGACATAAAATTAGCCAGCACAATTAATTGTCTTATTTGTCTGTCCCTTTCTACCCATGAAATGCTGAGAAGTCAGGCAAGTTCTCCTCAGGGAGACAAAGTCCTCTTAGGCCCAAGCAGTCAGGTGGTTGGCTTGGCTATGGCCAGCCCTCCTCTGGAAGGATCAGCACTGAGAAGTCAGTGCCTGAGGAGCAGAGGCAAGAGCCCACCCTCAGTCCCAGCCCAACTTCCTGCAGGCGCAGGCTCAGGCTGTGAGCACCAAGGCGGACCGGACAGGCCTGCAGAACATGGAGTTGGCACCAGTGCAGCGTAAGATTGAGGCCCGCTCAGCGGAGGACTCTTTCACTGGCTTTGTTCGGACCCTCTACTTTGCTGATACCTACCTAAGGGACAGTGAGTAGCCAGCCTGAGGTTGGGGGTGTAGACACATCCTGGTGGGAGACACCCCCAGCATGAGGGCATGCATAGGTGGACTTTGGTATGAGGAAATGGGTAGATGGGCACTCCTGATGTGAAACTGTATAGGCAGTGCTGCCTGCCTGGGACCCTCAGAGGGCTAGTCTATTGGTGCAGACAGAAACCAGAGCCAATACCGGCTTCTTTCCCTTTTCCTCCTGGACTTGACAGTCATTTGCCTGGTTTGATAGCCTTGTTCCACTGCTCTCTAGAAGCATGGCCTTAGACACATCGCCTAACCTTTCTGCCCCTCAGCTTCCTCTCATGTAAAATGGGACTGCTGTCTTCTATCTCCATAGGAGTTGGGGTGGCATGGTTCCTGTTGCCACCCAGTAGGCATGTGGAAGTGTTTACCCCTAGCTGATTCTTCCCTGTTGAATGTGAGTGGCCATTGCTGTATCCCTACAAGGGCAGAGAGGTCCTAGGTTTAGTATCGTCTGTGTAGGGAGCCCTGTGAGACTGTGGGAGTGCTTTCCAGGAGGCTGGAGAAACCCACAGCGTGTATTTTACAGAGGAGGGAACTGAAGCTTGAAGAAGCTTGCCAACTTGACTTGAGGGCTTCAGTAGCAAGGCTTGGGGTGGAAGCTGAGGTTGCTAGCCCTACTCAACTCCCAGAGCCCTGGGTTAGGTACCCAAGCCTTTATTTTTTGACAGGCTCCCGCCACTGCCCTTCACTGTGGGCTGGCACCAATGGAGGTACNGTCTATGCCTTTTCCCTGCGTGTGCCTCCTGCAGAGAGGAGAATGGATGAGCCAGTTCGGGCTGAGCAAGGTAAGTGGTGAACAGGGAAAACCCAGGGGGCCTGACCTATTTGGGTTGGGGGTGTGTGTGGTGTCACCAAGCCACCTGTCATAGCCCTGTCCCCAAACTGCCTCTTCCCCAACCTGCCTCCTTTGTAGCCAAGGAGATCCAGCTGATGCATCGTGCACCTGTGGTGGGTATCCTGGTGCTTGACGGACACGGCGTACCCCTTCCAGAACCCCTGGAAGTAGCCCATGACCTGTCGAAGAGCCCAGACATGCAAGGCAGCCACCAGTTGCTTGTGGTGTCAGAGGAGCAGTTCAAGGTACCACATGGCAAGGTCCCCTTGAATATCCCTAGGACATCAGTAGAGTTCAGCCCCTGAACACAAATATGATAGTGAGACTAAGGTTCTCATTTGGAGTTGGAGTATATTCTTTGGGGTCACAGGAAGAAGGGGTCAGGTTGGGGGGGGTGACCTAAAGGTCACAAGTGGGAACACTGGGCAGGACCTGAGCTGTGGGAGGTACAGGATGCCCAAACTAGATGTCAGGGGCCTTGCATCCTCCTGGCCCAAGATCTGCATCTGAGATCTGAGGGGCATTAGGACCCAGAGGAGCTCGTTGGACACCATGAGATGTCTGCTGAAGAACAGGTCCCAATGGTCTAGGTAGGAGAGCCACAGTCTGGCTATGGTGTGACTCACGTCCAGCTGCCATGTGTGCCCAGGTGTTCACATTGCCTAAGGTGAGCGCCAAGCTGAAGCTGAAGCTCACGGCCCTGGAGGGCTCACGGGTACGAAGAGTTGGTGTTGCTCACTTTGGCAGCTGCAGGGCTGAGGACTACGGGGAGCACCACCTGGCAGTGCTCACCAACTTGGGTGACATCCAGGTGGTCTCCATGCCCCTGCTCAAGCCCCAGGTGCGATACAGCTGCATCCGAAAAGAAGACATCAGTGGCATTGCCTCCTGTGTCTTCACCAAATATGGCCAAGGTGTGCAGGCCTGGGCTGGGGCCTCGGGGAGCAGGGTCTCTCAGGCACTGTCAGGGGAGGGAGAGGCAAGAGCTGCTCAGATGTGGAGCTCTGCCCGGCTGGCTCTGCCCTGAGTGAAGAGCGTCAAGGAAGCTCTGTCCCCATCCCCCTGGGAGGGAGGCCCTGCCACAGCCACAGGGCCCAGGAGTCCTGGGCTGGCTTTACTCAAGGCTTCTCTGCCTCTCCTCAGGTTTCTACCTGATATCACCCTCAGAGTTCGAGCGTTTTTCTCTCTCCACCAAGTGGCTGGTTGAGCCCCGGTGTTTGGTGGATTCAACCAAAACCAAGAACCACAGCCGCCCCAGTAATGGCAACAGCACAGGCCCCAAAAGGACCTCAGGCCAAGTCAGGTGAGGATGAGAGCCCAGAGGCCTTTCCACAGCCTGGCTCTTTCTGAGGTGTCAGCTGACTGGCCAAGACACTCTCCTTCCTGTGCCAACTGCCAGTGCAGACCCCCTCCCCTGCTCAGACCTAGTCAAGCAGGTTGGCCTCACCCATTCCTCATGAGACCAAGATTTTCAGAGCCTAGTGGTCCCCAGCCCTCACTATCTGCCCCTCCACAGGAACTCAAGAAGTCAAAGTGATGGGGAAGGTAAGACAGACCTCTCTGGCTGCTACGTGGGGCACACCTGGGACACACCTGGGACACAGCTGGGGCACAGCTGGGGCACAGCTGGGGCACACCTGGGGCACAGCTGGGGCACACCTGGGACACAGCTGGGGCACAGCTGGGACACAGCTGGGGCACAGCTGGCTAACTGGAATACAGGGAGGCAAGGGGCTGAGGGTGAGCGAGAGGGAAGAGTTTAGACTGGGAGCAGGAAGGAACGGTTTCCTGCATCTGGGGCTCTGGCTTCCAGCACTCACTCCCTTAACCTTAACCCCTGTAATAAGAGGGCTGGGCAGAGGGCCCAGGACAGGCCCACCTGACCACTCTGCCTTCCAGAGAAGAAGCCAGGCCCAGTGATGGAGCACGCACTGCTAAATGATGAGTGTGAGTTGGGGTGGGGGTTGGTGAGGCTCACATGAGAGAGGGGAAGCACGTCTTGGGGTACATGGCAAAGCTTGGAAGGCCAGAGGTAGCCAGAAGTGCTCTCTGTGGGCCAGGGCACAAGCTTGTCTAGCACCCCATTGGTAAAAGAGACAGTGTCTGGCCTTATCCCTGCAGGCCTCACTGGGTCTCTCCTACCCAGCAGGGGTCCTAAAGGAAATCCAGAGCACGCTGGAAGGGGACCAGGGGTAAGTCACTATAGTGCTGGGAGAATGTGGGGACATGGAGGGTGAGGTTACCATGAATGGTGATTTCCCTGTCTTTGCCACCTCAGGAACCATGGCAATTGGCGTTCTCACCGCGTGGCTGTGGGATGTAGCCTCAGCAATGGGGAAGGTAGGACTGTGGGCACTCTAGGGGAGGGGAAGGCCTGCTGCCCAGGGAGGGACAAGAAGAACCCTAATTGCCACCCTTCCAGGGCCCAACAGGCCTCCAGGNCCATCTTAGCCCTGGAAATCACCAATGGTATTGGGGTCAGGGTGGCTGACTATGGCACCCTATCCTGCCCAGGATGGTCCTGACCTACTGCCTCCCCATGTCCTTCCACAGCAGAGTGAACGGGACAGCATCCAGGCTGTAAGATGAACACACACTACTGAGGGCCTTTCCAGCCCGAGCCTGGCCAGGGTCTGCCCTGGTCACCACCCTGATGCTGCTCCTGGCCTCAGGAGAGGAGAGACCTCATCCCGGGCTGCCCCTCCTGGGCCTTGTCTGTCTTGTTCTTTTGTCAATGTTGCACAGTTTTTATTCTCTGCCCCCTCCCCCCTTTTGTAGTGGGTTGGGTTTTAAATTATAAATTTTAACTGCCTCTGAGTAAAACAGAGTTTTTAATAAACACCTTGTTATGTCTTCACTGGAACAGCCTGAGGACAAGTTTTTCAGTGGTTTAAGTCCATCTCCAACTCGGAAATGCTCAGAGAACCTCCTCTTTAAGTATTTGAATCACCAAATGTTGCTAANTCGTCTTCCGTGGAGGGGGGAGGCAAACAGCATCTATCCCTCCTTCTAAGGTCCCAAGAACAAACGGAGGCATGATCTGCCAAAGTCCACCCTGGGCCTGCTAGTGAATTTATTGGGCTTCCTTGTAGAGCACGGATGAGAGGCTACCTATAGAGGTGTGGGTGCTCCTCCCCTCAACAGGCCCCCCCTAAAAAGCCTTTACCCAGTAAGGATGAGAGCTTCCCTGTAATAATAGAGACCCCACTCTAGTGGGAACCCCAGAGTGGTCCCTCCTCCAGGCCATGTGCAGTTAAGGCAGAGTTGGTTGGTGGTAGAGGCAATTGGATAGTTGGGCAAGAATTTAACNCCCCACTCTGCCCCTTTGTATGGGATGTAAACTGCAGGCAAGCCCAGCCAGGATGTGTTGTGGGAATTCTGATTGTACTGTGACACTCCAAGAATGTTAAAAAGTTTACCTTGCATCAGGGGTGAAGCTAATGTGACTAGTTGACCAGAATTAGCCATAGAGAAGCCAGCAATTTGGATAGAGAAGACACGCAGAAAGGAAAGGGCAGGGACTTGAGTGTGGTGCTTTCTTTTGGTTTTGGGACCAGTGAAGAGACACATTTCTTGCTGTTTCTCTGACCAAAAAGGAAGGTCAGCTGATTGCTTCTCAGCTTCTCTGATCTAGCAGGTTTTCACCTCCACATCTGACTTCCGAGTCTTTGTTGGTAAATGAAACGATAGAGACTTAGTTTAAACCTACATATCACAGCCCTGGCCCTTCCTCGGCTGCAGGACTGAAAGACCCTCCAGGCCATGGCCTGAGTGGCCAGCAGAAAATTGACTGTGGGGCTACAAATGATAATTAAAATATCAGTAGATTCATGTACAGCCACTAAGCTGACAGAAAAACATCAGGGATGCTTCTTTGCAAGGAGGTGCAGCTGAATGCCCNAAGATGGTGGTTGCTCAGCCCAGAGGACAGTCACTACTCTAAACCATGCTTATATCTCAACATTCTCTTTGGGAGGGTCCAGGTAGAATGTCTTGTCCTGGGTGAGACTTTCAAGTAAAAGAACATGGNGGCTAGGGAGATGACTCTGTGGTTAAGAGCACTGGCTGCTCTTCCAGAGGCCCTGGGTTTGATTCCCAGCAACCACATGGTGGCTCACAACCATCTATAACTCCAGTTCCAGGGCATCTAGCGCCCTCTTCTGGCNTCAGAGGGTACCTGTGCTCTCATNTACATACCCATACACATATACACATAATTAAAACTAAGATAAACCTTTTCTTAAAAAACACAGTCATTTACCAATATAATATATATTACTTCTGGGTCACCAGGAGGACCAGAAAGTCTAGGGAGCACAGAGCCTTCCATTTGTTCAAGAGTTTGTCCCAAGAGCTCACAGGACATGCTGTAAGGGGGCCAACAAGGAACTAGAGTTCCGTTGGTCAGCGATGGCAGTACCTCACAGCCATTCTCCAGCAGGGGTTCGAGCCAGACTGGAGTGGTGTCCCCGTTTAACATAAGCTGTGTGCCTCTGAGGTCTCATCCACAGAGTGCATCTGTGTAGTACCTGCCCAAGGACTCAGTGNGTTCATAGCAAAATGTTGAAAACTGCCCAGGACATACTAAGCCCATGGGTGGGATCTGCTATTATTGTCCAGGACTCTTTCTCCATGNTATCTTTAGAAAATCATAGTTATCCCACATGGGTCATAGTCATTAACTGGATAAATCTCCATAAACACAGAATCATGNGTACCCTGGGGTCCTGCTGCAGACCCATGCCTTGGGTGTTTGTCTGACAACAGAATCCCGGGATGGTTGCCCTTCCATGCCTGGCTGCTTTCACACACCACTATTTACAAGATTACCCATGTCGTCACTGGTACTCTCCTATGTGGCTCTCATTGCTGCGTGAGAATCCACTGTGTGAGTGTCCTGCTTTTTACTGGGTGCACAGCCCTTTGAATAACTATGCTGGCAGCAGGTATTGCCTCTTACAGCTGTCTACAAGCACACTGGTGTTGCCCATGAGCTTGTGGACCTTTGGGACAGTTGCTTCCTCCTCATGAGTGTAAATTGGCACAACCTCTATGGAAGAAAATTCAGAAATCTCCGAATTATGAACACACACAGCCTATGGTCCAGCAAGTCTCCTTCCAGGAGTTAATTCTACTTGGATGAAATTATTTCCTGGTGCTTGGTAATGTAAGCAAAAGATGATTTCTTTATGTGATGAGTGTTTTGCCTGCACATATGTTTGTGTACTGTGTGTGTGCCTGCTGGCCTCAGAGGTCAAAAGAGGGCATTGGATCTCCTGGAACTGGAGTTACAGATGGTTTTGAACCACCACATGGGTGCTGGAAACCCAGCCTGGGTCCACCGTAAGAGCAACAAGTGCTCTTAGCCACTGATCCTTCTCCCCACCTCTCTCATAAGCATAAGATGAGATAGCATCAACTCAGTTAAAAAAAATCCAGGGGAGGGAATAGGAGGAGAGGGAGGGAGGAGAAACTGGAGTCGGGATGTAAAATAAATGGATAAGTTTAATTAATTAAAAAAATCCATGGGTAGCTGGGCAATGGTGGTGCACACCTTTGATCCCAGCACTTGGGAGGTAAAGGCAGGCTGATCTCTGAATTAGTTCAAGGTCAGCCTGGTCTACACAGTGAGTTCTAAGATAGCCAGGGCTATGTAGAGAGACCCTGTCTCAAAAAATAAAAATTTGAAAAAGCCATCAAAGGGCCTACAAGCCTCACAGCCTAGGTTAACCCCCAGGACCCACAGGGTAGAAGGAAAGAACTAAGTCCTACAAGTTGCCTGTCCTCTGACCCCATACATGGACTGTGGTGTGCATGTGTGTGCCATGCACTCACACACACACACACACACACACACGCACGCATGCACACAAAATAAATAAATAGATAAATACAATTTTAAAAGATCTATCAATAACAATTGACTAAACTGTAGTACATTAATTCATCATGATACTGAGCAACTGGGAAGGAAGAGGAGGGAAGCTTGGCATATGGTGATATTGCTTGTTTTCTTTTTGTTTGTTTGTTTTGCTTTTTTCAAGACAGGGTTTCCCTGTGTAGCCCTGGCTGTCCTGGAACTCATTATGTATACCAGGCTGGCCTCAAA
>LZPO01107914.1:421684-426684 GCA_001675575.1 Neotoma lepida
GAATCTCACCAGGTTGCCCAGGCAGGAGTTGAACTTCTGATACTCTGGCCTCAGCCCTCCAAGTTGCTGAAATTACAGGCCTGTGCCACTGAGACAGGACAAGAACTTCCTTTCCTGGGTGGCCCAGAGAGCATCTCTCTTGGTCAGCAGCCCCTCACCCCTACCTCCAGGGGATGGGTAGCAATGGAAGCGCCCAGCTGGAAGCTGCATAGCTTGCCCAGGGTTTCCCTAAAGCTAAGTGGTAGAGCTAGCCCAGGACTGACTCCCAGCAACTTCACCCTCGTCCTGCTGTCCCCACAGGCTGGTGTGTGACAGCTCTGTGCTGCTGTGCCTCAAGAAGAGGTTCCACCTGGGCCGCATCTATGTAAGGGGGACCACAGAGAAGGGGNGTGGCTGGAGTCCCTTTTCTCTGTGGGCACCCTCGGGGCTTCTCTTCATCCCTAGACTGAGTGTAAAGCCTGGGGTCCCGCAAGACATACATGAGAGGCTGGTCTGGGGTGCACCAGAGCTCCCCATTTGTATACCCTTCCCCCTTCTCATAAGAGCCTCTGCTTTCTTTACCAGACTTTCGGGGGGCCCCTCCTGCTTGCTCTGAACCCCCACCAGGCACTGCCTCTTTTCTCACCTGAGGTCTTGGCCAGCTACCATCCCAAGAAGGCCCCAAATACCACACCGTATGTGACTTTGCCCCTTTGCCCCGTGCTTAACTCCCTGCATGTGTCGTCCTGAGTGAGTTCCAGGGCCCGCCCGTGGGCACATCGCCTATTCCTAGGAGGCCCCAGACAACCATGTCTGGCACCTTCTCATTACTCTGCCATCCTTCCCTCAGACACATCTTTGCCATTGGGGCAGCAGCCTATAGGCTGTCTCAGAGCTCTGGACAGGACCCCTGCATCCTCCTAAGGTGAGTCATGACTACCTTGTTTGCCTGAACCCACACACCACCCTAACTATTGGTCCTATGCACTGCTGGGCAGCAGTTCAGGAAGATATCCTCAGGACTGTCCTGAGGCCAACCTGAGTGGCCCTGCGTTGCACTTCTTTCTAATTGGTCTCCACGAACCAGGTGTAGTCTCTTTACATTGTCACTTCTCTATGGCGTCACTTCTGGGCTCAGTGGGGCAGTCCTAGGTGCTCCCTCCCATTCTTAGCTCCTCTCTCCTGCAGGGGGCACAGTGGCTCAGGGAAGACAGAGGCTGCCAAGAAGATTNTGGAGTTTCTAAACAGCCTGGGGCAGAAGCAGACAGAGGCCAGAGGGGCTCAGGTGAGGTCTGCCTGGAGGCAGCTGGTCAGCCCTCAGGCCATTTCTTCAAGCCTGGCTTTTCGTGGGTCAGCCCCAAGATTTCCCTGATGCAGGGAGTATGGTTGAGTCTTTTTACTTTATTATTGATTGTTTTTGCTGTTGGTGGTGGGTTTTTGTTGTCGTTGTTATTTTGTTTTGTTTTTGCTTTTGGTTTTTTAGAGACAGGGTTTCTCTGTATAGCCCTGGCTGTCCTGAAACTCACTCTGTTGGCCAGGCNGGCCTCAAACTCAGAGATCCACCTGCCTCTACCTACCGAGTGCTGGGATTAAAGACACGAGCCACCNTGCCTGACTCTTTATTTTTTTTAATGGGGTCTCAGGTAACCCAGGATGGCCTAGAATTTCCTATGTAGCTGAGGATGACCTTGAACTTCTGATCCTCCTGCCTGCACCTCTTGAGTGCTGGGGTTATGGGTGTGCCACCACCACACCCAGTTTTATGTGCTGGGGACTGAGCTCAGAGCCTTGTGGATGTTATAGGAGCACTCTACAAATTGAGCGACATCCTCAGCCCTTTTAATTGAGGGGGGTTCTGATAGGACTGACCCCACATGGGCCCACACGGCCAGCAGTATAGCGAACTGTCAGTGGGTAGTGGGTGCTACGGCCATCTTAGGTATTCCTGAGTGTCCTAACCCTCACACAGCTAAAGGACATACTGCCTGTGCTCAGCAGCTTTGGCCACGCCAAGACCATCCTCAATGCCAATGCCAGCCGCTTTGGCCAGGAACTGTACCTCTGCCTGCAGCAGTGAGTGATGGGGTCCAGTGGGCACAGTGACACCTGCAATGCGTTACTCTTCTTGGGCACTAGGATACTCAGCCTCGGGATGGCCCCTTCTGAAAAGTGCCCCTGGGTATGCCACCCTGTCTCTTTTACCCACAGGGGAGTCACCGTAGGAGCCTCTGTGTCCCACTATCTGCTTGAGACCTCCAGAGTAGTGTTTCAGGTAAGGATCTGCCTCCTGCCCACCCTTCCCCAACTCCGAAAGTTGGAAGGAGGAGGAGCCACAGCCCTCAAGCCCTGCTCCACCCCTAAGCAAGTTTCTCTCTCCAAGGCCCAGGCTGAGCGAAGCTTCCATGTTTTTTATGAACTGCTGGCAGGGTTGGACCCCATGGAACGTGAGCAGCTCTCTCTGCAGGGACCTGAGGCCTACTACTACCTCAACCAGGTAGGGGCTCAGCCAGGGCTTTCAGGATGCTGTGGGGATGCCAGGAGCTGCCCCACCACAAACCTGCTGTACTCCACAGGGCCGAGCCTGCAGGCTTCAGGGCAAAGACGATGCCCNGGACTTCAAAGGGCTGGTAAAGTCCCTACGGGCGCTGGGCTTGTGCGCAGAGGAGCTGACTGAAGTCTGGGCTGTGCTGGCCACCATCCTGCATCTGGGAAACATCTGCTTCTCTTCTTCAGAGGTGGGCTTCCCTGTGGGCAGGACCAGTGAGCACACAGGATGGGCAGTGATGGGCAGTTTGCACAATCAGGGCAATGGTGATGCCAAGCCACTGTGTGTGAAAAATCACAAAGCCCTGTCATATAGATAAGAAAAGTGAGCCCTGGCCCTTCTGCACCCCTCCTGGTGCCTTGGTACTCAGCTGTCACCCTTAAGGACAGACTAGAAGAGGATACCAGATCTCATTATGGATGGTTGTGAGCCACCATGTGGTTGCTGGGAATTGAACTCAGGACCTCTGAAAGAGCAGCCAGTGCTCTTAACCNCTGAGCCATCTCTCCAGCCCCCATCTTTGACACTTTTTAAAAGAAACTTAATTCTCATGTCAACAACTGTGTCCCAAGGGNTATTGTTTTCCCTCTAGCAATAAGGCAACAGAAGGTCAGAAAGAGAAGGGGACTGGCCAGAACTGCCCAGCCACTAAGAGGAGAGAGAGTCAGGGCTCACACTCAGGGCCTTCAGCCCCGGAGCCTGGCTCACCGCAGTCCAGAGTGCCTTGTGTGCTGCTGGCTCTTCATTTATTTTGAGACAGTTTTACTATGTAGCCCAGGCTGGCCTCAGACTCACAGAGATCCACCTGCCTCTGCCTCCCAAGTGCTGGGATTAAAAGTGGGCACCACCACAGAGGGCTGCTGTCGGCCCTTTGAGGAACGGGCATCTGGCCAGATAGAGCAAGTTCATGCCTAGATACTATTGCCATCGCACAAGCAAAGCTCTTTCTGTCCCCCCCTCTATCCAGCGGGAGTCCCAAGAGGTGGCTGCTGTGTCCAGCTGGGCTGAGATTCACTTGGCAGCCCGGCTGCTACAGGTGCCACCAGAGCGTCTAGAAGGGGCAGTCACCAAGAGGGTCATGGTGAGCCCAAAGGGTTCTGGGAAGGTGGGAGGAGCAACCTGGAGCACCTGTGGGTTGATGTGAGCCTGACATCCTGAGCATTTCTCTGGTCTCCAGGACACGACCTATGGCCGGGTCTCCAGATCCCTGCCAGTGGAAAGCGCTATAGATGCCAGGTAACCTTGGGGATCAGAGAGTGGGGCCAGGTGTGGCACTCTGCTGGGCAAGGCTCACTTACGGTGTCTGCAGGGATGCCCTGGCCAAGACCCTGTACACAAGGCTCTTCAACTGGCTTCTGAAGCGGGTCAATGTGCGGCTGGCTCCACCAAGGGACGCAGACAGTGTGGGCACCATCACTGTCGTGGACGCCTATGGCTTTGAGGTCACCTTTTGGGAGGGGGAGGAGCAGGGCAGGTGGTCCCATCTCATTCCAGCTCCTCCCTGGAGGGCTCTAGCAGGCCCGCAGTTTTGCCTTTTAACCTTCCTCCCTTGTTAAAAACCGTTAGATTACATTCCTAAAGCTGGCCACCAAGGTCTATTCCCTTAATTGGCCACTTCCTCCTCCTGAGGCTGACTACCAAGGTCCAGCAATCAAAGTATTGAAGTCCAGCAATCAAAAACTCCCTTTTGTCTCACCTCGATCGCATCCCCAATTAAAACAAACCAACTCATCCTAACACGGGGTTTCCCCTTTTCCCTTTATAAACCGCCATTTGTCCATGGGCCACGGCTGTCTCCTCTCTATCCAGAGGCAGTCCTTTGTCCTTCCTGGGCAAATATCCCTTCCTCCCTCTCTTGTTCCCTTTCCCTTCTCCCTGTCCTCTATCTCCCTCTGTCTTTATCGCCGATTCCTTGTCCTTTGTCCCTCGGGGGCAAATAAATCTCCTTAGTGCTGAGAACTTGCATGTCTTGTGCGGATTCCGACCTGAGAACTTGCAAGTCTTGTGCGGATTCCGACCCTTTCCCTCTCTACACTGTTTGCCTATCTGACCTGTGCCTTTGCTGCCTTCTTCTGGGGCTACTGAGTGGAATCCTTGAGTGTCCCTGGGTGAGGATGAGGAGGCACCAGGATGGAAGGGGAACAGGTCCTGCCTCTTGAGTCTTTAGAGTCTGGTTGAGGCTGGCAGAGAATCTTGGGGCTCTAGGTCCACTTATCTCCATCTGCATGTTCTTGGGAGGACAATGGCACATCACATGTGCCTTCCCCAGCTGGGGCTGGGAGTCCTCCTGGATTCTCTTGGGGGGGAGTTGGAGCCCAGCCCAAGCCCCAGGGCTCTCTACCTCACCCTCCCCTTGCTGACTATGTGAGCAATTAATTAACCCTTCTGAGGTCAGTGTCCCAGGCAGTAAAGTAGGCAATGTTAGCTCTCTACAGATAGAGTCCTGCCCTGCTCTGTCTTGTTCTGGCACCGCTTC
>LZPO01107914.1:433234-451568 GCA_001675575.1 Neotoma lepida
AACTCACAAAGATCACCTGCCCCTGCCTCCCAAAGTGCTGGAATTAAAGGCATGCGCCACCATCCCTGGCCCTTGATTGGAGACAGGGTCTCATATTGCCTCAGCTGGCCTTTAAGTCTCTTTGTAGGCAGGGATGACCTTAAATTTCGGATCCTNCTGCCTCCAATCTCCACATGCTGGGATTTCGACTGTGCAACACCCATGCCCAGTTCAGGCCGTGCTGGGACTTAAACCCAGGGCNTTGGGTATGTTAGGTAAGGGCTCTTCCAGCTGAGCTACAGTCTTGTCCTTGAGATTGGGTTTTGATTAAACACAAAAACAAAAAAAACTACTCCAGGATATTTTTTTTCTTTTTTTTGTTTTGTTTTTCGAGACAGGGTTTCTCTGTGTAACACTACTGGCTGTCCTGGAACTCCCTTTGTAGACCAGGCTGGCCTCATACTCACAGAGATCCACCTGCCACTACTTTCCAAGTGCTGGGATTAAAGGCCTGCACCACCACCGCCCAGCTTTTTTTCTTTTTAAAGATTTATTTATTTTGTGTGTATGGATATTGCATGCCTGTACCACATGCATGAGCTTCTATGTGGGTGTGGGAGTTGAACCCCGGTCCTTTGTAGGAGCAGCCAATGCTCTCAACCACTGAGCCATCTCTCCAGCCCCTCCAAGATGTGGAGGTTTCCTAGTGAGATCTGAGCTTGCTTTATCCAGCAGGGCTACATTAGAGGATTGCTTGACCACGAGTGTGGTTACCAGGTCTGCACTTGGCTGTGCTAGGGGGAGGTCTTTTGCTCCACCCCTTGGCATTCCTATAGAAGAGCCTGAAGGGGTCCTGGATAATGATCCAGGCCCTCCTGAGGCTATTCTGTGTTTCTGTCCCTTGTATCCTTCTTATATCTCTTATCCCTCTCCAATCAAGAGTACCCTGTCATAAAATGTGGGAGTCGGTCTCCCAGCTGGGCTCCCACACCAAGAGAATACTGAGGAGGCAGAGGATGAAGGGGTAGGAAACTGTCCTGCGGTAGTGCCCGGAAGAGGACAGCTTTGCTAAAACGTGGACCCACGTTTTCTGGGATGAACCAGAAAGGCCAGGCACCCAGAAGGACTATGCAAAGCTGAGAAGGCCTGCCAGTTTCTGGGGTGTGGTGCACAACCAGCCTCTTCCTGTGGGGCCATCCACCTTGCCTTCTCTCCTGCGGGGCCACCCACCTGCCTCCTCTCTTGCAGGTGCACAAGTTCATAAGCAGAAACAGGGACCACCTGGACTCTGCCATGGTGGAGATGCTTGGACAGAGCCAGCTGCAGGTGACCTGGCATGCCTTTCAGGTGCCCACATAGCTTAGCCCCATCAAGCCTTGAGGGGCCAGTCCTCCACACCGTGGCCCCCTAGGTGGAGAAATGAGTGTGCAGGGGTCTAGTGTTGAGGGCTGCTTGTCCTGGCTCCCCAGGGGCTGAGTGGTGAGTGGACAGGCCCAGAANGGAAACAGCTGAGACTCCTCTCACCCCTCAGCTTGTGGGCAGCCTGTTCCAGGAAGCAGAGCCGCAGGCTGGGAGAGAGCAGAGCAAACCCACACTGGCCTCTCGATTCCAGCAGTCCCTGGGGGACCTGCTAGCCCGGCTAGGCAGGTGAGAACTGCACCCCTCCACTGGACCCCAGGGAGTTGGAGGGTAGTCTGCTCTGTGACCGTCCCCCTTCCACCCCTCAGGAGCCATGTCTATGTCATCCACTGTCTCAACCCCACCCCTGGAAAGGTGAGTTCCCTTTCTCCCACCTCACCCCTGCCCTGCTCTCCTCAGCCCCTCCCTTCTCGAGACCCTCTGTCAGCCCTAATCCTCTGACTCTAGATCTCCTTGGCTGTGCCTGGCTTATAGCTCCCAGGCCTCTTTGATGTGGGACACGTGGCAGAGCAGCTGCGCCAGGCTGGTATCCTGGAGGTCATAGGCACCCGAAGTGCCCACTTCCCTGTGCGAGTACCCTTCCAGCTCTTCCTGGCCAGGTAGGGTTCTGTGGTAAGGTAGCTGAGGGCCTGGGGCCAATGCCTGCAGGACAGTCCCAGGTATGCAGTCCTGGCAGAGAAGGGACCATGTGCCTGACTTCCAACACTCTTCCCTTCCTTATTCCTTAGATGCACACACACACACACACACACACACACGTGCACACACGTGCTCCTTTCAATAATCTCCTCATCTCCTCGGTGCTAATACTCTGCTGGAGATTATTTGGGGCCCTGCCTACCCTGGGACCTTCCCATACAGCCAGATGGGCACAGCAAGTATCGTGAAGTCGTGACTGAGTCAGTGAGATCAGGGAGGACAGTTAGCGGAGCCTCTCAGATGGATAAGGGATGGCAAGTGCAGGGGCAGCCATGGGGAGCCAAGAGGTCATGTAGCTCAGTGAGGCTGGGACAGCCTTTGATGGAGCGCTCAGAAGCATCTAGGAAAACGGGTGACCGTTTGTGGTGGTGTCTGTTTGGCCTTGGCCTGGACCTGCTCTCATCCACCTCTGAGGCTTCACCTCAGGGCTCTAACTACCCTCTTTGTTGTGACTGTCTTAGCATGAGGACAGTCTGGCCAAGGGGTGGAGCCTGAAGCAGGAAGTAGGTGAGTGGTGTGTGCCTGTCCCTGAGCTAAACACTGAAAATGACAGGTGACAGGTGAGAGGGTTCCTTCCTTGCCCTGGGACACTTGCCCAGTCAGTGATTGTCACCTGTTCCAGGAAGCTCTGCACTCTGCTGGAGGGATCTTGGAGTATGATGTGTTCCCAGCATTGGCCAGGTCTGTTGATGAGCTGCCAGGCCTTCTGCCCTGCCCTCTGCAGTCATGCCCTGAGCCCCACCGTGTTACTGTNTCCGGCACCCCAAGGAGACGGAAGCCACAGGGTCACATCCTGTTGCCCCTCTAGCCTTGTCTGGACTTATGGCACATCTCTTCTGTTTAACAACCTGCCCTTTCTCCGGAGCAGAGGTCTCACCTCCCAGTTCTCTGCCTGGAGTCAGCACACTGCCTGGCTCTGATGGAGTGTACTGGTTATTTTTACTGTGAGGTTTACACAACGTACAATCATCAAGAAAGAGTTGTATTTTTTGTTTGTTTTTGTTGTTGTTTTCTTCTAGTGCCTTGTTAGATTTATTTGTTTTGTGTATACGTATATGATGCAGGAACTTGCACAGGCCAAGTCAGATCCCCTGGAACTGGAGTTATAGGCAGTTGTAAGCTGGCTGTCATGGGTGCTGGGAACTGAACCTGGGTCCTCTACAAGAGCAGCAAGTGCTCCTAACCACTGAGCCATCTTTCTGGCTCTGGAAGATAGTCTTTTTTTTTCCATTTTTTTATTATTATTAAAACATTCGATGTACAACTGCAGGAGAGATAATATACAGATAGCTTGAACATAAATAGAGGTACAAATTCTTATCCTAATAGTGAAATGTTTCACTAAAGCTTGCCCAGTGACTGGGCAAAACCCAAACTTATTTTATGCTACAGTCATCCTAGGGTCCTTCCTGCTAGGTAGCCTCCCTGGATCTGTGGGTTGCAGAGTGATTGTCCTTTGGTTTATATCTAGTATCCACCTATTAGTGAGTACATGCCATATTTGTCCTTCTGAGTCTGGGTTACCTCACTCAGGATGATATTTTCTAGTTCCATCCATTTGCTTGCAAATATCATATGGTCATTGTTTTTCTCTGCTGAGTAGTATTCCATTGTGTATATGCTGTCTCTTATACACATCTAGATGTGTATAAGAGACAGGAACATAGTTGAGCATGTATCTTTGCGGTATGAATGAGCGTTCCTTGGGTATATACCCAAGAGTGGTATCACTGGGTCTTGAGGAAGATTCATTCTCAATTTTCTGAGAAACCGCCATACTGATTTCTACAGTGGTTGTACAAGTTTGCACTCCCACCAGCAGTGGAGGAGTGTTCCCCTTGCTCCACATCCTCTCCAGCATAGACTGTCATCANTGTTTTTGATCATAGCCATTCTGACAGGTGTAAGATGGTATCTCAGAGTTGTTTTGATTTGCATTTCTCTGATGACTAAGGATGTTGAGCATTTTGTTTGTTTTTAGTTTTTCAAGACAGGGTTTCTCTGTGTAGCTTTTTGGAGTCTGTCCTGGAACTCACTTTGTAGACCAGGCTGGCCTTAAACTCACAGAGATTCACCTGCCTCTGCCTTCCAAGTGCTGGGATTAAAGGTGTGTGCCACCACCATTGGAAGATAGTCTTTTTTTTTAAATTAATTTATTTTATTTTATTTTTATTTATTTGTTTTTTGGTTTTTCGAGATAGAGTTTCTCTGTGTAGCTTTGGAGCCTGTCTTGGAACTCACTCTGTAGCCCAGGCTGGCCTTGAACTCACAGAGATCCACCTGCCTTTGCCTCCCGAGTGCTGGGATTAAAGGCCTGTGTCACCACCACCCAGCTATAATTTATTTATTTTTACTTNACTTGCATTGGTGCATTGGTGTTTTGCCTACATGTATGTATATCTGTGTGAGGGTGTCAGATGTTGGAGCTACAGACAGTTGTTAGGTGCCATGTGGGTGCTGGGAATTGAACCCAGGCCCTCTGGAAGAGCATTCAGTGCTNCTAAGCGCTGAGCCAGTCTCTGCAGCCCCTGGAAGATAGTCTTAATGAGAAACTGTCTGGTGACACTGGCCTGTAGGGATGTCTCTGTGGAAGTCCGTCTTCATTGTTAATTGATGTGAGGACCGAGCCTGTTGTAGTGGCTCCATTCCCTAGGCAGGGCGTCCTGAGCTGGATAAGAGAGGAGAAGGCTACCTGAGTCTAAGTGTTCATTGCTCTCTGCTCTTGACTGTGGTATGATGTGACTAGATGCTTCTCATTCCTGCCTTGATTCCCTGCACCAGTGGACTGCACCCCAGAACCGTAAGCCAAAGAAACCCCTTCTTTCAGAAGTTGTCTCCTCTCAGGGTCTTCTATCACAGAACAGAAACTAGAACCCGGGGTTTCCCAAGTTGTTGGTCGATCTAGAAACTGAGTAATTACCAAGGGGTCCAGCTGTCGATCAAGGTCTAAAACGGCCCTTGCTCTTCCGGCCTCATCTCTGTGCCCTTGTGACAGGTTCCGGGCCCTGGGGTCAGGGAGACAGGAAGCTCTCTCTGACCAGGAGAGGTGTGGTACCATCCTCAGCCAAGTGCTGGGGGCGGAGTCACCAGTCTATCATCTTGGAGCCACCCAGGTGGGTGTATGTGTGAGTACAAGGAGTGGGTAGACGTGCATGAAAAGGAAAGACCCCTGCTGGATTAAACACGGACAAGCTATGCACTGGGTGGCCATTCTCAGTGATGAGCAGATAGAGTGGGGCTGGCTAGCAGGCTACCCTGAGCACCCTAGATAGATTGTGTGACCAGATGTGGGGAGGCTGAGGCCAGAGGAGAAGAGAAGGTATGCGCCTGTTCCCTCACAGGTCCTACTGCAGGAGCAGGGCTGGCAGCAGCTAGAGCAGCTGTGGGCTCAGCGGCGCTCGCAGGCCCTGCTCACTCTGCACCGTGGCCTCCGAGCCTGCATCACCCGCCAGCGCCTCCGCCTCCTGCCCCGGATGCAGGCCCGTGTGCGTGGACTACAGGCCAGGTGAGCAGACACTGGAGCCAAAGACCAAAGTGGGAGCTTGAGGCCGTGGGACAGCTCCTCAAGTGCGGCTGAAAGGCGAGCTCTCTGCAGGTCCGGAACTGAAGAGGAGGCGCGGAGTCAGCAACATCACACAAGTTACTTTTTTCTCTGAGGGAGCAAAACTTAATTCTCTGGGCCTGGTGAAAAAGGGGAAAACACACACACACACACACACATACACACACACAACTTGGACATGTCAGGGTCTCTCTTCTGTATTTTTTTCCCTTACCTCTTTCCTGATGTTTTCCTTCTATCTTTGTAAATGGACGTTTCTCTCCAGCCTACCAGTTCCCAAATAATCACTCAGAGGCTTAATATAAATATAAATTATATATAATATAATTAATATAAATAATATAAATTATAAATGCTCAGCAGGTAGTTCAGGTTTATTACTAACTAGCTCTTACACTTAACCCATAATTCTTATCTATGCTTAGCCACGTGGCTTGGTAACTTTTCTCAGTAAGGAGGCATTCTCATCTTGCTTCCTCTGTGTCTGNTTGTCAACTCCCTGACCCCTCCCTTCCTCTTCCCATGATCCTTAGTTTGGTCCCTCACCTATACTTCCTGCCTGACTACTGGCCAATCTGTTTTATAAAACCGATTTGAGTGACAAATCTTTACAGTGTACAAGAGGATTATTCCACAGCATATCTTTCTTGATTTTTTTCTTTTATATCTTTCCTATTTTCCCCTACAGCTTATATACCCCAGCAAAATCTTTCAAGCAGCATAAAAATTACAATGTTGTTATACTCTATTTTTCAAGTGAATGATAACAATGACTATAAGTGAAACACAACATGTTCCCTACTACCCTTACTCAATTAAACACTTTATGTTTTAGGGGAGGAAAATCAAATTATTCCCAAGGACCCCCATATATTCATGTCTAAGTAACTTATTGTAGATTAACAAAGTATAAGCAAGCAAGGAATTTTCCTCAGCCAGTTCTTTTACTAGCAGGCCGCATTTTGTGGTTACAAAGAAAGGATCAATCATTTTATTATTATTCTTTTTTTTACTTTGTTTTAGTTTTTTTGAACCAGGGTTTCTCTGTGTAGCCCTGATTGTCCTAGAACTCCTTCTGTAGACCAGGCTGGCCTCGAACTCACAGTTGATCCCACCTGCCTCTACCTCCTGAGTGCTGGGATTAAAGGCGTGGACCACTACTGCCCAGCTCATTTATAAAAAAAAATCTTAAAAGAATCGCAAATCTAAACTTTTATATATGTGAAGCAATCAGTCATTTCTACTTTAAGTCCTCAGAGTGCACACCCACTCAACAGTTTTTTATTTAACCAGGAAGCTGAGGGCAAAAATGGACACAAGGAATTAATCATCGCCTTTGATCACCAACCCATCCTAGCAAGAAAGGCATGTCAGCTAGTCATAACCAGGCTGCCACTGTTCTTGTTCCCTGACCTCAACGAGTCCCTTGCTCAACTATCAAAAGTGTGCCTTCCTAAACTTTAAATTGTTCCCCAAGATTTTCTACCTCAAAGCCATTAACAAAAACACCTTAACCTAACTTGACTAACAATCTACATGTCTAAATTCTTTCTAAGGGTGGTGGTTGGATCATTATTCTGCTCCAGCAGCAATGCTTAGAAAAAGTCACTATTATTGTAAGTACCAGTGACACTGCCCAGTGAGGGGCTAGAAGCCCTCTGAGAGTTTTCATACAACTAGGATTATGAGGGGCATGGTGACTGAGAGGGCAGTAGACAGAGCATGAGGTCCTCAGGACACGTAGTCCTCGGGGCTCTGACTCTCCAAGGCTTACCCAGCGTGTTTATACTGACCGCTGAGCCATATTCCATGAGTTCCAAAGCTGCTTGCTGTTCCTCTCTCTCCCATGGCCCCCAACACTCAAGATGTGGGCAGAGTTAGGGTCATGTGGGGTCTTGGGGGCAAGGTGACCTGACCCAATGTCATTCCTTCCATCCTGGACTCTGATAGCAACTGGGGAGCCTGCTTGAATACCTCCCCAGAGTAAAGGCTCGTTCCTGCTGGGACCCTGGAATCTGATGGCTTGGCTCCTGTCTTTCCTAGTCCGTTCTCTGTTGTGCTTTGTTTCCTTGAGACAGTATTGCTATGTAGCCCAGGCTGACTTCAAACCCATGATCCTCCTGCCTCAGCCTTCTGGATCTGGGATTATATTCACCTTACCACCACAGCTGGCATTGTTTTATTCATCCAGCAGCTACCCGGTCCGTCTGCTCTGGCCAGATGCTGGAGATACAGGCACAAAGCAGCAGAGATGAGGCCTCCTGGGCTAGCCACAGGGAAGGGTCAGATTCGGACAGTAAAGCAGCCACTGACTGACCCAAGGCTGAGAATAAAATGAAGACAGTGCCATGGGGGGAGGATCACCTCNACAGGCAACCATTGCTACTATCTATGCCTCTAACTCATTTACCACATAAACTGAGGCACGGTGCCCATGAAGCAGTAACTCCCTACTCCCCACACTACCACTCACTTCCCGTAACTTGCAGTGTGTTTTTCTGTCTCTAGATTTGCCTATTCTGAGTGTTTCCTGTAAACTGTTTTATATTCCAGTTCCTTTTATGCCTGGCCTAATTTACTTCGCTTTCAGTGCTTTCAGAATCTATGTNGTAGCANGAGTCAGAACTTCATTTCTTTTTTTTGTGGCTGAATAATGTTCCACTGTGCAGATTTACAACTTGTTGCTGAGGGTGTGTGGGTTGCTCCCATTCTTCCTGAACACGGGTGTAGAAGGGTCTGTTCTGCTTTCTGTTTTTTAAGTNCTGGGTTTGTACCTAGGAGCGGAATTGCTGGGTCATGCTGTCATTCTCTGTTCAGCTCTTTGAGGATCTGCCCCCACTGGCTCTAATGATGTTGACATGTTTGTTCTACTGACAGTGTACATGGTTTCAGTGTCTACACATCCTTGCTAATACTTCGTTTCTGATCTTGTTGTTTTGTTTTCTGAGACGGTTTCGCTATGTAGCTTCTGCTGGCCTGGAACTCACTCTGTAGCCCAGGCTGGCCTCAAACTCTCAGCTCCACCTGCCTCTGCCTGCTGAGTGCTGGGGTTAAAGGCGTGCGCCACCACCGCCTGGCTTGTTGTTTTTGACTTGATTTCTCTAACGACTATTGATGCTGAGCATATTTTCGTGTGCTTCCCCCCCCCGTTTGTGGAAATGTCTATTCTAGTCCACTGCCTATTGTTTTTGTTTCATTGGCATTTTGAAAAAAATGTATTTTATTTTATGTGTTATAGTGCTTTTCCTGCATGTTTGTTCAGCGTGTGCACGCAGTGTTCTCAGGTCAGAAGAGGGCATCAGATCCCCTGGAACTGGAGTTACAGATTGTTGTGAGCTGCAATCTGTACCACGTGGGTGCTGGGGACCCAGGTCACCATCTGTAACCATGTGGGTGCTGGGGACCCAGGTCCTCTGCAAGAGCAGCAAGTATTCTCTAGGCTCTTGTTTGGGTGGTTATGAGACAGGCTGTTCCTGTGTAGCCCAGGCTAGCCATGGACTCACAGCTACCCTCTTGTCTTGGGTTCCTGAGCACTGGAGTTACGGACACCCGCTACCACACCCGGCTTTCTCACTGGTTATTTTTATATGTGTATGAGTGTTGCCTGCACATATGTATATGCACCGTGTGTGCCTGGTGCTCACTAAGCTCAAAAGAGGGCAGCAGTTCCCCAGGTACCAGAGTTGTGGATAGTTGTGAACCATTATGTGGGTGCTGGGAACTGAACCCCAGTCCTCTGCTAAACCAGGTGTTCTTAACTCTTGAGGCACCTCTCTTACCTCTCCCCAGTCTCTACTGATAAGCTGCAAAAGTTCTCATATTTTCTGGATATTGGGCCACTGCTCAGTGTGTGATTCAATGGGTTTTTATTCTGTACTTTGTCTTTTTATCTTCTTTGTACTGTCCTCCGATGAATGAAAGTTGTGGGTTGATTGCTGGATTGGTTGATCCATGGATTGAACTTTTGCGCTAGGGATCAAACCCAGGGACTTGAACATGCTGTGCTTCCTTCCAGTCCTGTAGATGTGAGTGTGCATGTATGGTCTATGTGTGTACATGTTCATGTATGTGTGCATATGTGCATGTGGAAATGGGCCTGCTAGTGTGGGTACCCGTGTGCGCACATGCATGTGGAGGTCAGAGTTTGACACTGAGTCTCTTTCCCAGTCATTTGTTCCCAAACTTTTTTCGGGGGACGGGGAGTTTGAGACAGGTTTTCTCTATGTAGCTTTGGCTGTCCTGGAACTCGCTCTGTAGACCAGGCTGTTTTTCAACTTACAGAAATCTGCCTGCCTCTGCCTCCTAACTGCTGGGATTAAAGGTGTGCATTACCACCGCCTGGCTCAACCTTCTTATTTATTTATTTGAGACAGGGTCTCGCTATATAGCCCTTGCTGTCCATAAACTCACTTTGTACACCATGTTAGCCTTGAACTCATAAAGATCCTCCTGCCTCTGCCTCCTGAGTGCTAGGATTAAAAGTATGACTGGGGCATCTGGCTCTGTCTCTCTCTGTCTCTGTCTCTCTCTGTCTCTGTCTCTCTTTGTCTCTGTCTCGCTCTGTCTCTCTCTCTCGCTCTGTCTCTCCCTCTGTCTCTCTCTCTCTGTCTCTGTCTCTCTCTCTCAGACTGGACCTGGAACTCACTGATTCAGCTGGTCTGGGTAGCCAATGAGTTCCAAGCATCAGTCTGTCTCTACCTCCTCAGTGCTGGAGTTAGATACATGCTGCCTTATCTGGCTTTCATGTGTGTGGATGCCAAGGACTAGAACTCGGTTCCTCATGTTCATACAGCTAAGGCATCTTCTTGGCCCCTAGACTTATTTTTATTTAATTATTGTATGTGTATAAGTGCTTTGCCTGGTGCCCCTGGAGGCCAGAAAAAGGAATAGGCAAATAGAATATCTTTGAGAATTTCCCAGCTATGAGAAGACCAGGCTCCTCAAAAAAGGGGTCCTGAGCAGGACAAATATTTAAAAATAAATCTAGGGGGCTGGAGACATGNCTCAGTGGTTAAGAGCACGTGTTGCTCCTACAGAGGACCAGAGTCCAGTTCCTAGCACTTATATCAGGTGACTCATAACTGCCTACACCTCCCAGGGGATCTGATGCCCTCTTCTGGCCACCTATGACCACTGCACTCACATGCACACGCTCACATGTAGACAGACACACAGACACACAGACACACACACACACACACACGCAAAATTAAAAACAAAAATCCTAAAAGCTGGAAGTGGTAGCACATGCCTATAATCACAGCACCCAAGGGACAGAGGTAGGTAGATCTAAGTTCAAGGCCAGTCTGGTCTACATAGTGAAACAGTCTCAAAACAAAACATTACCTGGTTTACCGTAGTGTTCTGTTCTTTCCTGTTGCTTCTGTTAAACATCAGGGGGCTCCACTGAGCCAGAGTCCATTTTATATTAATGTCTAGGCTTAGAGGGTTCGGGTACCAGGGAAGAAGTAATAAGTTCTGAGTCCTCCTCGCCCTCTTACTTCNGTGGCCTCCAGGAAGCGATACCTCCGAAGGAGGTCAGCTCTGGGACAGCTGAACACTATCCTCCTTGTAGCTCGGCCCCTGCTCCAGAGACGACAGCGGCTACAAGTAAGAAGGCTGTCAGGGGAGCTCCTGGATTGTAGGAAAACTCAGCATAGAAGCCAGATGGCCTTGACTGGCCAAGAGGGGAGAATCCTGACAGCCTATACTTGCCAGGACTGAAACCTCAGAGCCCACTGCTTGCTGATCATCTCCATTTCCTGTTCTGGCTGGGACAGGCTGGGGCCCTGGTGGCTATTGTCTTCATCTTGCCACCGCTGTACCCCCAGGCCTGCTCCCCCTTTTCACCTAGGTCCCTCCTCCTCCCTCCAGGCTCCCGTGGGCCCCCTTCTGTTCTCCCTTTTGCCTGATGACTCCAATTTGAGGGCCATAAAGCTGCTCAAAGGTCAATGCCCACATTCTGCCCCCCTCCCTGGCTCCTCCCTAGCTGGACTTTGTCCCCTGGGACCATTTATTCTCTTCTTCCTTACCTCTTCCCGGTGCCCTAGCAGACAAGCAGTGACGTCCACAGCTTGGAGACGGTAAGAGCTTGAAGAGGGTTAGAGGTGGGTGAAGGTAGGCAATTGAACCCCTGTGGGTCTATGACATTGACATTCCTTTGTTACCATCAGGGNCTCCTGGGGACAGGAGGGGTCACTGAGCTGCTGAGTTTGGGGATTGGCTGCTGGTGGTATAGGGGCATTAACTCTTGCTGGATCTCTCCCACAGCTTGGGCATTCCCGTGGCCCGCATAGCGGGGAGGCCTGGGGAAAACTGTCAAGCATGGTGAGTGGTCTGGAAGCAGAGGTCCTGCGTGGAGTGTGAACCCCTGAGCCTGGCATAGCATGGGGGAGGGTATGGTACACAGGGTGCCATCAGGGGTCCTGTCCCTTGTGTGCCACTTGAGCAGAAGTCTGGGTTTCTCTTGATTTTCCTTAGAGGCTTGTAGAGACCTGACCATTTGTTTTCAGAATGTGTCCTGGATCTTTAAGGGGCAATTTGAACAGGGGCTGCTCCTAGTCCTTCTCAACTATCCTTTAGTTCCTGACAATTTGGTTCTCTCCACCAGGACCTGGGGCGCTTGGAGATCCCAGCCCAGCTGGCTGCCCTGCTGGAGAAGGCTGAAGGTGAGCCATCTTAATGTCCACTCTAAGTCCCTTACTCGGGGGCTTCTCTGGTCCAGATCTTCCCCTTTCTCTGAGCTACCCATGGTTACTCTGTCTTTGGTGGTTGGCAGCTTGACAAAGAAAATGGGAATCTAAGTGTCCTAGGCTGCCTCTTGTGTTTCTCCCTTCCCAGGCCACCAGGCCACCCTGGCTGGGAGCATCACAGAGTCCCTGCCACCTGAGATTCCTGTCCGGCCCAGCCTGACCCTCCCTCCGGACATTGATCAGTTTCCATTCTCCAGCTTCGTGTCCTCCAACTTTCAGGTGAGGCCCCTCAGTGCTTCCTGCTGTAAGCCCCCTCAGAAGCTCCGCTGTAAGAGCTGCCAGGCAGGGGCAGGCCTGCACCTTCTCCCTGCCTGCCACTGTGGTCATCAGAACTGCTCGGAAAACAAAACAGTCTTTATACAGTTGTTACATAGAAGTCTCCGCCACACAGACTTGTTTCGGCCACACCTTTCCTGTGCCTGTGGCATTGTCTTGCATTGAAATTGTGTCCTTAAAGAATGTTTAACAATGAGGGAATCTTCCCAGGCCAGAGGGTTAAATACAAAACCAGGATTCACAACTTCGCATACAAGGAGAGCTCTGGATTAGTTTAATTATGATTTTTTTTTTTGAGACAGGGTCTCATTATGTATCCTGTTGTCTGGAACTCACTATGTAGTTCAGGCTGGCCCCGAACTCAGAGATCCACCGGCTGCCTCTGCCTTAAGAGTGCTGGGATTAAAGGTGTGTGTCACCATGCCCAGCCCTATTTTCATAAAAAAGTTAAAGGTGGAGTCTTACTCTGGTAGCCCTGGCTGGCCTGGAACTCCTTTCAGGGATCAGTTTCCCTCTGCCTCCCAAGTGCTGGGATTAAAGGCATGGACACTACATCAGCTTAATGTCAATTTTTTAATTAAACAACTGAGGGACTGGGAAATTCTCTTTGGGTGAGAGTGCTTCATGAGGACCGGAATTAAAATCCACAGCATGCATATAAAAAGCCAGGCATGACCACGCATACCTGTAACCCCAGCATTAGGGGCCAGAGATGCAGGTGGATCCCTGGAACTTGCTGGTCAGACAATCTATGCAAAATGACAAGCTTTTCAGTTCAGTGGCAGGCCCCACCTCAAGGCAAACAAGGAAGATGCCTGACATCCTCCTCTGTCACACATGTAACACGCACACATGCATGCACGTCTCCCCTCTTCCCAGGGTACATGCTCCTGGGGAACTCCTCAAGGAGTGGCTTCTTTGGTCAATTCAGAGGACAAACACTATGTCCCCTTCTTTCCCCTCCAGAAGCCATATCTGCCCAGACCAGGGCAGCTGCTGGATGAGCCCCTGACCCGGATGGATGGCGAGAACCCTCAGCAGGCTCTGGAGATCAACAGAGTGGTGAGTGACACATCAGGAATGGACAGAGTGGGTACTATAAGGGCTGGAAAGGTGCAGGGGAGCCCTGTGCTTCCTGCCCTGCCCTTGCTTTTCTGTCAACAGATGCTGCGGCTCTTGGGGGACGGATTCCTGCAGTCCTGGCAGGAACAGACCATGGGCACGTTCCTGATACAGAAGGCACAGCACCGGCCGGGACTTCGGGATGAGCTCTTCAGCCAGTTAGTGGCCCAGCTGTGGCACAACCCAGATGAGCAGCAGAGTCAGCGTGGCTGGGCCCTGATGGCGGTCTTGCTCAGCTCATTCCCCCCTACACCCGCCCTGCAGAAGCCATTGCTCAAGTAAGGAGTCCAGTGGATGGGACTCTGTGAGTGGGATCACATACCCCACCAAGCTTGCAGCAACCCTGTGCTGTCCTCACAGATTTGTATCTGACCAGGCCCCCCGGGGCATGGCAGCATTGTGCCAGCACAAGCTGTTGGGTGCCCTGGAGCAGACACCACTGGCTCCCATGGCCTCAAGGGCCCACCCACCCACACAGCTTGAGTGGAAGGCTGGATTGCGGCGGGGACGTATGGCACTGGATGTTTTCACATTCAATGGTGAGATCTGCCTCGCTCAGTCAGTGGAGCCAGCCCTGCCTTCCACTCCTCCTGGCCTCCTCCTGCCCTGTGACTCTCATGTTTCCCTGCCCCATGACTCTCATGTTTCCCTGCCCTGTGACCCTCATGTCTCCCTGCCCTGTCTGGTGTGGGGACAGTAGCCATTTACTGTCAGGGTGGAACACTCTGTCCCTCACCCTCCCATCAACTTCCCACAGAAGAGAGCTACTCTGCNGAGGTGGAGTCCTGGACCACGGGAGAGCAGTTTGCAGGGTGGATCCTACAGAGCAGGTATGGGGAGCCCAGGATGGGACAGTGCAGCTGGTGCTGACCATTGACTATGGTCCCCATCCTCATCCTCCCAGCCAGCTCCCCCACTGCACGGTCCCCCAGGGCCCAGATGGATGCTGTTTCTCAATGAATAGAAAGGTTTTAGGGTAAATNNACAGGCTCCAACTGTAGCTTCCAGAGAGAGAACAGAGATTCTCAATGAGGAGGGGCCGTGTGACAGCATAAGGTCCAGATCCTACCTCCATAGGCGAGCAAATGAGAGCATTAGAGTCTGGAGATAACCAGGACTTTGAGGTACAAACAGGAGTACAGTCAGGCTTCTGAGTGAGGCTGAGCACCTAGCTCACACCTGGGGTAGTGGGGATATCACCAGAAAGGGCTCCCTTCCTCAGACACTCACCCTCGCCTGACAACAACTCCTGAAGGATGTTATCTGCCTATCCCTTGTCCCTGATCACCTCTACTTCTCACTCTTGTCCCACCCAGAGGCCTGGAGGTGCCCCCTCGTGGCTGGTCTGTGTCACTGCATTCT
This sequence comes from Neotoma lepida, assembly GCA_001675575.1. Taxonomy (NCBI): domain Eukaryota; kingdom Metazoa; phylum Chordata; class Mammalia; order Rodentia; family Cricetidae; genus Neotoma; species Neotoma lepida. Next base: position 448,406 of record LZPO01107914.1, read on the forward strand.
GGGGATGCTTGGCAGGATTTGGCTGGCTGTGACTTTGTGTTGGACCTGATTGGCCAGACTGAGGACTTGGGAGACCCAGCTGGTCCCCTCAACTACCCCATCACTCCTCTTGGTTTGTAGGTACCACCCATCTGCCCTTTCACCAGCTGGTAACCCCCACAGCCACCCTGCCACTGTGTGGTACATAGATGTCGGCAGCCCAGTCCTTCCACCTAAACTTCTGCACCCCTCTTAGAGGTGACTCAAACAGTAGTCCTCTTAACTAGGCCCACTGTTTCCTGCAGAGCTGAGAATATCCCTCCAGCCCCTGGTGTTCAGGCTCCCTCCCTGCCTCCAGGACTCCCTCCAGGTCCAGCCCCAGTACTGCCTGGCAGCCGCCCCCCAGGTAAGACACACTGAGATTGGCAGAGTGCTGGGAATGGGCTCAGAGGTAGATGTAGCAATGTATCCTTGCCCAACAGGTGAGGCCAGGAAGCCGGGAAACCTGGATGGTTTCCTGGACCACCTCTTTGAGCCGGTCTTCTCCCCAGGCTTCAGTGTGAGTGGCCTGCCCTCCCTTCCCNTTGGTGCTGGGGCACAGCCACCCCTTCTGTTTCTCCCAGGCTCTAGCTCTGACACTGAACATTTGTCCCTTCAGGATCTGGAACAAGGCTGGGCCCTGAGTAGCCGCATGAAGGGAGGGGGCTCCATTGGGCCCACCCAGCAGAGCTACCCCATAGGTGAGTAGAGATGGTGTCTCTCTAGGGCTTCCCAGGCCCAACAGCAAGAGTGGTCTGAATCTCCACAGGCAACTGAGATGGGAGATCTGGCCAGTGCCCCAGAGGTTAATGCTTTTCTCTTTGCCTGGGGCTGGAGGGAGAAGGAGGTATGTGGGGCCAAGTAGGAATACCCCTGAGAGACTCTATTCCCTCAGTGTATCCAGGTATGGTGCAGGCACCCAACTACCAGCCAGCCATGATGCCCGCACCTATGCCCATGATGCCAGCAGTAGGCACAGTCCCGACTATCCCAGGTGAGCCTGGGTTAAGCGCACCAGGAGAAGCTTTCAGGGCTTTGGTGGGGGAAGGGTCCTGCCGGGAGTCCAGATAGCACCTGGGATCAAGAGANTCAAATCTGGCATGGCNCTTAACCTGCTCTGGACATCTGTTCTTCACAGCCATGGTGGTCCCACCACAGCCACAGCCTCTGCTTCCCAGTTTGGACTCAAGGCAGCTGGCATTACAGCAGCAGAACTTCATCAACCAGCAGGCAATAATCCTGGTAAGAGCTGTGGCTGGGCCACAGGGCTGCCTGGGGAGTGTGGGCATGGGGCAGGACCAGGAGAGGCTCTTACTGGCTTGCCTCTCCTTTTCCTCAGGCCCAGCAGATGACCACCCAGGCCATGAGCCTGTCTCTGGAGCAGCAGAACCAGAGGCGCCAGCACCAGGCTCAGGCCTCTGGGCCTGCCTCCCAGGCTCCACCCTCTGCCATGGCTCCCAAACCCAAGAAGCTGCCTACCCCCAAAGAGAAGCCAGAGAGTGACCTAGAACCTTCGGATGTTTGCTCTAGAGTAAGGAGCCAAGGCTAGGCAGAGTTCTCTGGGTCTGGTCTGGTCTGGTCTGATGGCAGGTAGGTGCCAGACCTACTAAGATGAGACACTGGGAAAGTAGGCAGGATTGGTCCAAGAAGCCATCAGAAAGGGATGTTGAGAGGACGGAGCCATGGGTGACTGGGAGCTATTCTTTATTTCTTCTTCTGCCAGGAGGACACTCCAGAGGAGGCTGAAGTTAAACCTCAGCGCCCCAGGAGCTTCCAACAGAAACGGGACTATTTCCAGAAGATGGGTGAGCATGCTCAGGGTGGTAGGCACTTAGAAATGTAACTGATGCCTGTAGCCTGGGGAGGGGAGGCCACACTCTGCTCCCCTGCCAGTGTGGCCTGTCCAGGAGTCCAGAAAAATAGGCCCCTTTAGTGCTGGACAAACATGGGTGACAGAGAAGGCCATCTGTGGCATTTACAGGGCAAGAACCGATCAAGGTAAAGACAGTGAAGCCTCCAGCCAAGGTTCAGATCCCCCAAGAGGAGACAGAGGATGAGGATGAGGAGGAAGCAAGAGCAGGTAGGTGTGGTGAGCTGCGGCACCGGTGGNTCCCGTGGTAGGTACAATGCTCAATTCTCTTTACTCTTCCTGGCAGAGCTGTGCTCTCCACCTCCTCCCCCAATTGTGAAGAAGCCGTTGAGACAAAGTAGGACCAAAGCTGTAAAGACAGATGAGGTGGAACCAGAAGAGGCAGAAGTGCCAACTCAGGGCCGGGCACCCACAGTGCAGAGCTCCAACTCCACACCTCAACACCCGCAACCCAGCAAGGCTCCCACAGTGCAGAGCTCCAACTCCACACCTCAACGCCCACAACCCAGCAGGGAGATCCGTAACATCATCCGAATGTACCAGAGCCGCCCGGGCCCTGTGCCTGTGCCTGTACAACCCACCAGGTGGGCCCCAGGGGTTATGTGGCCAGGGCTGTTTCTCTCCTCAGGGAATCACACTGTGCAGCAATAACTCCCTCTTTCTTCCATGAGGCCTGTCAAAACTTTTCAGAAGAAAAATGACCCTAAGGATGAGGCTTTGGCCAAGTTAGGAATAAATGGTGCCCACTCTCCTCCATCGGTGAGCTCCCCAGCCATCCTCTACAGGGCGTGGGCTAGGATCTGTTCAGGAATCCTGGGCTAAACTTGCCCCGTGCCTTCTCCTGCAGACGACATCTCCTAACCTAGGGAAGAACTCTCCACCAGTTGTGGCCCCTCGGCCCAAGGCTCGACCACGACTTGGGCCCTCCTTATCCATCCAGGAAAAGCAGGGACCCCTTCGGGACTTGTTTGGACCATGTAGTCCAAGCCTACCCACAACTCCGGCACCCCCACCTCCACCTCCACCAGCACTCCCACTGCCTGAGGAACCCAAGACCCTTTCAGTGGAGTCTCGTGGTGAGGAATCGATGTTTCCTGTGTTGAGCCTCTGGGTTGGTGGCAGGACTCATGACAGCCTCTTGGGATCTATAGCAAACGTCATCCCTATTTAGCTGAGGCCAGCTGTTTGGGCTTCTGGACTTTGGAGCCCTGGATTCCTCATTCCTATCCAGGGCAGGGCTGAGGCACCTTGAAGCCTGTCTGGCACTAGGGGACT
>LZPO01107914.1:462835-481483 GCA_001675575.1 Neotoma lepida
TAGAGCTGCCTGGGATGATCACAACCATTTNAGGAGGGACAGTGTCTCTAGTCATACTAGTGGCCACTGTGGGAAATGGAGGGTACTAAAAGCTCCTTGGTTGTCAGGGGCATTGCATACTCTGCAACCTTCACTGCACTTAAAAATGACAATTGGACAGTGATTTTTTTACATTTATTCATTTAGAGTGTGTGTGTGTGCGTGCGTGTGTGTTTGTGTGTGTGCGTGTGCGTGCGTGTGCGCGTGTGTGTGTGCGCGTGTGTGTGTGTGTGTGTGTGCGCGCGCGCGCACGTGCGATGGGAGAAGAGGCCACGGCTGACAAATACAGAAATACAGAGATGTTCTATGGCCTTTCCTGACATCTAGGTTGGGCAGGGCTGTGACACCAGGAGAAGATAAGAGTCTGTCTGTCCCACCTGAGGGCAAAAGAAAGTGGAGCCTTCCCTGAACCTAGGTTGAGAGTGGGCTCCGGGTGCTGCTCACCGAGTAGACATGTGAAGTTGGTGGGATGTCATAGTCATTGGGCTCTGAGGGCTCAGCCCCAGCACTGCAACTCTTGGTGCCACCTTCCATGTCATAGAGCTGACCATCCTTGGAAGCTTTGTGGATCTCGGCCACCTAAAGAGGGACAGTCAGGGAGATCATGGCACCCACAAGCTACTGCTTGGTCCCAATCCAGATCCTCCAATTCTGCTGTGCATTAAGTGGGAAGTGGATGCTTGGGAAGTGCTAGTTCCCACTGAGATGGCTACAACACCTCCAATTAGCCAAGGAGAAGGAGCTTTCCCACAATGGCTCTAGGGCCAGCTGTCAGGTGGCCTCTGGATATGGAGAGGCTGCCCTGTCCTATCCTCAGCCCATGAGCATGATCTACCCTGCTTGCCCCCTTGGCCTTAGGCCTACCTTCTTCAGAACACTGGCCTTGTACAGGTTGACCATCTTGGCATTTTGGAATGCCCCATGCTCCAGCTCCACAGCCTTGGCCTGCAGGTCAGCTCTGTGGGTAGGAATGAGAACAAGAGAAGAGGCAGGTCTGAGTCCTCTCCCTGTGGTCCTCCTGGTTTCTCTTCAGGGACCATGGGCTAGCCTCAGGGCCTGGTGAGGATGGGTACATGGATTCTGACCAGGATTCTCTAGGTGCCCTACAGCTTATTGTCTTTCACTAGCCTCTGGCAGACTCTGGTGCACACCCAGCAGGGCTGTAGGGACTGGGAGCCATGGAGTAGGATGGACCACAACCTGCAGAGAAGAGGCCTTCTCTGAAGGAATAAGCCTTGGACCCCACCCTGGAGATCTTGGGACACTCACCCATCAGTAGACCCTGCAGCCTGGTGATTACTGCTCAGAGCCTCCTCCAGAAGCTGCAGGCAGTGCTCACGGGCCTATGAGGAGAGTGAAGTCTTGGTCACCCACCCTTAGGTCTCAGGGTCAGGGAGGGGCCCTGAGAGCAAGTGAAGACATGCCCTTCTCTTACCTTCACTGTGAGCTTAGGGATCTTCCTGCTTGAAGCCTCTCTCAGGGGACAGCCTTCATCTGAGAAAAGGGTAGAAAGGGCTTTCCACCTGACCAGCCCTCTGGAGGCCTCTGACCCTCACTCAGCCATCCACTGTTCATGCCCAGGCACAGCACCCAAGCCCCTGGAGGCATTTCTTTACCAACCTGGGGGTGTGAATTCTTCTATCTTGGACTCTTTGCCCTGGAAGACAGACAGCATGAGGGACCATGAGACATCCTGTCTTGCTGCAGGGCAGCTCCCACTGAAGGCTAAAGAAGGGACTGAGGTGGTAAACGGGACCACCCAGGACCTTGCATGGGCCACTGTGTGCTGGTTATTTTCTAGGGGGTGGAGGGGATACATTTGAGACAGTTTCACTATGTCATCCCTGGCCTTGTTCTCAGAGCTGCCTGCCTCCGCCTCCCAAGTGTTAGGATTAAAGCCGTGCAGCACCATGCTGGCCTAGGGGTTTTGTTTACTTGACAGAAACTAGAGTCATCTGGGAAGAGAGAACCTCAATTGAGGAATTGCCTCTAGCAGACTGGTCTGTGGGACGTTTTGATTGATGTGGGAGGGTCCAGATTACTATGGGTTTTGCCATTCCTGGGCAAATGGTTCTGGGTTGTACAAAAAAGCAAGCTCAGCAAGTGAGCGGCACTCCTCTATGGTCTCTGCTTCAGTTCTACCTCCAGGTTCCTGACTTGAGCTCTTGCCCTGACTTCCCCTGATGCTGGACAATGATGTGGAAGTGTCAGCCAAATAAACCCTTTGCTTCCCAAGTTGCTTTTGGTCATACATGGTGTTTTGTCACAGCAATAGAAACCAAACTAACAGAGCCACTGAGACCCATCAAGGCCTCTGCCCCCTTTACCTTGCGCAGGCTCATCTGTTTCCGATAGAAAAGATTCCATTCCCGCTTATGGGCTTCATCTCTGCCCTCATCACCGCTACCTCCAGAACCTTCATCATACCTAGAGGACAGGCTAGGTGTAAGCAGCCAAGGTCGGGGCTCCGCTCTTTCCCATTTATGCCACTTGGTGGGACAGTGATGTTCCGGCACAACATTAAATAAAGCCCAAACCCCAGGAAGAGTCATACGCCACACTGCAGAAGGCTATCTTTGGCCTGGCTAGGACCAGCAGATGCATTTCACAGTCCCTCACCTGCTGAAGCCCCCATAGCCTCTGCGGCCTCCCTCATACAGCTCAGGATCAAAGCCGTTCCCCTGGAAGGGCCCGATGCAGGTCTTGCTCCAGCTGCTGCTCTGCTCCAGGGCATCAAGCTTCTTCCTTATGGCCGCAGGATTCTGGCAGTGGTCACAGCCTTTGGCGCAGGCAGGTGGTGCATCCCCAAAGTACTTAGCAATGGCAGCATGGCGGCACCTAGAGTAGGCAGTGCCAGTGGGATGAGGGATTGAGGCAGGCCAGTGTTTGTTCACCCAGTCTCCAAACACTGATTCCCTATCCAGCACCACACTGGATATTTCATACCTTTCTAAGAAACTTTTAAAATCTGTTTCATGTATATCAGTAACCCCTGGTGCCTGAGGTCAGGAGAGTGGCGGATCACTTAGAACTTGTTCCTGATGGTTGTGAGCCACCATGGGGTGCTGAGAACTGAACCTGGGGTCCTCTGCAAATACAGCATATGCTCTTAACCTCTGAGCCATCTCTCCAGTCCCTGTCCTATACCCTTTTATTTACAGGGTCTTGTGAAGCATCATTTGGTGCTGCCCATTGCAGAGTTGGGGCCAGTGAGATAAAGCAGTCTTCCTACAGTCATATACTAGGTGACTGGGAGCCAGGATGTGAACCTCATTCTGACCCTGCTCTTCCCTCTACCCATAGTGGTGGAATGACCTGGTGAGTTGAGGCTCTGGCACAGATACTAGCTCTACCACCAAGGCTATGTCAGTGAGTAAAACATTTCGCCTTTGAATTCCATGGCCTCTCCACTTATGCTGCTAGTAGAACAGTGGTACAATGGAGCATTGATAGGGGTCATCTCACAAGCTGTGAACACTGATGAGATGCTCTCCAGGGAATATTCCTCACTGTGGGAGAGGAAGGGAAGAACAGGAGAGGGCCTATCCTGTCTTCAGTACTCTGCCTGCTTGTCTTTCTTTTTCTTCCATTATCTAGAGACAGGGTCTCACTATGTAGCAAAAACTGTTCCAGAACTCACTATGTAGACTGGGATGGCCTCAAACTCAGATCTGCCTGCCTCTGCCTCCCAAGTGCTGAGATTAAAGGTATGTGCAACCACACTGTTTTTTTGTTTTGTTTAAGATAGGGTCTCACTATTGTTCAGGGTGGCCTTGAACACATGAGCCGCCTCCTTCAGATTCCTGAGTCCTGGGACTGCAGGCACGAGCTCTCACAGTCAGCCTTCACTCGTATCTTGATCTTGCCTTAGAGACCTCTAGCTCCCCTGTCCCCCATGAGCCCCCTTTGTCCTAGGCTGAAGGGTACACCTGGCATAGCTCCTAGAGCAGAGGTTCTCAACCCGTGGGTTGCAATCCCTTTGGGGGTTGAACAACTGTTTCAGAGGGGTCGCCTAAGACCATCNGAAAACATAGATGTTTACATTTTGATTCATAAAGGTAACAACATTACAGTTATGAAGTAGCAATGAAAATAATTTTATGGTTGGGGTCAACACAACATGAATTAAAGGGTTGCGGCATTAGGAAGGTTGAGTAAATGATCATCATGCCTAGTCACTGGTGAACCCATTCAGTCAGGGAGATACAGTGTCACTAGAGCTTCCCCTCTCATCTACTTCTAGATGTCGCCTTGGGGTAACCACTCTGCCCAAGCTGCTGGCAGGAAGCGGCCTCTACATGGTGCAGGACGCTCAGTCTCTTTTCTGATCCCTAGGTTGAGGCCCTGGGAGTGTTTGTTCTTACAGTTGTTCCTACTGCTAGAAATGTGGTACAGGGTTGGGGAGCCAGAGAAAAAGACGCCAAAGGCAGTGCAGTCTGAGTGCCCAGTCTTAAGGACAAGAATAGCTGGCAAAAATTGCTTCAAACAGAGCTCTTCCTGGTATGAGGAGAGAGCAGCCAACTGTAACACACCCCCTAAAGAAGTAGGGTCCTCCGGCCAGTGAAGAACAAGGTCCTAAAACTGGACAAAAGCAGCAGGAGACAGCGGAGGCAGCCACTGGGGGGCGCTCTTGCAGCCTGCTCCATTAACACTGAATAGATAAGACAACTGTTCCCTCTGCTCAAGACTGTTGCCTGTACAGAGGTGGCTTGTCCTGTCTCTGAAGAGCTTTGGCATCTAGGCGCTGTGGCCATATGGTTGTTGACACCCTGCTCCCCAGCTCTGACTCACTGAGGTTTTGTGCTCAGATTCAAAGGGCTCCATTGACTGCAGGGCTGAGGTCAGTTTCTCCCCCTGCAGCCTGGTCTGCTGGGTGGCAAGACAGTAAAACGTTAATGGGCCTGGCCACTGGACAACAGGGCCAGGAGTATGGAGACAGCTGAGCAGCATGAGCCCAACAGTGTCCTTTCTCTTAGGAGGAACACAGGTCTCTCACCAAAACAAGCAGGCTACTTTTAAGATATTCAGGAGCCTCATTTTCCCGNAAGATGCCTCTGAGTGCTGAGCGGCAGAAGTACCACACTGACTTGCAAAGCTTACTGACTTGCTTGGGTGGTCCCATAGCTCCTGTTTTTCTTCCTGGGAGAGGCCAGAGGGAGCAGCCAGGGAGTGGCCTGAGAGAAAGACTGGGGTGGTCGGGGACACAAGCCAAAAGGGCCATCCAGAGGGTGGTAGGGCGCTCAAGAGGGAGCTGCTCCACCCTCTTCCCCCAGCAACCTCAGACTGAGCCCCCTGGGGTTATTTCCACAGGGAACCACAGTCAACCACTTCAGTCATTAGCCCAGCCCTCAACCTTCCCCCCCAGGCAGGAGGAGCGCAGAGCAGGGGCAAGAGTAAGTGAGGGAGCCCTTTTGGGGATCTGGAGAGCAGAGTGGACCTCCTGGGCAGGGAAGGCACTGGTTGTGAAGTACAGGACAAGCTCAGGGGAGGGCTCCCTCGGGCTCCGCCTTACAATGGTAATTTGACACCTAGATCTCCAGGGCAACCAACAACAAAAAAGCTGAAGCTGGACAGCAGCTGGCTGTCAGCAGCCAAGAGCTTGCTCTAGGAGGTGCCTGGGTGAGAAGCAGCCCGCCACCCACCNCAGGGCAGGAACAAGGCAGCTCTGGTGCAGAAGTCAAAAGTGGTGGCAAAGGACCTAGAGGAAGCGCATAAAGGCTCTATACTGGGGCACCTCTTCTCGGCTCCCCAGTATCTGAGCTCCCAGGTAAGTGAGACTGGCCAGAGGTAACAGGGTGCAGGAGAGGAGGGAAAGGGCAGCCAGGGTCGCATATCTCAAGGGTGAGAAGTCATGACTTACCATGAACTCAGAGAGGAACGTCTTGGGGGAAACATTGGGCCATTCTCCTACAGGGGAACTTGGTCACCTCCTGTGTACACCTGAGCGCTCTCTTCCCCTGGGACCCAGTACTAGAGAAAGGGGAGTCACTGCCACTTGCTGTGTAGCAGAGGGGCTGGGGGTCTGCTGACTTGGTACATTAATTTAAACCTTTTCTCTTTAGTGAGCTTAAAAATAGGGCCTACACACCCACTGAGCCTCCATTTTCCCAAGGATTAGGGCTGAGCCCTCCCTGTTTCTCAGGAAGGCTCAGGACAAGGTATGCCCAGCCAGTTCACCGACCTCCAGCACCCAGGATCTAGCAGAACCTGGAGCAGAACTGCCTACGTGGGTGCTGGACAAAAGAAGCAGCTTCTATGTCTTTTGGAGTTCAGACCTGCTCACTGCTACATGTTTTCAGCTCAGGATCAGCCCAGGGAGGAGTCTCTGCACCCACTTAGATTCCTGGGAACCCCTGGGTCCTCTCCTCCTTTGGCCATGATCTCTGAAAACTGAACCAGAGACATGCATGCCTGATTCTAAAGCCAGGGTCGGAGGGAGCTGGTGACTGCACAGATGAGATGGAGAATGACCCCAGGGTCCTACCTATGCTGCACTACTGAGACGTTCATTGCTTCAATCTTTGGGCAGCACATGCACAACCTTCCTAGGCAGGGATTCAAGAGGGGAGGCTGCTCACCCCTCCTGCCTCCTGTCCTCACACCAGGGTTCAAGTCCCCCCGAGATGTTCCTTCCAAAGCAAACAAGCTGTTATCCAGTAAGAAAGAAAAACATCATTCAGGTTTGGAAACCAAGGAGAAGGCCAAGTGTCCTTAGCTCAGCAGAGGGAGTGGGCTTTGGCTGATGTGGTGCTGGGAAACTAATTCCTGTGTTGATAGTGAGAAGTGCAGCACAGACGGCCCCAGACTGAAGCTGAGCCACAATGGCGATAGCAGATCAGGATGGGTGAGGGAGGCGCATGGCAGTGAGCTGTTAGCCACAGGATCCCAGTGGCAGGAGGGTGACCTGCACCCACAAAACACTGGCTTCCACAGTCCCTAAGACAAGAGGGAAGCCCAGCTTCATGGCTGCAGGTGAGGAGCTCACTTAATTTCTACTGGCCACCAGAGCTCTCCCTGTTCTGGAAAGGTGGGGACCAGGGCAGCGGGACCAGCAAAGCTTCAAGCACTCATTTCTGATTTCAAACTGGAGCCCCACAGAGATGGAGTTGCTCAAACTCTCAGCATGGCACATAACAGGCATCTCCGCCCTGCTGGTCAGGCCTCTGGAACCCTCAGGTCTCTCACATCTGTTGGTTATTCCTCATTTAAGATGCTTCTCAAACAAGACAATTCGCTGCAGGACAAAAGTGGCTGAGACCCACCATGACAAAACAACAGGGTACTGCAAGATGCCCTTTGGGGCCGCAAGCCACCAGTGACAAGTGACACTGNTTATCAAGTATAGACACATTGCCTGCCCTGTCCACGTGGCAGCTGGAGTTGACTATCAGGTTTACAATGAGGAAGCAGAGAAGCTCTGGTACCAGGTCTCAGCTGTCTGGCCTACAGCAAGAACCTCAATGCCGCCTGTCACACAAAGGAATGCTAATCAGACCCCCAGGCCAGGCAGTTTCCTTCCCTGTTGTGCCAGCTCTCCCTGACCACTGTCTATACCCCAGCCAGGAGCATCCTCAGAAGGCTCCAAGTGCTATGCAGGCGGCCTGGGCAACAGGTGGGCTCAGTGGCAGCCAGGGCTGTTCTCCAGAGGAAGCTACCACTTGCTCTACTGAACATGGTGTTAAGAGAGACTCTAGTCCCCCAGTTCTTGGGCATAAAGTATGGTTTAGAAAGAACTGGGTGAACCTGGGATAAAAAGTCTAGGAAACACAGAATTACCAGTAGCTCTGCTCAGCTCCCCCGAAACCTAGGGGGGGAACCCAGTTAACAGTGGCCAGCCCCAGCGCTCCCACTCCCCCTGACCACAGCTGGGAACAAGGTCACCTAATAACCACCGGTTATATTGGGCACCAGGCGTCTGTTGGCTCTGCTTTAAATAGCCCACTGGGAAGACGCCTGGGGACCTGCCGGAATGTGCCTCTTTCCTCTTCGGAGAACAAGACCCCTTCGCTCCCCCCTCTGTCATGTGCCTGTTCTGTTGGTCAGAGCTTAAAATAACAAAATATCAACTGCCAAGCAAAGAGGGTTCCTCTTCTGCCTTTTGAGGGCAGAGGGCCATACCCAGCAGCCTTCCTTCTTCTGGTAAAGCAGGCAAGACCTGGCAGGCAGCCCCAGGCCACATCCTAAGGCCGGCACAGTGGCCAGGTCCCACCTAGCTCCCAGCAGGCTGCCTAAAGAAGCCCTAGGCACAGAGCTAGGAGGCTGTCCACGCTCTCACAGGGGAGCGCCCAGCTACACTGGGGCAGGAGTCTGCGGTTCTCCAACTTCACAAGCCAAGCAGAGTGCAGGGAAGAGTGGGAGAAGGCAAGGGAGGAGCTGGGAGTAACTGCTAGCTGCAACTTCTGACCAACAAATCTGACTTCCTTGCACAGCAGGTCTAGCCTGAGCCACTGCTTTGCTCTGGAAATTGGACATTGTGAGACCTTTCAGCTAGACCTAGGGTCCTAAGCTGCCAGCCCTGCCAAGCAGGTGCCTCTTCCCCCTCACCACTCTCTCTCTAGGTCTTTGGGTGTGGCACACAGAAAGTGCTCCTGACCATCCACCTCCTGCCTGCTTCTGCTTTTAAGGAGTGTCTCCATTGGGCTCATGAGGCAATATGGGCACAGTGCCAGTCAGACTGAACAAGCTAGACCAAACATAGATGAAGAGAGAGGGGAAGAGACAACAGCCCTGGTTCTGAACCATATGCACACTATTTCTGTGGGGTGGGAATGGTGCAGAGGTCCCGGGACAGGAGAGTGGATGGATCACTTTTGCAAGCATGATGCAACTGGCTAGAGGCAGCATCTCCTTTGGTCTGACCAGAAGGAATGGTCTTATGTTTACATCAGCAGGACACATAGATCTATTCAGTTAGTGCCAGATAACACATAGAGTTCTACCAGATAACACATACAGTTCTAAAAAGGCCTGGTGTGCCCCACTCTGGTGGTGACAAACTGATAAAATTGATGGCACAGCCCCACAAGAGGTGGTACTGAATGTGCAGTTCACGGGCTTCCAAAGAGCTATGGCCTGGCTCTTGCACAAAGCCCACATACAGCCCATGACTCAGGGGGACTCAGCTGTGCTGTCTTATGTGGCAGCTCAAAGCCACACAGGCCTCCATAAAGAGTGTGGGGGTGGCAGGAGGGGCACTGTCAGTACCCACACAAAGAAAGGTCCTGCAGCCAGGCCCCTCCCTAGGGCTTCTCATCTCCACAACAGCACAGAGATAAAGAACCTGTCTATGGCACAGATGGGGAAGGGTTGAGACAGGTTGTGGTGGTGGTGGTGCACACCTTTAATTCCAGTTTGGGAGGCAGAGACAGCAGAGTTCGAGCTCAGCCTGATCTACAGAACAAGTTTCAGGACAGTCAGGGCTACACAGAGAAATCTTGTCTCTACAAACAAACAAAAACCCATTTCTATGAAGGGCAGATGAAGTTAGAGAAGGTGCCACAGGGCTGGGGATGTAGCTCTGTGGTAGAGTACTTGCCTAGCATAGGAAAGGCCCTGCAGTCCATTCCCCAGTAGCACAAAAATGAAAACAAAACATGAACAACAAACTCAGAGAAGGCACCATGTACTTTATAGAAAGGAAATCCAAGCGGCTGGCAGCTGTGATCCAGTTCCTGAAGAACTGTTAGGGGAAGAAGGCCAGCCAGCCAGGGCCTAAGTGACTAGGTAGGACTCAGTGGAGGTGCAAAGGCCTGGCCTTCAACAGGCAGAGGCTGCACAGCACAAGGGCAGAGAGCCTACATGCAGGAATGACCCTATCCCATGACCTGCAAGGCAGTTTTAGGCCTGCTATGTGCCAGGCAGGAGTGCTGGGAGTGGCCAGTCTCAGAGACCACAGCAGAGGGAACCACCTGCCCGGTTGAGACCAGGGCCAAGGTGGCAATCATTAAAGACACAACCCCTGGTCACCTGCCCCCATCCCTCAGGGAGAACCAGTTTGGATGCATTGGTACAAGGTTGTCCCTGTTCTTCTCACTCACAGGAGAGATGTAAGGGGAGGGAGGGCTGATGCTCAACAGCTCCAACACACAAACTAAGGCGAGAGCTTTGCCCTCTCGGGAAGCCCTGAAGTCATCACTCTCCAGTCAGGCCTTTCCTGGTTAGAATAGAACAGGTCCAAGCCAGAGGGGGAAGAGTTGGTTGAGCCAGTCCTAGAACTCCTGTTCCCATCTGAATAAATGAGACCCCCAGGGAATACTGTGTGGTCCTTTCTTCCTTTCATGACAATGAGTAAAGAAATTGGCCTGGTAGGAGAGGAGGGCTCTTGGGGATTCACCTTCACATCCTTCAAGTGACAACCCCTTGCTTCAGTTTTTACCTAGAGTTGATCCTAACTAGAGTCCCCATAAACCTAGTCTGATTCTCCTCCCACACAGACTCCTAAGGCCTGTCTTGCCACCCTGAGGGCATCTAGGGGAGGCACCAAAATCCTGAACAACCCAGAGGCTGGCCGGGGAGCTGTGTCAGCTGAGGCACTCCAGCCAAACCGGATATTGGTGTCTCAAGACAAAGGAATGCAACAGCAAAGTCACATCTGATGGGCAGACCTTCACCAGCTTCAGCCTTGTCTGGTAGTCCCTCCAAGGCTCTCCAGGTCACATTTATCACAAGCTTTCCTTGCCCTGGGCAGCTCCAGCCAAGTGTGGGCTGAGGGTTACCCTACCATTGAGCAGACTTCCAGGACTCCCTGTCTCCCTCTGCCTGGGATCCACCAGTGGTACAGGGTTGAGACTGACAAACCTGTTCTGCAGGCTATGGTGGGAGAGGCTGGTTCACTGGAGCTACCTCCCAGCCCATGGGCAGCTCGGCAGGGACTCTGAGGTGCCCTGCCTGTGTTGTTACAGAACACAGGAGCCCTAGCAACATGGCAGCCGCAGACTTGGTGGAGGAGATTCGCTCTGTGGGTGAGAGGCTGGTGCTGAAGCTGCAGAGACTGCCCCAGGCCGAGCCCGTGGAGCTTGTGGCCTTCTCTATCATCGTTCTTTTCACAGGCAAGTGGGGCACCTGTCCTCTGGCCCTTTAGCCCTGTCCCCTCAGTGTCCCATGGGCTCTTCCTGATATCTGGGAGACCAAGCCATGGTGCTGGCTGGAAGTTTGGTGAGGCTCCTTCAGGTAAGTAGGAAAAGCAGTGTCCCAGGGGAAGCTAAGGGAGTTGCCACATCTCCGGTACCGCCTGAGTTGCTAGGCAGTGCTGGGAACTGGATACTGCCAGGGGTCAACCACGAACTGAAAGGAGACAGGCTAGAGCAGGGGAGCAAAAGACAGACTCTCAGGTCCTTTTGACCACCTCTCCAGACTGGGGGAGGTTCTTCGGAAGGAGGGTGGGCATCTCTTCTTCCCCTGGCTTTTCAGCTCTGGGACATCCTCTCACTTCAGCTACGGTCCTGCTGCTGCTGCTCATAGCCTGCAGCTGCTGCTGTGTGCACTGCTGCTGCCCCGAGAGGAGAGACAGGAGGATCCCCGTGCGGCCCATAAAACCCAGATGAGGGACAACAGTGTGATGCCTGAAGAGAAGCTGGACAGGAGCCTTCCAGAACTGTGACACAGGCTATCATCCTGGCCACTTCACTCCTCCAGACAGATCACTCGGCCTCAGTTCTGGCACTGCCCAGGTGACAGACATCTGGCCCTTATTGAGGAAACAAGTGCTGCTCAATCTGCCTGTGGACACCAGTGCTTAGGAGAGGAGCCACTGTTTCAAAGACTCAGGAAACCATCTAGGTCTTCTGCTAAGCTGTACCCCTTAGGGACCCCATACTTTGAACAGCTCATAGTTGTGGGGAGCTGGCCCTTGGGGCTCTGCTGATTTATGCCAAAGAGAAGTAAACTAATCAGGGACTTTGTGCAATTTACTCGACTCCAAGCCTCCTGCTGAGGAGGAAGGGAACATGTCAGTATTCTAGCTGAAATCTGCTTACTTCCAAGTAAAAGCTTTTTTGGTTATGTTTATGAGGTGTTTGGTTATGTTTTTATGCATAGGCTGGGCTCTGTGCTTCAGGAAGGCGGTGTCAGAATTCTAGAAGTATGACCAGTGACTGTTCTTTCCAGGCCACTGATCTCCATGTGCCCACAAAAGCTGGAAAATCACACAGGAGGAATGCCACACAGACATCAATGCCATGGAACCAATGGAGGGTCACTGTAAACATTCCTATTTTGCATCATCTACTAATAAGTGCTGGCTTTCAGAGTCCCAGTCTTTGGGTGATGGAGGTCGGTGCCCTAGGACAGGTCCTGAGACCAGGAATGCTACTAGCATTTCCTGCTGTCCTGTTTATATACCCCACACTAACAGCCTCAGGTCACTGGATCCTCCCAATTTTCTTCAGTCCAAGAAAGAGAAGGCCCTCAGTGTTGTCTATTGCACTTGTACCCTGACCCTTTGGTCCTGTCCCTGTTTGTGTGCTCACACCCTCAGCTGACACTTGCCAGCTTTGTGATCCAATCCTCTTAAGCTAGCGTTCCTTCTGCTGAGATGGATTAACACTGGCACCTGCTTCTTGGGGTATGCGAGAAGTATAAAGCAAGATGGCCTAAGTCTAGCACAGTGCTAGACATGCTGTAGAAGCTCCATAATTATGAACTGTCACTATCTGTCCCTCTAAACAGGGGCTGACCCAGAGCGCAGTGGAGCCACTGAAAAGATTTCATGCCTCCTTCCCTGCAGGTTACTTCCTTCCAGATACACAGCTACACACTTCACCATGGAGAGAGGGGCACAGACACACAAGTCTCCTCCACATAGGTCAACAGGGCCAGGACTGGGATCTAATTACTCACACTTCTGTCACCTAAGTCTGTTCAGTACACATTCTGCTTGCTTGGGAGCAGAGTTCTGCCTACCTTGAAAACAGGTCACAGTGAGGTGAAGTCAGCCCCTGCCACCTCTAGCTGGCAACCTAGGCCATACAGGAGGGAACCTGACAAGAACTCTTGCTGGCTGGTTTGACTACCTGGTAACCACAGACTTGCCTGACAGGTTTGGGTTACTGAAAATCAAGAAAGGATGTGTTTCCAAACAAAGAAAAGAAATCTAAGAATCCACCTGTCCTCAGCCCCTAAAAATTGGGATTCAGAGTCAAACATGCCTTTATCCCCAGCACTCTGAGAGGCAGAGGCAGGTGGATCTCTGTGAGTTCTAGGTCGGCCAGAGCTAAGTAAGACCCCCTCTCAAGGGAGCTGGAGAGATGGCTCATCGGTTAAGAGCACTGGCTGCTCTTCTAGAGGACCCAGGTTCAATTCCCAGCACCCACATGGCAGCTTACTATCCGTAACTCCAGATCCAGGGGATCTGACACCCTCACACAGACACACATGCAGGCAAAACACCAATCACTGCTTATTATTTATTATTTTTTTTTAGGTTTTTGAGACAGGGTTTTTCTGTGTAGCCCTGGCTGTCCTGGAACTCACGCTGTAGACCAGGCTGGCCTGAAATTCAAAAGATCCGCCTGCCTCTGCCTCTTAAATGCTGGGATTAAAGGCGTGCACCACCACCACCTTGCCAATCACTGCTTATTAAAAAACAAAACAAAACAAAAAAACAAAAAACTTTTCTCAAAAATAAAAACAAAACAAAACAAAAAACCAAACCAACAACAAAACTTGAATGATGATAATAAAGACAGCTAAAATTCTGAGGGCTAGTCCATGCCCTGTTGCATTCAAAACAATTTTAATGGTTGTGAGAATGAAGCCCAGAAGATTGTGCACACTAGGCAAGTGCTCTAGCACTGAGCCACACCCCCAGACCCTTGAGGTTGTCTTAAGCTAGGCTCCAATTCACCATGCCCCTGCCTTAAGCCTCTAGATTACAGATAATGTGCCCAGCTTGTCTTGGGCTTTTTTTTCTTTTCTTTTTTTCCTCTTTTTTAAACAATCTCACTGCAGCCCCGGCTGGAACTCAAGATGCAGAATACTTTAGCACCTAACTCAGGGCTGTGTCCTGAGTTACAGGCACGGTCCACCATACCCCACTCTTGTGTTGAGCATTCTGTTACAGATAAGTTCATTTAACTTAACCATCACAATACTTCAGTCCTGTAAATGCCATTATCATCCCAGTTGACAGAAGAGGAAGTTCAGTCTTAGTGACACTAGATAATTTGTCCAAGTACAGCCAGCTAAAAAGTGGCAAAGCCAGCTCTGGGTCCAGCCTGTCTGGCTCCAAAGCCCCTGCTCAACCACACCTAGGGCTTGAGGCCTCTGGGACACAAGACAGAGGTTTCGACTCCATTATCTCCATTAACCAACCCAACATCCAAACACCACACCCAAACTGTGTCTCAAAATTGCTTCTGTGTGAGTGGGTGGGAATCTAACCCAAGATTAATCTAATACCCAACTATCAGAAAAAGACCCCAGGGACAGTGGAAGGGACTAGAAACCCCACCTTCTTCATGCCCAACACTGTTGGCTGGAGTCCCTGGAAGCCCTCAGTTTAAGAACAACAGCCGGGATGGAGAGATAGCTCAGAGGGCTGGAGAGATGGCTCAGCCGTTAAAAGCTAGGCTCACAACCCAAAATATAAGAACAGCAGCCCAGTTCCTTCCAGACTGCTCTTTAGGAAGGATTTCATGAGCATCAGGAACAGCCTTCCTGTAGGGTGGCTAAGACTGACGCCTCTTCTTTGCTAGAAAAGATTCTGGTTCCTAGTACAGCTGCAGAGCAGTGGGTACCATCAACAACCGTGGACACAGCACAAGTAGCCAGCTTGCCTGCACCTTCCTGCCCCATGCTAGGCCAGCCCATCCTGTAAGCTAATCGACAGCAGCCTGGCATACTCTCGGATGGCAGACCTAGTCCACCTTCGCTGGGGAGGAGGCAGATGTATGTCTCCCACTGTGGGAAACAGAAAGTCACTGCAGAGCTGGGCTGTCAGAAGACAGCAGGTGACCACAGCAGCAGCACACCATACAGCAGGCTGCTTCAAGCTTCCAACTTACTGTAACTACCCTATGCCATTCAAGAACAAGCCATCTCAGTGCATGATGGCCACCANAGGTCTCACCAGCCTCCTCACGGCCTTCCCTCTCACATGGCCTCTGTTCTACCAGCATCTGTCCTCAGTCCCTCAGGAGGATGAGGAGCCACCCAGTTCACTGCCTGCATTTTATGCCTTATTACAAGGCAAGAATCATGTCAGCAACACTTGGCAGAACATAGACAAGTTTTGTGAAATGTTAATATTTTCAAAACAATTTATAACAAAAATCACAATGATACAAATGAGTACTACAAATTTCATATTATAAAATATGTGCACAAATTAATTTTGTTCTAAAAATGTTTTCCTCTTCATGTCCTGTTCCATGCCACAGAATACTGTCCCTAACTCTCAAGTCTTTTTTTTTTAAAGATTTGTTTTTATATGTATGACTATTTGCCTACATACATGTAAGGGCACCACATGCTTGCCTCTTATCTGAGGAGGCCAGAAGAGGGCGTTAGATCCTCTGGAACTGGGGTTACAGGCATTTTTGAGCCACCACGGGGGCTGAGAATCAAACCTGGGTCCTCTGGAAAAACAGCCAGTGCTTGTCTTTACAACTCCCATCATTTCCTCACAGAGGAACCCTCAGCACACAGACCATTTGTGCCTGCAGCATCCTCTCCTGTTCTCATCTATTTCCCTCACAGTGACTGAGACAATATCTATCTACTTGGATACAGCAGTTAATTAAAACTAGACAAAGCAACTTTCCTATGAATGACACATCCTCTATATATATCTGATTTGTTGTTGTTGTTTTGAGACAGGGTCTCACTATATATTTCTGGTTGGCCTGGTATTCACTATGTAGACCAGGCTGGCCTCAAACTCAGAGACTCACCTGCCTCTACCCCTTGAGTGCTAGAATTAAAGGTACGTGCCACCATGCCTAGCAGGACTTTGTTTCTTTGTTTTGTTTTGGTTTTTTGAGACAGGGTTTCTCTGTGTGGCCCTGGCTGTCCTAGAACTCACTTTGTACACCAGGCTAGCCTCAAACTCAAACTGAGTGGTGCATTTAGAGGCCAGAAAAAGGTATTGGATCTCCTGGAACTAGAATTATAGGCAGTTGGGGCACCTGATGTGAGTGCTGGGCACTGAACCAAGGTTTCCTGAAAGAGGAGCAAGTGTTCCGGGTATCTGAACCTCCCTCCAGCCTACATGATCTGAGGCGGGAACAGACAGGCACACCTCTCTGGGTGGGGCATGGTCTCTGAGGATGGGCTGTGGACTAGCTCAGCTCCAGCCTGACCTTGTAGTTTTGGTTCATCAGAGCAAGAGTTTGAACACACCTCAAGAACCTGAGTGTAAAATGTCACCACAGAGGGGCCAGCAAGATGGTTCAGTGGATGAAGGCACTTGCCACCAAACCTGAGGACCTGAATTCAGTAAGCTGGAACCCACAAGTTAGAGAACCTATATCCACAAGTTGTCCACTAACCTCCACACACACTCCATGGTATATAAACATGCATGCATACACACAAAATTTTTAAAAAATTTAATGTTATGAGTTTTACAAAATATACCCAAAGTTTAGTTATGTTCATGCTTCTTTTGATGGGATTATGGGAGTGATATCAAAGTGGCCACATAGTATTAATAGAGACAATAGCTTTGTCTGTTCTAAGGTAGGGCCTGAGAGCTCAGACTGTACAGCTGGCTCCAAACTCCAACTGTGCAGCCTTGAGTAAGTTGTTGAACCTCTCTGTATCTGTTGTCTATCTGTAAAAGTGGAGTTGTGACTATCATTATGGCTTCATTTATTTAGATGATGTCATATTTGTAATCATAGAAACAAGCACAACTACCATAAACCAGCTTTGGAACAAACAACTGACTCTTGATAAGAACCTGATTTAACTGATAAGTCACAAAAGTACCAGGGTGTGCCAGAGACCAGCCTGCTGGCTGTGTGCATTTGGCAAGCCAGGAAGTCAGCAAGTTTTACACAGGGAAACGGAAAGCGACAGGTGAGCCATGGTCAATTTAGCCCACGACAGTCAACACTTTCCTGTCAGCCACTCCAGGCTACACCTAAAGAGATGTCCCAGGAGGATTAGAACAACAGATACCCTAGCGTTCCAGAAACTGATATAAGTGGGAATTTCTCAAAAGTCTTAACAGCAAGATTGATGATCTGTGGGCTAGAACATGAGCCTCGCTGGAGGGGAAGGTCCATAGCTCTTACCTTGTGAAGGGATGCAAAGCCTGGCAGTGCCAGGCCCACATATCTAAGCTTTAGAGGGAGTCAACAGTGGCCATCAAGTGTCAAGCAAGGCATGTGTGATTAATTCCCTCCTCCCAGCTGTCTAACCAAGGGGTAGGAACCAGCCAGATGAAACAGCTGAGACCATGCCTGAGGCAGGCACCAACGGTGATAAGCACTCCCACCCAGAAACTTGTTCCAGGAGGTTCCTGCCAGAGCTGCAGTTAATCATTCACCCCAACTACAGGAAGGAATGCTCTCCCAAGTAAGCTCCAAGAGGTCATCTAGATCCAGCTGCACATCGGCCAGGTGGACAGGTGGCCTGGGGCACACAGTCTCTTCTTTCATCCTAACTTTGACTTCTCTCAAGGACAACTTACAATGTGTCCTGAGCATCTCCACAATGCCATCACAAAAGGGCAGAACACTGCTGAAGGGACTGAGGAAGAGAGTGGCAGTTGCCAGGCAACCAGTCTAGCCCACCTTTGTTTGCTCTGGTGGCAGCAGCAAAGGTGTGGTCAGAGCTATTTGGCAATGCTCTGGGCTGTCAACAGACATTTCTTTGAGTTGCTGAACAGCTGTGATCACCTGGCAGCCTCTTCTACCCAGGAACCCCAAAGTGTGAGGCCTGAAGGACAATCCTGACTTGCCTTTGCCCTCATAAGACACAAACTATTAGCAGAAGAACCAGGTAATGACATCTTTCTTTTTTCCCTATATTCCTTCCAACTGGCTGCAGCCTAGTGACACCAGTATGGCCAGGCCTCCTGCTTCCAGTTGTCTCCAAGGACAATGCCTCAACCACACTCTATTCCTATCCACCACCACCACCCCTTTTTAAAAAGATTTGTGTATGTGTGTGTGTGTGTGTGTTTCCTACATGTATGTATGTCCACATATGCATTCTTGGTACCCTCAGAAGCTAAAAATGGTGTCAGGTGCCCTGGAACTGGCATTATGGATGATTGTGAGCTGTGAGCTGCCACATGGGTGCTCGTAACTGAATTTAGGTTCTCTGCAAGAGTAGCCAGTGCTCTTAACTGCTGAGCAGACATCTCTCCAGTCCCACCTATCTTTTCTTGTTGCTTTTTTTTATTTGAGACAGGATTTTGCTGCTCCCTGCTGGCCTGGAATTCCTGGGTTCAAGCAGGAATTCAGCCTTCTGAGGAGCTGAGACTTAAGTGCACCATCATTCCTAGCTGGGCTGCTCACCAGTCTCTCAAAATGCCTCCCAAACATCTGGCAACTGGGACAATAAAAACAGAGGGAGAGCCGGGCGGTGGTGGTGCACGCCTTTAATCCTAACACTCGGGAGGCAGAGGTATAGGTGGATCTCTGTGAGTTTGAGGCTAGC
>LZPO01107914.1:494093-504716 GCA_001675575.1 Neotoma lepida
GACCAAAGCAAAAATCCAAAATCCAGCCCTTTTAACTCCCCAGCTTCCTCTCTGAAAACCTCCGTGTAAGCCTACCAAACATTCAAGGACTGTTCACCTGCCTCCCACGGTAGGATCTGGGACCAGAGAATCTCAGTGAGGAAGGTAAATGCTAAGTTAAAAAAGGGAAAAATTCTTTGTACACAGGTTTTAAGGAGCCTAGCTAACTAGAAAAACAAAGGGCTTTGAAAACAGTAGACAGACAGCACTTTGGCCTCCCCACCCTAGTACCTCACCCCTTTATCGGCCTCCTGTCCAAGAGCCTTAAGACAGAAGTCCCTCAGATTCCCATAGAGGTCGGAAATAAGTTCCTTGAACTGCACATCATAGAAGAGATTGGCCCGGAAGCAGGGAGTCTTGAAAGAGGCCACTGGTTGCTTCAAGTGGAGGGCAGCAAACACATCCTCTTGAACCTGTGGGGTGGCTGTAGCAGTCAGAGCCACACAAGGGGCGTGTGCCAGGCGGGAACGTAGGGCACCCAGACGCAAATAGTCAGGACGGAAGTCATGTCCCCACTGGGAAACACAATGAGCTTCATCCACCACCAAGTAGGAGAGCAGGTTTCGGGACATGAGGGAATTC
This sequence comes from Neotoma lepida, assembly GCA_001675575.1. NCBI lineage: Eukaryota > Metazoa > Chordata > Mammalia > Rodentia > Cricetidae > Neotoma > Neotoma lepida. Next base: position 494,715 of record LZPO01107914.1, read on the forward strand.
AGGGTGGGCTGGAAGGAGGCTGAAGCTGCCATCTCCGGGGTGATGTACAAAAGTTTGGTTCGTGGTTTGTCTCGCTCCAGATCAGACAGCAGCTCCTTCCTCTCCTGTACTGAGAGCTTTGAGTTCAGGGAACTAACTTGTACCTTCAAGGCCAGCAGGTGGTCTACCTGGTCCTGAGAGTAGAGGAAATACACAGTGGAGCATCATTAGCTCTTAGGACCAGGCAATAAGCATGACAGCATCTCAACCATGGAACATGAACAGCCTCCTCCTACACTCCAAAATGTCTTCTCTTGGCTCAGAAGAATGACAGACAAATGGATGGGAGGATGTGGTGGTATTTTATCTATGTCCCCCAATAAAATTTATCTGAGGATCAGAGGAAGAAGGTCAGCTGCTAGTCTTACAATGTTAGCACACGCCCTTAATCCTATCACCTAGCAAGCAGGGTCTGTCTGGATCCCTGTGAGTTCCAGGTCACACTAGGAACAGAGTCAAGCGTGGAGACACAGGCCTTTAATCCCAATATGAACTACAGAATTCTGGAGGTCTATACAGACAGACAGGAAGTGATGTAGCTAGGCTGAGAGAGCCAATGGGAGAACAGAACAGAAAGGAATATAGGTGTAGAGATCTAGGGAGACACTCACTCTTTTGGAAGCAGAGGCATTATGAAGTGAGGCTGGTAGCTGTTCCTAATTCCTCTGATCTCTGTCAGACTTTCACCCCTATCCCTATATATAAATATCCGTGTTTTATTTAACAAGACCGTTCAGAAATTCGTCTTACAGGAGGATGGGCTTTGGAGTCAGAAAAACCTGAGTCTACTGCTGGCTCCTCTAACTGCCACATACCGAGANGCAGTTCNTTCTCGTTCACCGTATGTATTATGTATCCCTCACTCCCACCACATAACCACACAATAGGGTTGTGATGAGAGTTCAATGAAACTGCTCCTCAAAGGTGACATGGTGGCATGTGCCTGTAGTCTCAGCACTTCAGATGTAGAAGCAAGAGGATCAGGAGTCTGAGGCTAGCCCCATCTACATGTTAAGTGTGAGGCCAGCCCAGGCTATAGGAGACCCTGCCTCAAAAGATAAAGAAAGAATGAGGCCAAGGGTGGTGCCACATGCCTTTAAACTCGGGAGGCAGAGGCTGGCAGTTTTTTGGGTTTGAAGCCAGCCTGGTCTATATAGCTAGTTTCAGGACAGCCAGGACTACAGAGAGAAACTCTGTCTTAAAAATAAAGAGGGAAAAAAGAAAAAAGTGAAATGGATGCACACAGAGCTCTTGGCACAAAACCTTGATGTAGTGAACATCCATTAAGTATTACTGCTGCTCTCCATTTCTCTACCTATGTGGTAGATGGCCCTTAACCCAGAGCTGTGCTTCCTCAATGCTACCAGCCCACCTGCAGGGACTAAATATAGTCAGAACATCTGCAGAGCAGATACTAATAAAAGCTTCAGTTTCTCTCCATTTTTTTCTGTTGTACATCTCTGTATCTGTACCAAAATAAAACACCAGACACTCCCCTATATCAATTTAAAAAAAATAATTTTATGTGCATTGGTGTTTTGCCTACATGTATGTCTGTGTGAGGGTGCTGGATCCTTGGAACTAGAACTGGAGTTACAGACAATTGTTAGCTGCCATGTGAGTGCTGGGAATTGAACCCTGGTCCTCTGGAAGATTAGCCAGTGCTCTTAACCTGTGAGCCATCCCTCCAGGCCCCCCATATCAATTTATCGATCTAGCCATACACATCTTCTTTCCTGTTATGAGTACACACTGGAGAGGGAATGTATGCATGCATAGGTATGGTTCAATACTTTTTTGGACAATAAATAATAAAAGGAAGGAACCTCAAGGCAGATGAAGCAGCACACGCCTTTAATCCCAGCACTCAGGGGACACAGACAGGAGGATCTCTGTGAGTTAAAGGCTAGCTTATATATGGAAGTCAAGGTCATCCAGGGCTGCACAATAATAACCTGTCTCAAAAAAGAAAACAAAACGGGGCTGGAGAGGTGGCTCAGAGGTTAAGAGCACTGACTGTTCTTCCAGAGGTCCTGGGTTCAATTCCCAGCAACCACATGGTGGCTCACAACCATCTGTAATGAGATNCTAAGCCACCTCTCCAGGCCAACACACACCTTCTTTATAAATGTTTTTTGTAATATCTTGTGAAACAGAAACAAAACAAAACGACAACAATAAAAAAATCAAAGACATTGTGACTCACCACAATGATATGCATTAGTGGAGAACCCTATATTTGGGCAATAAAGAAACTCAGTATAGTTACCTAAGCAAATCAGAGAAAAGAGGCAAAGACCAAATAAAGAAGTGAAATTTCTTTGTGTATGTGTGCATCTTTTGCCTGAATGTATGTCTGTGTACCACATGAGTGTCTGGTGCCTGAGGAGGTGGTGAGCATCTATGTGGATGCTAGGAACTGAATGCTGGTCCTTTACAAGAACAAGTGCTCTTAACCACTGAGCCAACTCTCTGACCCAAGAAATGAAATTTCTAGCTATAAAATCCCTTCTCTTCAAGGTGTGTCTGGTGGCACACACACATAATTCTAGCACTCATGAGGTAAAGTGGCAGGAATGGAGTTCAAAGGTAGCCTAGGCTTAAAAAAACAAAACAAAGGCCAGCAAGATGGATCTACAGGTAATGGTGTTTGCTGCCAATCATGACAGCTTCAGTTTAATCTCCTGTATCCATATGGTGGAGGGAAGACACCCAATAAAAGATAAATATAATGCAGTAAAAATGTTTTTAAAATATGTGTATGACATAAAATTAAAAGTAAAATTAGGCAGGGGGACAAAGAGAACTAACAAGGGGGGGGAGAAAAGGGTAGGGGAGTAAGGGAAGGGAATATATTCAACATGCAATATATGCTTATCTGAAAACTGAACCAAAAAATGGTCAAAACAAACAAGCAAAAAATTCCTTTCCTCATGATCTTTCTGGGTTTTCCGGTTCATTTCCCTAAGACTCACCTGAATCAAAGCAATGAGAGGAGAGACTACAATGGTAATGCCTTTGGCCAGCAGGGCAGGGAGCTGGTAACAGAGAGATTTCCCTGCCCCTGTGGGCATGCACACAAAAACATCCTTGTCACCTGCAAACATAGAAGAGAACATTTCAATATATCCTGCTTGCTTTTACATGAAGGCTGTTGAGTAATTTTTTTAATGCCTTTATTGGCTTTATTTTCTTTTTTTTTTAACTTTTTATTTTATGTGCATTGGTGTGAAGGTGTCAGATTCCCTGGAACTAGAGTTACAGACAGTTGTGAGCTGCCATGTGGATGCTGGGAATTGAACCCGGGTCCTCCGGAAGAACAACCAGTGCTCTCAACCACTGAGCCATCTCTCCAGCCCCCTGAGGTAATTTTTTTAAGAAGGGTGTTCACCAATAGATGGCTACTGTGGGGGTAGGGTGGGGAAGGACTCACTTTCCTTTAAGGGGCTGGCCACAGGGAGTTTGACAATGCTCCAGTGACTATTTGGACAACACAAATTGAACTTTTTTTTTTCCCCCCGGACAGATTACAAAGGTGGGGGGCAGACCTGGGAGGACTGGGAAGTAAGAGTAATCGGGTACATTCTGTGAGATTCCCAAATAACCAATCAAAATATTAAAATAATAAAGGAGTGTTCACTATGTAACCATGGCTGGCGTGAAACCTGCTGTGTGGACTGAGCTGGCTTGGAACTTGAATGATCCTCTTGACCCTGCTTCGCAAATGCTGGATTACAGGCCTGTACAGCTAAGCCTGGCCCTGGTGGTTGTAAATCAAATGAAAATGTAGGAAAAGCACTTAGCTGAGTGTCTGCACATGGGACTGTCTCAGTATAACGTTTATTCCCTTCCCCGCCCTTTCTATGTAAAGGGCGAGGATCTTGGAAGACCTAGACATTCAGACAAACTCCCCTTTGTGCTAGGCATCCATCTTGGTACTTAACAGCTGTTAAGTTCCTGGCAGATAAGTTCCCAGCAACCCTGACTCCTTGACTCCCACCCAGAAATGTACAGCCGTAACCACCTGCTTGTTATGATGACTCACTGCTCATTTGGCTTCTCTAACATTTTATGCAGATATTCAAGACTATGTTGAGGTCACCCTGACCATCTAATCCTGGCAGAGCAGAACAGCGCCTGTGGATTTTGCCTTTAAAAGCCCTTCCTTTACCCACCTCTAGGTGGCGCGTCTCTGATTTGGGTTAGAGGCTGTGGCCCTGTTAGCAGTTTTAATAAATTTGGCTAATTATAATCTGAATTGAGTCTGGCGGTCTTTTTCTGGTAGTCTTGAACTCCACAGCAATCCTATTATATTTTATTCTGTTGTATTCTGTCTCTTATACACATCTAGATGTGTATAAGAGACAGAGTTCTAGCACAGTTCAGCAGCCAAGGCCACAAGTGAGAACCTGTTTCCAAAAAAGAATGAGAAGAAAAACAAGGATTAAGTAGTCTTCAATTGCTGGGATATGAGTGTTTGGATTAAACAGTCAGGAAAGCAGAATATTGGGCACACATGCTAGGCTATTTATCACTCAGAAGTCTGTTTATAAACATATCATTGCCAGGTGGTGGTGGTGCACGCCTTTAATCCCAGGACTCAGGAGACAGAGGCAGGCGGATCTCTAAATTCAAAGCCTGCCTGGTCTACAAAGCGAGTTCCAGGACAGCCAAGGCTACACAGAGAAACCCTATCTTGAAAAAAAACAAAATAAAATAAACATATTACTAATATGACACTGTTGCTCCCATCTGGACAACCTCAGCCCCTCCGTTCCTCCCATCTCCAGCTTACAGTATTATCGTTCTCTCCTCTATCTGGAACTCAAGCTACTCAATCTTCAGTGAGAGGATTAATTACCTAGGCCAAGGACAAGATTAGGCATTACTGCCATCCTTGCTATTACCTACATACAAACAAGAATGGGCGTCTAGGAACAGACTTCAAAGACAATCTGTAGGTCTGGCTATGAAAATAAAAACAAAACAACAGAACACGTGTGGGTGGTTCTGTCATTAAAAGTCTGTAGCCAGTCACGACGTGTTTGTGACTGGCTACAGACCCACACCTGTAATCCCAGTACTTAATTCAGAGGCAGAAGGATCGGTTCAAATTTGAGGCCAGCCAAATGTACACAGGGAGTTAGAGGCCAGCCAGGGCTACACAGACTGTGACTAAGTAAGTAAGTAAATAAATAAACAAACAGAAATCTATTAGCAATAGACACCTTCTATCTTTGGTTGTGAAAGATTTCCAAACCAGTAACGGATCAAGGGTGAGGAGGTGGGAAGAGTCAAGAGAGGGTGTTGTGTTTGTTACAGTGCTACTACGGTTCAACCAGTAGTCTGCAAAACAGGATATGTTACCTTTCACTACAGCCATGGTCGCACTCTCTTGTAAAGGTGTTTTAAAAGAATCAAATCCAAAGACTTTCTTCAGGGTGCTCCGGACTCGCCGCTCCCGTTCGAAGGGAGTGGAGAAAGGGTGGGCGCTCATCTTAGCAAAAAGCAGCAGCCAAAGGTTAACGCAAAGGTGGTCAAAGGCTATCACGAAAATGCTCCGTTCCACTTTAAAATACAGCCGATGTTTCTCCTGCCATTATAACCTGCTACGTTACACTTAAACATATCATCCTCATGCAGTAAAACTGAAGGTTGAATTGCTTCACGCAATATATTCCTGGGGGATTAACATTACTTTTCCCTTAATGAAAACAAAATAAAACAAAAACCACGCAACTATCCCAGACCAGTAGAACCGACCTAGAAACTGGACCACAACATAAGCCCACAAACGTCTTCAAAACCGCCAGGAGAACTTGGAATCCTTTTTCTAGGGTCCTTGTTCTAGAAGCAAAGCCATAGCGACCATTCTTCCCCTCCAGGAGACCGACCCCCACTCCCACCTTCCCTCTTGTTCCTCTGAGCCTCCAAGTCAATAGCTTTCGCCCTTCATCAGTCGAATGTCCCCCAAGATAGCAGACCCCTGACCCTTTTCGGCTGGCTCTGCAGCTTTTCAATGAACACCACACGCTAATTCCAACTCAGAAACCAACTCGCTCCAGAAGTCAGCGAAGTAAAAGCCGCAAAAAAACCTTACTTCCGTCCCGTGCTGATGACGTTTCCAAGCGCCGGGCCTAGGGGGCGGGGCCATGCCAGACATCGCCGTTTTGATTGGTTTTCATTCTGGCGCGGCGTCTCCTGGGATCCGGAAGAAGTTGGTTTTCCCGCACAGAAATCGACTTGTGAGTCATAGGCGTGAGCCACACCGTCCTGTGGGAAGAAGATGGCGGGGAAGAAGAACGTTTTGTCGTCTCTTGCAGTTTATGCGGAAGATTCAGAGCCTGAATCTGATGGCGAAGCTGGAGTCGACGCTGTGGGCGGCGCGGCTGGTGAGGCTTGAGCTGGAAAGGGAGATCGGAGTCTGTTACAGTTAAAAATGCTGCTTCTCTAGCGGGGTTTGAGGGGAAAAGATACTCATTGTGCTCCAGGTATCGGATCCTGGAACCCTAAAGCACAGTCGACGTCCTAGGGCACACAGAACATTAGAACCTCTAGTACGGATGATCTCCCTTTCGGCGAACCTCTGGTAGGCATCGTTCTGACCTGAGGATGGACCAAGGGGTGCCGCATCACTGTCTAGTCCCACTCTCGTTGTTTGATGGGGAGAGAGAGTAGTGAAGTGTACCTGGAGGATGATAAAAACTTGTGTTTCGTTAAATTGGTAACTTTTATTTAGGAATAGGCTCTAAATGAATCGTTCTAGAGCTTTTAAAAGCACATGTCTCCAAAGTGCGTAATTCTGCAGCTCTAAGATAGAATGTGCTGGACATTCCTAAGCCTTTTAAGGCTCCTGGGTGATCCTGATACTTTGAGTTTTCAAAGCCTATCAGTAATCCTTTTGCCCTCGGACTGGAAATCACAATGGGAACAGAATTCTTTTGTTGTTGTTTTGTGTTTTGAGACAGGCTTTCTCTGTGTAGTCTTTGCTGTCCTGAAACTCGCTCTGTAAACCAGGCTGGCCTCGAACTCACAGAGAACTGCCTGCCTCTGCCTCCTGAGTACTGGGATTTATTTATTTGTTATGTATACAGTGTTCTGTCTGCAAGCTTGCCTGAATGCCCGAAGAGAGCATCAGATTTCATTTATAGATGGTTGTGAACCACCATGTGATTGCTGGGAATTGAACTCAGGACCTCTGGAAGTCAGTGTTCTTAACCTCAGAGCCATCTCTCCAGCCCGGGAACAGAATTCTTGAAGGAAGAGAGAGCAAATTACCTGACATAGCTGAGCTTTAGCTCTCCTTTATCTGGAAAGTAGGGGTAAAACAATGAGGAAGAAAGTCTTGTGCATAGAAGGCATTTTTGAGGTTGCATATGACACAAGATAGAGATGTGTGTGTCAAAACGAGTTTAAGCAACTTGCGGGACTGCTTCAAACAGGGGAAGGCTTCAACTAGCCTAACAGACTGACAGCGCATAGATTACTCCTTCCCCTCACTGCTGGGAATCAAACTCAGGGTCTTACATATCCTAGCAAGCTCTCCACTGCTTAATTACATCCCCAGCCTCTATAAAAAGTTAGAACCCAAACTTAATGTTTGATTTTCTTTCCCCCATATATATACATATATATATATATATGGCAGGTGGCTATGCATGTGTGTTCAGGTCCCCAAAGAGGACAGAGGGAGTTATCAGCTCTTCTGAAACTGGAGTTACAGACAGTTGTGAGCTGCCTGATAAACTCTGTCAAACTCACAAAGATCCACCTGCCTCTGCCCCTCAAGGGCTAAGATTAAAGGCATGGGCCCACTACACCCTGTGCATTATGCACTCATAGCTGCTGAGCCATCTCCCAAAACCTTTGTTCTTGTTTGTTTTGAGATGGTTTCTCTCTGTAGCCCTGGCTGTCCTGGAACTCATTCTGTAGACCAGGCTGGCCTCAAACTCAGAGATCCTCCTGTGTCTGCCTCTCCAGTGCTGGGATTAAAGGTGTGTGTCACCACTCATGGCCTCAACAGCCCTGTTNGTAATTTGGTCTGTCTAAGTGCGAATCTAATCTGGGCCTGTAGTCACTTACGTGAGACTTAGGTTCCCTTTTTATCATCAGAAATAATTTTGGCTATTCAATTTTCAGAAACATGCTTGTATCCCCTCCCCCATCATCATTCTCTCCCTCTTCTCCTCTTTCAGAAGAGAAAAGTGGCTTGGTATCTGATGCCTATGGAGAAGATGACTTCTCTAGACTAGGGGGTGATGAAGATGGCTATGAAGAAGAGGAGGATGAGAACAGCAAGCAGTCGGTGGGTAAATCTTCCAGATCCAGAGCTGTAAAACAATATTCCGTTCCATGGTTAACTCTGTCCCTTTTCCCCTATTTGGAGTCAGTTGGTACCAGTTGGGGATGTAGCTTGTGGAGAGTGCTTTGCCTAAGCATGCCAAGCTTAAGCCCCAACACCACAAAAAGAAGAAAAAGTTGAATTGGTTGAGTAATAGTAGTTCTCTTTGAAAATTAACTTGGTTTTTCATCTGGACCATATTGTTGTAACTTTTGAATTGAAATTTGGGATAGGGGTGTGTGTTTTGTTTTCTTCTGTTTTGTTTGAGACAGGGTCTCATGAAGCCCATGCTGGCTACAAACTTGCTGTGTAACCTTGAGCTCCAGACCCCCTTGCTTCAGCCTCCTGAGAGCTGGGGTTATAAACATGAGCCACCATGCCTAGCTTGGTTATTTTCTGTAACCTAAGTATCAGTGGGTGTTTTATGTTGGTTTGTGAGTTTAACTAGTCTTCCTACTTGTGTAAGTATGTTCATCCTTATTAGTGTATCATTTACATATCTATAAGCAACTTTGTATTATTTTTAATCTTGCTTGGAGTTTATTCAAATGCTTCACTTTCTGATGAGGTAAGGAAGGGAAGTTTATTATCATCCACTTTGATTCTTTTGTTATATTTTACTTGGTGTTTTTGTCAGAGTGGCTCTGGTTCTTGATCACAAACTTCCCTTGAAGTTCAGTGGGTGCAGGTAACGGTAGAAGGAGAACTTGTGTTCTCATTATCAAGAATGACCACCTGAGCAGTGGTCAGAATTTTAAAGTTTGGAAGGGAAAAAAGCAAGGAAATTCAGGCTGTTGCCTAGCACAAAAAGACATCTGAAATTGAATTTGGATATTGAATCTGGCCACTTAGAAGCCATGTTCCTTGAAATGCTCACAACATATTTTTATTTTTTTGAGTTTTTTCTTATATATTAATATGTAAATGTTAGCATTAAAATGCTTTTTAAGTAAATATAGTAGGCCGTGCCTACAATTCTAACATTCAGGGTGCTAAAACAGGAAGAGGGAAGATTCCAGAGTATATTCCTGTCTCAAATAAATGAGTAAATACATAAAAATGAAGAATGGGGGTGTAGCTCAGTGGTACAGCTATAGCACTTGCCTAGCATTCACAGGGCCCCAGGTTTGATCCCTAGTACCAGATAAAAACAAAAGCAAATAAAACATTTCACAGAATGTATTTTTTATTCTCTTTTGTGAGAATTTTTCATGCCTTTGGCCGTACTCATCAGTGATAATTCAGAGTTAAGTTGCTTAGAAAATTTGTGAGCTAAGGAAATCACTCATTTGGTAGAGTGTTTGTGTGTAGCATGGATGAAACCATGTTCCTCGGTATCAACTACATATATTGGCCATGTGGTTCATGGCCTGTAATCCCAGCACTCAGAGGTAAAAGAATGAGTATCAGAAATTCATGATCATCCTTATCTAGAAGGTAGGAAGGAAGGCAGGCAGGCAAGCAAGCAAGCTTTGTTAAGTTCTTTGGCTTTTCTTAAATATATATGTGCTGTCTCAACACCCAAAACTGTTCTCTTTAATGCATTTATTTGCATGTATGTTTTTAAAATATAGACCCAAATTTACTTTTTGTCATATTCAAGCTAATATGATATTTTAGTT
>LZPO01107914.1:507524-529652 GCA_001675575.1 Neotoma lepida
AGATTTGTGAGAGAGGGAGCCTTGTGAAACTCGAAAGACTTACTGCTCTGTGTAAAAGCAGTTAATGAAGAACAGGAGACACAGAGACACACACACACACACAGAGAGAGAGAGAGAGAGAGAGAGAGAGAGAAGCTTAGGAAGACTGTGAATGTGTCTTTTGTGTTCAGCTTCCCCTTTCTCATTCCCACATCAAAGTTGGAAAAATTTAGAACATGGTCTTGGTTCTTAGCCCGGCCTGGTGGCTCACTCTTGTAACCCTGGCACTGGGAAGGTTGAATTGAAAAGACTGGGGAGTTTGAGGCCAGCTTGGGCTACAGGGTGAGATCCTGTCTCCAACAATGTAACAACAAAAAACAACACACAAATAGCTAGATGAAGTGGTGCACACCTTTAATCCCAGCACTCAGGAAGTATAGGCAGGTGGGTCTCTGAGTTTGGGGTCAGCCTGACCTGTATAGTGAGACCCACAAGGGAAAAGGTATAGACTCATTCTTTGACAATATTGTGTCCTGGGGCTGGAGAGGTGACTCAGAGGTTAAGAGCACTAGCTTGTTTTCCAGAGGTCCTGAGTTCAATTCCCAGCACCCACATGGTAGCTCACAACCATCTTTAATTAATCTCATGGGTACAGTGCCCTCTTCTGATGTGCAGACAAAACATACATATACATAAAATAAATAAATAAATCTTTTAATTAAATAAATAAGTAAATAACTCAAAGTGGGTCTTCCCACTTCAAATACAATACTGTATCCCATCCTGTCACTTGAATTTCAGATCTGGCTGTGGAAGGAGTTTTCATGGAAACGTCTGTGGGCTGACTCAGAACACAAAATTCAGCCCTTCTTAAGAATAACTTGATTTAGTTCTTTGGAGGGTAACTATGGAACAGCTTAGCAGTGAGAGCCTATCAGCTCAGATGTCCTGCAGTCTCCAGTGGCTGTCAGAGGCCCACCTTCAGGTGTCTTAATGGCATCCTCAAGGACCAGAAACTATCCCTACCATGTGACTTCACAATATTCCTGCCTCTGCTTTCTTCCTGTTTGGGCTGATATCAGACTGTCTTCCAATCAGAGCTTTTTTCTAATACATAAAAGTTTTGTTGTGTTTTGATTTGTTTTGTTCAAATTTATTTATATTTTTTGTGAGCACACACGCGCATACACAAACACACACACGCACACACGCACACACGCACACACAATGTATGGGTGGGTGCCCCCTGATGCCAGAAGAGGTGTCTAGTTCTGGAACTAGAGTTATAGTTGGTTGTGAACTCTCATGTGGGTGCTGGGAATTGAACTAGGGTCCTCTGCAAAAGCAAGTGCTTTTAACCTCTGAGCCATCTCTCCCACTCTGTCGGATTTAAGTTTTATTTAAATTTATATGAGAGTTTGTTGTTCTAAGCTTTTGATTTGAATAATTCTAACAGAAGGATGTGCTGCTGGCACAGATCTTTAGTTGTGTCATGTGTTGCTGTCGGCTTCAGTCCACTAGATGGAGCTCTCCTACTTTTAGCTTGTTCTGTAGGGTTCTCGGAACATTTTGGCTTCACGACACAACTGAAAATGCAGGTCCCAACGAAAGCTTGTTGTATATATTGATATCTTAGCAGTTCAAACTGAGGTGCAGACTCATGTGTCTGTGACCCCAGTACCAGGGCAGGATGGAGACAGATAGCTCATTGGCCAGTCAGTCTAGCCAGTTGTTGAGCTCCAGGTTCAGTGAAAGACCTTATCTCAGAAAATAAGATAGAGAACAGTGGAGGGAGGGAGATACTAGGCTTCTGCCTCTGACCTCCATGCTTGGGGAGAGCTGATAGTCATGTTCTTGTGTGAAAGTTGGGAGAGAAGGGCAGTGGTAGCCAAGTACAGACCTGAAACAGCGCAGAGCTACATGGACGAGGTGTGCCATCACATAGTCAAGAGCTTTTTGTCATCTCTGCCCAGAATGGTTTCATAAGGTAGTAATCTCACTTTTTGAGAAGTTTCTTAGAAACATAAAACAGATTTGTCATTGATGCTCTAGTTGGAAGGTGGCATTGAGGTTAGACTAAATCCCCAAAGGGTCTGAGCCTCCCAGGAGAGGACTTGGTTATGGTAGAAGGCAACATTGAGAATTCTCTTGCTGCTATTAGCTGACTTTAAAATTAAAAAAAAAAAAAAAAAAAAAAAGCTGGTGTGGTGGCTCACGCCTTTAATCTCAGGGGATATAGGCATGTGGAGCTTTATGAGTTCCAGCTAGCCTGCCTATATAGCAAGTTTCAGGGCTACATATTGAGACCCTGTCTCCAAAAACCAAACCAAAAGAATACAAAAGGTACCAAGACTAGAAATTGTATTTTTGGTTTTTTTGCTACTTTTTTATATTTTAAATTTTCATTATTATTGTATGTGTGTATAGCTTTGGTGGGAGGGGACGTGTGTGTGGCATGGTGCATATGCAGAGGTCAAAGGACAACTTTGGAATCAATTCTCTCCTTTCTCCTTTGCATATGTTCTGGGGATCAAATGCAGGTCGTCTGGTTTGCACAGCAAACGTCTTTGCCCTTGAATCCATCTCCTTGTCCCTGTTCCTCTGTTTTGTGAGACATGGTCTCACTGGGTAGCACAGGCTGGCCTCAGTCTGCCCACTCTCCTGTCTCAGCCTCTGGAGTACTGGGACCACAGTTATGCACCACCACAGCCAGCTGAAATTGACCTCTGATGTTTGGAGTTGCTACTATATGCAAAGTCTCCCGTGTGGGAGTTTGAATGAGATGGTAACTCCAGACCCACCTGTGCCCTTGGACTTCATCAGTCTGAGACAGTAGGGACTGTGCTCTGCAGGTACTGAGTTTGTCACAAATAGAGAAGAGAAGGCATGCCAATGGAAGCTACATGCTTGCGTGCTTCTATTCCATGGTTTGTTTCTTTTAGTTTCTGGTCTCGCCTTCTCGGTAAGCAGTTTGGCCCTTATATGCTTTGATCACTCAACAGAAGGTGGTACTGCTGTCCTAGAAAAAGTCAGACCAGCAGTGGCAGTCCTCTGGCAGTGCTGCGTCGGGCACCTGATGGCTCCAATATGTCTTCTATCCATTTGCTCTTGGTACATGAGCGCCCCTCTGTGCCACTCTCCTCTGTCCATATTTTGCTTCCGTTGCTCTGGAATATTTTCCCTTGTTTATTTTTCCCTCCACGCCTTCAGTTCCTGTGGATAGAGGTATTTCCACTTACTGTCCATGCCACACCCTTCCGTTGAAAACAAACGGATAGATGACCTGGAACAAGAAAGATGAAGCGGCCCGCTGCCAACTGTCAGGGAGGGCCTAAGTTTGCTAGCTCCCTGAGGTCTTTGGTCTAGGCTCTGTGCTGGTTAGTTCCTGGCCTTTCTAGGAGCTAACACTGAGTAGGAGAAATTGTTGTGGCATTTTTGGAAGAGGTGTGTATGATCCCAGTTAAATCAAAAGAAAACACTCTTAAAATGCTAAGAGCCAGAGTTGGGAGTGGTGGCTGATTTAGAAGGCTAAGGCACGAGGGTCACAAATCTGAGGCCAAACTAGTCTAAACAGTGAGACCTGCCTCAAAAAAAACTCGACAAGACATGGTTGCACACACCTTTAGTCCAGCAGAGGCTGGTGGATCTCTTAGTTCCAGGCCAACAGGAACTCCACTGTCGACCCTGTCAAAAGACTAAAAATAGCAAGCTTGACATGAGAGTTAGTAACAGCCTTGTAGCTAGACAGCCTAGGTGGCACTCCAGCTTGGCTTCCTTCCAGCCATGGAGCCCAAGCACACACCACTTCAACCAGCCCATCAAGACCATGATGCCCAGTTTGCAGGGTCTTAGGAGGTGAGGGTAGGGAGGGGGGCGAGAGTGCTTCTCCGAGAGTAAAATGAAGCAGTCAGGGCAGTCTCACTCAGCCTTTGCAGTGCAGCTGTGTAGTGTAACACAGGATCAAGGTGTCCTGTAGGCTGTATGTTCTCAGCTCACTGACTGTGAGCCTCGGGAGTTTTGTTTACATAGCTCCAGGACAAAGAAATGCTTTACAGTTCCTGTCTGAAGGAATTAGCAGCAGACACTAAGCATTACTGTTCTCACAATACAGTTGCTACTTGGAAAACACACATATGTGTGAGGTATCTGATAGATGTCAAGTGTTTCCTGTGAGAGCTGTAAGTATCCTGTGGCCTGTTCGTTTATGTGCTATAGGACTCTGGTGCTCTGTTGCACAGGTTGAAAACTGCAGTGGTAGACTCTCCAATTGGGCTGAGGGTGATGTAAGTCCCTCAGGAGGCCCAGCTCAGCCATGTGAGTGGGTCTCTGCCTCCACCTTGAAGTGGTCTGGGGTTCCTGGTCTCTGAGTATACTTGAGACTCACTATAGATGGACTTGTATTGGGTAGACCTGCCTCAATAATGCCTTCATTCTTTCTCCTCTTCCAAGTCATTGCTAATAAGTAATGATCCTTTAAATTGTGTTTTTAAATACAGTTGTGGGGGTGGGTATATGCACATGAGCACAGTGCCCTCGGAGGCCTTAAAAAGGCATTGGATGCTCTGTGACACTAGTATGTGCTCTTAACCACCAAGCCACCCTCCTGCCCCTTACTGTTGATCTTTTGAGGTGTTTGAATGCACCTACAAAGTGAAAGCTGCCTAAGTGGCTCATTTCCAGGAAGGTGTTGTTAACGGTGAACCTTGGAAAGAGCAGGAGCCACCCACAGTCACACGGGGACAACAGCACAGGTGAAATCTGTGCTCTCTATCAACCAACCACACAGGCCAAGACTGCAGTCTGTTGGCTTATGCAGGCTCTCTGCAGAGCTACCGGCTTTCCTGGCTGGGCTGGGCTCAAGGTGGGCTTACTATGCCATTCAGGACTCTGAAGTCTAAAATGAAGGTGACAGTGGAGGGTGATTAGATATGACCACGGTCCATTGGGCCTCATTGAAAACAGGCCATTTGGGTTGTTTTGTTTGTTTTCTCAAGACAGGGTCTCACTATGTAGCCCTGGCTGTCCTGGAACTCACTATGTAGGCCAGGCTGGCCTCGAACTCAAAGATCTGCCTGATTCTGCCCCCGCACCACCACCACTATGCCTGGCTTGAAAACAGGCCATTTGTGTGCCTTTGTTCCTATGCTAGTCAACCCTGAGAACTAAGAGCTCATAATAGGAAAGCAAGTGACTTTGACTTTAAATCTGTGTGATAGTAGAGCNTGGTGGCTCAAGGCTATAATCCCAGAACTTGGGAGGCTGACACAGAAGGACCGTGAATAAGAGGTCATCTTGGACCGTGATAAATTACAGGTTAGCCTGGTCTACAGAGTGAGACACTATCTCAAACAAAGAAACAAACATTAAACTTAAAAATTAAAAAAAACAAAACAGAATTTTATGATACGTAAAGCAGTAAACCTATATACGTATGCATTCCAAAACATTTCTAAATAAGAAATCATTTAAAAAGAAAGCTGGACACCATGGCTCACATGGTAGTAATTCCACTGCTGAGGCAGGCCAGCCTGGACTACAGTGTGAGACTCTGCCTTCAAGAAAAGAAAGGCGAGGGCTGGAGAGATGGCTCAGTGGTTAAGAGTACTTGCAACTCTTGCAAGAGGATCCAGGTGTAGTCCACAGTACCCTTGTGGCAGCTCCCAACTGCCTGTGTGTAATTCTAGTTCCAGGGGATCTGATGCACTCTGCAGGCTCCTGTACATACTTGGTACACATATATGCAGGCAAAATACTCATGCAAATCAAATAGAAATACATTTTAAAAGAAAACTGTAGGAATCATTCTGGCAGCAGCTCCCAGGAGCATTGCACTTTTCTGCGCTGTCCCATGTACACTTTTTCTTCACATGTGTAGCAGTCAGCAAGCTATGCCAGCCAGACCTGACTGTATTGTTAAAGTTGTCGGATGAAGTGCTGCCATGGAGTGTCTCAGAGGAGCCTCTGTGTTCCTTACCCATATTAAGAGTAACACCTCTGAAGCTCCACCCTGTCGAAGCCCACATAGTTGTTCACCCACAAACTGAGGAGAGCTCAAGCAGGGTAGGGATGTGGTGGGTTTTCTTTCAGTCCTCAGGAAGTCTCTACCTAAGGTCAGGACTGCCTTGCCACTGCTTGTGGATGAAGTCTTGAGGACCAGCCCTTCCTTTCAAGCCTACTCACACTTTACTCACTAAGGCACTGCAGACTCTGGGTGATTTCCTCTGATCCTCTTCTTGGCTTTACTACACTGCCAGAGGAACCGTCTTGACTCCCCTTGCTCCAGGTGTACTGAAGCTGAGACTCCTGGGAGCCCCACCCCTCTCCCCTGTGGTTCTGCAGCCAGGAAGAAGCCACTGCACGCCCGTCTGCCCCCCTATCAGCCATGCAAGCCCCAACATACCTCCTTCCTTTCAGGGCCAGATGCCATAGATTGCTAACTGAGGTGTGGCTGGGCCCCTCCTTTCTCAGCTGGGATTTATCTTTTTGAAATTATATGATGCAGAAAATTGCCTCTGTCCTAGGAATCCAGCACTCCCTACCTCAGTTCTCTTGTTCATCCGTGCCCCTTGCAATGGAGCTGCCTATGTGATTTCTGAGTTTTGGAAGGATTTTGCCAATTTGGTTTTTTGTTTGTTTGTTTCCTTTTTTTCTTTTTGTGAGACAAGGCCTCTGTGTAGTCCTGGCTGTCCTAAAGCTTGCATTATAGACCAGGCTGGCCTCAAACTCACAGAGATCCTCCTGCCTCTGCCTCTCAAGTGCTGGGATTAAAGGTGTCCCACAGTGACCATTTGTATTCCTAACTTTTGAGTTGGGTAACTTTTTCTCCAGTCACACCATAAGATCCCAGGCTTCCTTCTGGTCCCCCAGAGTAACAAATCCCTTTCCTGCCAATACATACTTGATGACCAGTTTGCATTGTGTCCCATCGTTCTGGGTTCTCAAGTGTTTCCTGTTACTCTGATTCCTCAGCTGTTGGTGACCTGGGCTATAATGCTTTGTGACTGATTGATGGCCGCAGCACTGTAACTGAGACTTGAGTTTTCCCCTCTCGGCTCATGCAGTTCTCTTCGTCGTCCTGTGTAGTTCCTGTCTCCCCCAGGCCCCAGAGCTACCAGCTTAGAGCCTAGAGACCCTGTTCTTACGGGGAGCCTTGAAGGAAAAGAAGGGTGGTGTAGCCCCACTCCCAAAGGCTTGGTTTGAGTCCTTGGTATAAGGTAGCATCTGCATCCAGACATAAGCCACCTGTACTGCTCCAGGGGCCAGGAAGAGGGCCACTCTTGGCACGTCCCAAGAAACAACAAAATCCTGCCTCACTGTCAAGCATAGGTGACTTGGAATAGTCAGGTATCTAAACTCTCCCCATTGGAAATGGCTTTTGGCCAGATTTTTCTATTTCACATTCAAGCCTGTCTGGTTTCAACAGGTTTCGTGTGATAGCACATACATTGCCATGCTGAGCCATGCATTTCAGCTTTATTTTCATCGGGTTTTTCAGTAGAGAAAGAACCATTTCCTTCCCCTTCCCTGCCTTTTCTTCTGACTGCAAGGCCAAGCTGAGGCTACCTTAATTTGTTTTGGCAGACTCTATTTAACCCTTCCTGTGGAAGCCTGCTCTGGCGCTGGTTGGCAAGTTGAGCCTTCCTGTCTGAGCTGTCTGGGAGTGCAGGCAACTCCAGTGTGTCTACAACGGCTCCACAAGCTTCCGCCCATTTTCCTGCTAATGTAGTGTTCCCATTCTGGCTGGGCCATGTGCCCATGCAAGTGCCCTGTCCTGGCCCATAGGACACATGAAGGAAATGTACTGGTGATGGTGTTTCTCCAGAGCATGCCTGTGTGGGAGCTGGCTTCTGGACCACAGGGGAAATGTCCCCACACAGCAGATTGTGGTGACTTCACTAAGTCACCGGACTGTCCTCTGCATACCCCATCGTGGCACTTGGGTATGGTATGGGCGGGGGGTTGTTCAGGAAGCAGTAAGGAGAAGATTGAGACAAGACCTCTGGTTGTTTTGAATTCCTGATCCTCTTGCCTCTAAGTGTGATGATTACAGGTGTGTGTCCCCACATACACAGAGAGCCCTGTTGGTTGCCATTCTGATGCCCCTAGGAGGGCTCCTGGGGTGGTACCAGTCCTGAAGTAGCAGTGTAGCTTGGTGGTTCAGAACATGCTTTGCTGGGCTTTTGTGAAAGTTAAATGAGATCATTAATTAAAGGACTTAACATAAAACCTAAAATTGTTCCCTGGGATTAAAATTTCTTATTTTAGCTTCAGTGCTTGGCCCATTGTCTGTGACATAATAAATCTTCAGCAGATTATTTATGGAATACGTAAGTGAGCTAACTGTCCAGCAATTGTCTTTTGTTGTTAGTGGATTTGGTCTTTATTTGTATGTTTGTCTTGAGGCAGGATTTTGCTAGTTGCCCGGACTGGCTTCACTCCTGAACAAATGGCCAGCCTCTTAGTATAGGTGGAACTTCTGGCAAGTGCCACCACACCCAGCTTAATTGTGTCCTTTTTTTTCCCCTTTGTCTCAGGATTTAAGAGCATTCGAGTGAATGGTAAGAAAGAGGCTGCAGGACTGGATATGGTGGTACAGGCCTGCACTTCCAACACTCCAGAGACATGAGGCAGGAGGGTCCACAGGTTCAGAAGTTCTGGGCTACATAGGCAAGACCCTTTCTCAGACAGGCAGAAATGGTATAGAGCAAGAAGTGAGGTTTTAGTACCTCCCCCTCCCAGTCCCACATCAGCCTTTAGACCCCTCCTTAGCTACTCTTCCGCCTCTTTCTGGTGTTGTTAGTGAACCCACACATCAGAACTAACTATTGCTAAACATGTTTGGAGCCTAGGGTTATTCCATGGCAGCTGAAGGTAGCTGTGAAACCCAGCTCTAACCTAAAGAGAAACAGTGGCAAGTGTCTGTGCTGTGTGCGCACCTGCAGCAGCCGGGCAGTTTAAGAGCACAGTGTGGGGTGGAAGGACCTCACCAAACAGGTAGGCAGTACAGGACGCTTTTGCAGGTGAGCTCTGAGGTGTGCATAGGGTGCATCTTCTCGATGAGGGAGAGCAAAGAGCAGACCGCCTGTAGAAAGGGGAGAAAAGAAAGCTGAGACGTTTGATAGGGCCTAGGAGCTGTCGTGAAGATTCCTTTGGGGAAGAAGATTTTGGTTTGGTTTGGTCAAACCTAGACTAGCCTTGAACTAAGCAATCCAACTTCCTCTACCTCTTCAGTGCTGAAATTACAGATGTGAGCCATCATACGTGGCTTTAAGAATTCCTTCTTGTTTTGAGTAAACTCTGATCAATAAAGATAGCATATTAGGACTTTGTAACTTCAAGGGCTGTCATGGGTCTGAGGGGATAAGGTAGGTAGATGCTACTTCCTTAGTCTTTCTTCCCAGCTCTCAGGTTACATTGTCCAGCAGGAACATCCAGTGTGGAAGTGTGCTTGCCCTGCCCCTTGCATGCTGACCTGCTCAGAGTGCCTTCTCTATGCCTAATGCTCCCAAGGCTGGGAAGAAAACATGGCATGTCAACTGGCAGAATCAGATGCCGGAGGCTGTGTGCTATGACTCAAGGTTATCATTGGAGCTTTGTGGGTGCCTAAGCTCACATAGCAGTCTCTCCTGCTCCATGGGTCTGTATGGCTCTTCCTTCCTCTGCCTGTCAGCTCCATCCGTGACCAAACTTTGTTATTCTCTGTNTGGGGGCCATGTTCTAGGGTCTGTAATTGCTGTGACAGCAAGGCCTCCATCACTGATCTGCAAGTGTCAATCAGAATTATTGAACAAATGGACAGTGTCATAGCACTGTTCTCTAGCCCCCTGCAGCCGCCTCATGCGGTGGGCTGTTGAGACATTAGCCTCAGAGGAAGGAAGAGTACAGACAGAAAAGGGGTCCTCACCTTAGAATTGGTGTTCAGTCTCTCCCTCCCTCTCCCCTGTTTGTTTATTTGAGACAGGATTTCACTATCGGTCTGTGTAGTCCTGACTGGATTGGAACTCACATACCGCCTGCCTCTGCCTCCCAATTAAAGATGTGCACCACCACTCTGTTGAAACTCTGGTCTTGGTCTTATTATTTAGCCCTGCCTNTGCTGATCAGATAGCCCGGAATAACTGTCTTCAGTGGTAAAGCTTATATTGGGACATTTTTATCCTAATGAAATATTCAGGATTCTCATTTCCTTCCTACGTGTAGCTTCGGGGTTTTGTCCAACTCTTTCTCTTATTCTCTGTCTCTCTCTTGTCGTGTGTGTGTGTGTGTGTGTGTGTTTTAAGGCAAGGATGCTGATCGGTAGCCCAAGCTGACCTACAATTTGAAATCCACCTGCTTCAGCCTCCTGAGTGCTGGGATTGCATGACCATGCTACAATGCCTACACATATTCAGCATGTGAGCCCAAGTCATTCTTTCCTCCCTTTCTCCTTTAGCTTCGTTTGGAAAGCTATGAGTTTGGGTTTACTTTGTCTTCAGACTAGGTGAAAAAGCTGACTTCATAGCTGCTCTCCTTTCCTATACTGGTGCTATTTTCATATTCTTCCCAGAGGAGAGAGCCTGAGGCCAAGGGGCCTTCTTGTCTCTGCTATGGGTTCCAGGTCCCCCAGCTGATATAGACAACTGTCTGGTAAATAGTCTTGCAGTCTGAGTTAACTTTGACTAATTGAAAGCCAGAGGGAGAGAGCTGGACGAGTTCTAACAAGTATCCCCTGGGCATTTGGAAACACTGCTTTAAGGGAAGGAAAGGAGAACAGAGGAGTCCTGTTATCACTGTGTTCTCATGACTTCCCCTTCCCTTTCTGGCCCTTTAAAGGCAGATGAGGCTCTCCTCGAGCAGATTTGTAGTGGGCTTCTTACCTTGTCTGCAGGTGAACGATGTCAGCCTAGCCGATCTTCCATCTCCCTGACGTCCTCGCTTGTGCTCCAGTTCCATGGCCAACATCATCATAGTTCACGGATGCTGGGTTCAGATTCACACAGAACCCTTAGCATCTGACGAGACTGGTGGGAGGCTGTCTCTCTGGATCATTCATTGCTTTGGTGTGACACACACACCTGTCCTGTTCTGCCCACCCCACCACCGCTGGCTAGAGCTCTTAAGGATCACTGCACTGTGCCATGGGAGTCGTTGTATTAAACTCACCTCAAGGATAATGTGTTTTAAATAGTTCTGACTTTGGAGCAGTGCAGGGTTGGGGGATTTGATTGTTTGCTTGTCTTTGCAGTGCTGGGGATCAAACTCCTGTTTGTGTATGCTAGGCAAGTGCTCTGCCACTGGGCTGTAGATCCCCATCTTCACTGGTCCCTTTCCCGCTCAACTTTCCTCCATGCTGTTGACGTCTGGACCTGTCTCCATTGAAGAACAGTTGATGCGGTGGCTCCAAGCCCCTCACTGGACAGAATGATGAGTTTAGAAAGGCTGAGGAGCCAAGCCATAGACCATAGGACCAAGAGAGGGGAATTCTGGTCCTGCCCATGGTTTTCCTTTTTAACAGCGTCATATCTTTTCTCCCAGAGACAAGGCCGAACAACCTCTGCTGGGCCAGCCAGACCCTTTAAAGAGATGTGATTCACTTCCTGTCACTCTGGGGTAGACACTATATTAGAATTCTAGTGACTCCCTAGTCTACTCTCACAGCTCTCTGGAGAACATTGGGCCCTGAGACTTCATAGGCCTGTCTGCTATGTGGGCCTATGTGTCTGCAGGGGAAGGCGGGAACTTTAGCCAATGTTTTCCTGTTGTCAGCACCCAGGAAGCTGTCTCCTAGTGGAAAAACACAAGGGAATTTTAGTCCCACGCCTGGTCATTGAAATGCTCCTTAATGTTGAGCTCTCCCATTGCTGCTACAAAGGAGTTGTTGTTAGTCCCTGAGACATTGGCACTGTCTGAACAGCAGTTGATTTATGACTCCAACCTGAACTTGATGTGGCAGTCCTCCAGGCCTGCCTCTCAGCCCCCCTGTTTGCCCACCTGCTTGGCAGGAGGAGGATGGTGAGGAGAAACAGGTTGCTAAGGAGCCTGGCTTCAACATTGTGCCCTTGCAGTTTAAATGAATAGTTGCAGTGTTCAGAAAAGGGGATTTTGGGTCTGTCTCAGAATCAGAGGGAAGGGGGTCTGATCTTGGCATGGGGCCATGCCTGACTTGGAGGGAGTTTGGACCCTTCACACCCCTTCCCTTCCTTCCTTGGTGCTGGGGTCCAGCTCTGCAGCTGCTCCCATGTGAGAAGACCCTGTTGCAGAACTGTTGCTGTGTTACCTCCTCTCTCACCAACCAAGGGGTGGAAACCAGATCTAAACCTTCAGTGAACTCCTCTGCCATTTTGATCTCTATCCTTGTGGCATTGAAGATCACTGATCTTACTGAGTTCCAGGACATTTGGGTCAATAGAGACAAGGCTTAGACCTTCCTGCTGTGCCGGAAGCCTGTAGCCTAGCTGTCACCCTCTCAGCCTTGGTTTGGTTAGGTGAAGCAGTAAAATAAGACATTTGTTTTCAGTGTAAAATTATATATTTCTTTGGACAGAATATAAAACCAATGTAAGGAGTGGTGAGGGTCAAGAAGGGCCAGAGACCTCAAGCCAGAGGCTTTTGGGAACCTCATTTAGTCACTAAAGGGCTTCTTTGAGCTGTCCCTTAATGCTCATGATAAAGTCTGCCCTGCTTGTTTGGAGTGGTTTAAGAAAACTCCCAGGAGCAACCAGTCACAGGAGGTAGGTGGCACAGAGGGTTCCCCTTGTAGCCGTCCTTAGTGGTATGTTCACATAAGCTCTCCCAACCCAGGGGGAGCCATGGGCAGGGAACAGGTCACACAGGTGGCAGGGGCATGGTCACTGTTACGGGCTCTCAGCAGCATAGCTCAGTGCTGGTCCCTCCTGGGGGCCATGGAGCTCCCAGCTGCCGTGATAGGGGAGAAGTGGTCAGAGCTCTGGAGTCCCAGGAGCCTTGAAGCACTGCTCACTGTTAGCCTGCTGGCAACAGCACTTACCCTCTTCAACTTCCATGAAAAGCCCAGTGTCTTGGTGAAGAGAGTGACTGTGGCTCAGGAGCCCAACCCTACCTTTGTGTGTTTCTTTCTCTCTACAGGATAATACAGAAGCAGAGAAGCGGGATCCCCAGGAATTAGTGGGTGAGTACCCTGGGGCATGCATATTTCTGAGCCCTTGCCCTGAGCAAGCTGCCAGACTTCTGCTCTTTTGGGCATCTCCCTGCTGTGAGCTCCCAATGCCTTTGGCATTTCCTAGGGTGAATGGGTGAGACCTCCAGGCAACATTCTTTGAAAATGGCCTTCTGTGTGCGTTTTTTCCAGGCTTTGGTTGATTGCCAGTGTTGTCAAGGGAGTTCAAAGTCCAGTACAGCTGGGAGCTCATCTTGGTCTTTGCTTCTTCCACTTGTGCCCTGGACCTGACCTCTCTGTCTTTGTATCCCCTTGTCCCCACTACCGTATTCATGTTGCTCAGGGAGTCAGCATGGGGCCTCTGCAGGCACTTTGCCTTGTCCCCAGGCAGGGACATGGCTCACAGCCTTGGCGTATGTGGCCCTTGGTAACTTTGGAGATAGAATAACTTGCAGGAAGCCACATTCCATCCATGCCCTCTGCCAGCCCCAGCATCCTAGACCTTTTAGAAAGCCACGCTCTGCTCCAAAAACCTGACCCAGGGGAGGGTCCTAGTGTTACCTATCAGAGCCTTCTCTCTGCAACAGCCGTCACCTGCTCCCTGGCCCTTGTGCTAATCTTTAGAAAAGGTGTGCTCCTACTTTCTTTGGTTCTGTTCCCAAAGGACACCTGCAGAGCCCACCCCTGCACCTCCATGTATGTATTCAAGGCTTATGCTTTCCAGCCCTGGGGGTTCGAAGCTCAGAAACTTGGCTTGAAAGTGTTCCTCCAGTGTCCCGCCCACCTGCCCTTTTCCAAGAAGTACCCGTTTGTTGTGGGTTGTTGACGAGTGAGTGGTTTTCCATAACTAAGTGCTAGGAATTATTTGTTATGTTTTTCTTTTGACGCATTGCGCAAGAGTATAATTACTCAGCCTTGATCCCTGGGTTCTCTGATAGATAGTTTAAGTCCTACTTAAAGAGGTCAGGGGCTGGAGACATGGTTCAGTAGTTAAGAGCACTTGGGGTTCTTACAAAAGGACCCAGGTTCATTTCCCAGCATCCATGTTGAGTAGTTCACAAGTTCCTATGACTACAGGTCCAAGGAGTCCAGTGCCCTTTCCTGCCGTCAGCAGGCACTTGTGTACACATGATACACATACACACACTCAGACACATTCACATACATCTATATAATATAAATTAGGAACCAGAGTTTTGGAGCCTGTCCTAGAACTCACTCTGTAGCTCAGGCTGGCCTTGAACTCACAGAGATCCGCCTGCCTCTGCCTCCCGAGTGCTGGGATTAAAGGCGTGCACCACCACCACCTGCCATGGAACCAGAGTTTTCTTAAACCCTAGAATTTGTTCTTTAGAAAATGACACTTGGGATATGACAGCTTAAAGGGCAGAGGAGGCAAGGTACACATGGAAGCCAGTGGCCTACAAGACCAGGAGTAATGGGAGCTGCAGCCTCTTCTGCCTGAGTCCCACTTCACTCTGCTGTTCACTACTGAGAAACTTCAAGGCTTGGGGTCAGAGAGCAACCTGGTTATGAACCACTCATCTGAGCAGCGTCAGAGAAGTGGTGGAATGTGTGTGGGCATCAGCTGGACGTCTTCCACAACCAGCGTAGCTCTTTCTCTGGTTTTATAAGATTCACGTAGTTAGCACAAACTGGAGTCAACAACTGTGTGGCCCAGGCTAGCTTTAAACTGCTGATCCTCTACCTTAGCCTCCAAGATCTAGTATTACAGGAAATGCACCACACCCGGCCTGTGCCGTGTGTTTGAAATAGTTTTTATTGAGGTGCAATTCATAGAGGAAGGAGTTATGAGTTTAAGTGTGCATTGGTGAGTTTTGATAGACATAGCTGTGCTAGCCCTCCCAACCATCAGTTTCAGGCAATCCCTTCTACCCTTCTTACTGGTCCCTGGTGTTAACTCCCCTGTGTAGGGGGAAGTAAGTCTCAAGTAAGAAGTGGTCTTGGTAGGAGTTTAGCCCTATTTTGATAATTTCATATAAATTACGGCCCATTGACCCTTGGGATGGATCATTCTGTCACAAGGGCCATCCTGTGCATGACAGGATGCTTAGCAGTAGAATTGCTCTCTGCCCACTGAGTGGCACAAGCATTTTTGCTCCTTCCCCCACTGAAATAACAAGGCAAGTGACCCTTTGGGGAGCAAAATCACCACAAGTTGAGTGTGTGGTACAGGTCCTGGTTTTCCTGTCTGGCTTTCTGTTTTGACACTGCTTTAGAGATTGCATCCATGTTGGTTAACGTAGCCGTTCCTTTTCATTTGTCTGTTTGGGCTAAAGAACCTCTCACTGTAGCAGACATAGTTTGTTCGTTCGCTCTCTTGTGGGGGACACGGTACATCTCTCATCTGCATAGATGCATTGTTCTTTTCTCTTCGAGGGGTAGGTGGTGAGTTAGTTCCTCTTCAGCAGAGGGTCTTCTGACCGTGATGTGATGTTTGCTGCCCCCTCTGTCTGAACTCAGCTCCTTTTAACTGAGTCCTGGGTGTCGGATGTGTAGACTGTTCCACCTCTAAAAGAACAAGCAGAGCCAAGAAGCCAACTCTTGGGCCTCTCCAGCACTGCAGCTCCTGACAGCTGCTGGCCTGGCTTGGAACAGTGCTGATGCAGCTTGGGGCGCTGGCTCCAAGTATCCTGCAAGCATCCTCAGCTCTACTGAGCTTGCTGAACTTGCGTCCTCCCTGCCATCTCCTGAGTTCCTGGCACTAGCTGCTCTGCTCAGATCCTATCTGGTGGCCCTGGATACTGCAGATGTTTTCTGACAAAGGCATTTGCAGGGCATGACTCATGCTAACAGCAGACTTCTCAAATACTAAGTGCAGCCGCCCTTACCAGCCGCCCTGGCATAGCCGAGCAGCAGGTACAGGCAGAGGCACTGCCCTCAAGTGTCTGTAGACACATTGCTTAGCAGATGTCCTGAGACAGTGGTTTGGAGCTCTGGCTACTCTGAGACACATAGGGCAGCTATCTTCTGTGCTGGATTCATCCTAGCACTTAAAAGAGAGTCACTGGAGTCTACCTTAAAGCCTGTGAAGTAAACTTTTATTCTGTTGTCCAGAATATGTTACTTTCCTGTCATTGACTTCCCAGGAATAGCCTTGTTTCTACCCCTGCTCTGAAGGGGTTCCTTCTCCTCTTCTACTATCTACCGATTATGCCTCAGAGGGTGGAGGGTTGCTATGGTAACAGAGTCACACCCTGTTTTTCTAAAAAGCTTTCCTGGCAAATGCCAAAGGGCACTCTTTGTCTCTGTCACATGCACATATACCCTCTCTAGCCCCAGCGTCTGCCAAGACCTTCTTGCTTTTGTTACTAATGCTCACAAAATGCCACTACCAGCTCTTTCCAGCTGCTTCCACTCTCAGCGAGCCCCTGTAGTCTGAGCTTGGACCTAGAACATCTGCTTATCCCAGGACTGGGAAGAAGAAAGAAATCAAGATTCGGCTTGAATACCTGCCAGAGCTGGGTAGTGCCCCGCCCGAGGGCCAGTCAGGAGATGGCAGAAAGGTGCAGTGCAATGACAAGTGTGTAGTCCCCTTATGGAGACTGTTCTTGGGCTGCTACTGCATCTCAGGCCCACAACAGGACCTTTGATCTGGGTTGTCCAGCCTGTGCTTAGGGTGTGTCTACTTACAAGCCACTGGTGGTACTGAACCCCAGCACTGTACTTGTGTTCTGAGACTGCCTTGGGCCTGACCCCTGGCCTCAGTGTGTTTGTAGTATGCACAGGCCTGGAACCACAGGAGTTAAACTAGCAAAGTCATTAGTGTTTGGGATCTCTGAGGCATTGTCTCCCATCTTACTCAGCACTGCATTCATCACAGAGGGCAAACGGAGCAGAGATCAAAGCACCTTATCAGCAAAGAAGAAAACATTAACCTATGCTGGCTGCCATGGTGCACGTTTGCGGCCCCTGCTAATCAAAAGGCTGAAGCAGGAGAGTCACTGCAGCTCAGGAACTGGGGCCAGCCTGGGCCCCTGAGTGAGTGGTTCCCACACATACCTTTTTTTTTTAATCCCTTGAGATCTGGGGTTATTTTAAAATCATGGCTAGAGAGGAGGTTCAGCAGTTAACCCATTCTACTTAGATACAGCCTGAGTTTGAGTCCCAGCACCCGTGTCCAGGGGCTCACAACCCCCATACTCCACCTCCAGGGGATCTGATGCCCTCTCTAGACTCTGAGGACACTTGCAATCACACATGCAAAGAACCCACACACAGANATAACAGACATATATATAATTTTTAAAAAGTAAAATCTTAAAAAAAGAGAATAAATCCAGCCTTGGGACAAGAGACCAGGAAGACTATGCCACTCTAGCCCCTTCCACCCAGGCATGTGTCAACCCTAGAGAGCTGTTCCAAGAAAGGGCTTAGGTAAAGGCCTGGCACACAGTAGGTCCCCAGCAAGTATTCCGCTGCATGCTGTTGGTGGTGGCTTTGGTGTCCCCTTCCTCCTGTCCCACCCTCTGCTGTCTGTTCATTGTGTGCTCCTTTTCATGAGTGAGTGTTAAGGAGCATGACGGAACCCTACAACAAACAGCCCATTGTCTGTGTGCTCCCGAGCAGGACTCTGAGGTCCCGGGGTGGCCAGAGGCTACAGGGAAGGGAATGAGGAGAGAAGAGGCAGGCTTGGGTGGGCAGTGGCCATTGTCTGAGGGTTGTGAGTCTTCATGTCAGAATCAGTCAGGCCTCTCGTTCAGGTCTTTTTATGCACAAGCTGCTTGGGACCCATGACATTGGGAACCTAAACACAGTTTCTCCTAGCCTAGGCAGGACAGCCCCAGACCAGAAGGATAGTGCCAAGCAGCTCTGACTCCCAGAGGCCTGTGGAGGCTGGACCTGGCTTGTATTTGAGGCTGACTTGTGTCTCTTCCAGCCCTGGGTTTGGTGTCTTCCACCAGGCAGAATTACACTGTAGAAATTGGCACATGTGTTGAATTGTGGCTCCTCCCTTCTCCCTCCCCCAGCCCTTCACTGGACACGTTCTTTCCTTAAAAGATAATCACGGAGTTTTGTAGCATGTGTTATTTACATCTGTCCCCTCTACCTCAACTTCCCTTCTCCCAGGTTGACACATGGCAGGCTTCTGACCATTTGATCTCAACTCAGGTAACATTGCTAGATGCCCCTGACAGCCTGCTTTACTGTTTTACAGCATGTTTCCCTCTCTGGATCTGTGTGCTTATGTGTTTATTTACCCCGTCTAGCCTTTCCTCCCAACCCCAGGATTCCCTCTGCTTCCTCCACAGCCTCCTTTTCTGAAAGGGTCCGAAACATGTCACCTGATGAAATCAAGATCCCACCAGAACCACCTGGCAGATGTTCAAATCACTTACAAGTAAGCGAGGGTCTGCCCACGATGATGAGTTGTCCCCTGGGTTGCATTGTCTGGTTGGGTCATGACCCCCAGAGGCCATGCCAGGGAGAGGGACCAAATCAAACTGACAGGTGGGCAAGAGCCTGCAGACGTGGATACTTCCTGTAAGCCAGATCTCAGGCATTAGCAGCCACTGCCACACCTGCCATGTGCTGCCCTCTTGGGTCCCTGGTCTGCCCTCACTGAGGTCCTAAGTCTACCTCAACAAAGTAACGTGCATCTTCTCTACAGCCTCACTGAGCCAGGGGACTTCTCAGGGAAATTTGACAAGAACTGAGAACCTATCAGAATGTAAAATAAGTTCCAGAAGTGTAAGGTTTTGCATTTAAATGCATAGTTTCTGTCTGTGTTCCTAATTCAGCAGCTTCTGCCCACAGACCTGACCCAGGGTTTTTTTGGTTTGGTTTGGTTTAGTTTTGGGGTTTTTTTTGTTGTTGTTGTTGTTGTTGTTGTTTTTGTTTTTGTGTTTTTCGAGACAGGGTTTCTCTGTGTAGCATTCCTGGCTGTCCTGGAACTCGCTTTGTAGATCAGGCTGGCCTTGAACTCGCTGAGATCCACCTGCCTCTGCCTCCCAAGTGCTGGGATTAAAGGCATGCACTGCCCCCCCCTCCACCTGCCACCACCGCCCCACCACCATCATCACCATCACCTAGCTCCTGACCCAAGGTTTTCAATGCCTAAAGAACAGAAGCCGTTCATCTGTGTAGTTGACCATGAGAAACAGGAGCTCAGTGCAGCTGAGACTTCACCCATGTGGTTGTTTCTCCTTGTCCCTCTGTGAGTGGGACCTTTCAGTTAACAACAAGGCAGGTGCCCAGGGCTCCACAATAGTGGACCTTTTCCACCTGTCCTGCCTTTGATCCCACTGCTTCCGAGTGCCCCCAGCTATCCAGCAAGCCCATGGCATCACCCGAACGGATGAATGACTAATAGGTCCTAGGGCTGAGGAATGCAGCAGTCCAGGAGAGGGACAGAGGCAGCACTAGGGCACAGTACAGATTTTCTTCCTTTCCCGGAAGTCTCCTCCCTTGGCTAAGTTGTCTGCCTCCCTCCCCATCACCCCCCAGGATGGCGTCACCCTCCATGCCAAACAAGTTCAAGCCTGTAAGGACAGTTCTAAAGGCCTGCCAAGCAGAAGCAACTAGCCACTCAGAGCTCTTAAGTTCAGAATATTCTTTTTTGATCCTCCTGGGACCATGGCATTTAAGGAAATAGCAGAACCTTTGATGGGCCTAGACCCCTGAACAAGGCAGCTATAAGTCAGGGTTTACCTCAAGCTGCTAAGTCTCCTGTGTAAGGCCTCCCTGCAGTGCCCTTGACATAAACCCAAAGAAAGGGCTTCTCACGGCCAGCTTCTCGCTCCCTGGTAATGAAATGCTTTCCAAACCTCAGGCTTCCTTGTGCTTATCGGCAGAGGGTCAGATTGGGCCTTCTGACCAGGGGAGTGGTCACCTCTTCTAAGAAGGGCTCAAGGGAACTGCCTCGGACCGCTAGCCCTTCCCACCGTAGCAGGCAAAGTCCTCCCCAGAAGAGTCACCGCCACTAGCTGGGCAGCGGCACTTAACCCTTGAACTGAACCACTGCTTGTGTTCCTGGCTCAGACCACTCTTCTCATAGGACGCGCTGCCCTGAGTTGAGTGTCCAGGGCTTCTTCAATGGCACTAGGCAACATTGATGCCATCAGGTTTAAGGATTTCTATTGCTGTAATTTAAAAAACTATAAGCCAGGCAGTGGTGGCACACACCTTTAATCCAGCACTCAGAAGGCAGAGGCAGGCAGATCTCTCTGAGTTTAAAGCCAGCCTGGTCTACAGAGCAAGTTCCAGGGCAGCCAGGGCTACACAGAGAGACCCTGTCTCAAAAATAAAAGCAAAAACAAAAAGAGTGCCTACATGCCAGTCTTACGGAAGCATCTTCTCAGTTAGGATTCCCTCCTCCAGGTATGTGTAGGTTTGTGTGATGATGAGCAGAGTGGGGAAGAAATACGACAGGGCCAGAGGTCTGTGCCACACCACTAATACTCAGGAAAACCCAGCCAGCTGCTCCCTCCTCTGTGTTCCTGTCTTCAGGCCCCTGCTGTGACATAATTCTTAGGGAGATGTGACCAGCACAGCCCCTGTCATAGGCTCCATCTCTGTGGGCCTGTGTCACCAGCTTGGACGCTGGCAGTACTGTTTTCCTAGGCCGGGCATCCATGGAGGAGTTCTGGTGAGAGATTAGCTCTTGACGCTTGATTGTAACCCTCAGTCAACTGGCATGAGCCAGCTCTCTCAGCCACCTTACAAAAAACATTGTAAGGTACAGCTCTGCAGTAGAGCATGTGCCTGGCCTGCATGAGGCCCTGGTTCCATCCTAAGCACCACCAAAAATAAAATTTAAAAAGGCATCTAGACAATTTGAGACCAACGCCAAAAAAGTCTGCCTCCCTCCTTCTTAGGTGGCAGTGCATTCCCAGATCTCCTAAAGACCTCACATGTTGATGCTTAGATCCAGGGTTCACCCTTGCTCATTGACTCTTTTTTTTTTTTTTTTAATAATTTCTATTTTATGTGCATTGGTGTTTTGCCTGCATGTATGTCTGTGTGAGGATGCCAGATCTTGTAGAACTGAAGTTACAGACAGTTGTGAGCTACCATGTGGGTGCTGGGAATTGAACCCAGGTCCTCAGCAGCCAGTGCTCTTAACTGCTGAGCCATCTCTCCAGCCCCACTCAGTGACTCTTAGACTTTATGCTCCTCCTGGAGAAGTGGCGAGTGTTGGGAGCTGATATCCACTTGTGGGTTTGGTTCTTGGCTTCCGGGTAGCTTCTGACTTAACCTTTCTCCCACTCTATACTGACCATCAGAGGATGGGATAGGAGAAATGGGCAATGGAAAGTGACTGACTGGGGCTTGTCTTGCCTGTGCAGAATGGTCAGAGGCTGAGTGCAAGCTGAGACGATTGGAGTCAGGTTTCACGTGGCTCGGGACACAGACTGGATTGTGGAGTCAGGCTCCTGTCATGCTTATTGCCCTCTCACCTTCACAGGACAAGATCCAGAAGCTTTACGAGCGGAAGATAAAGGAGGGAATGGATATGAACTACATCATCCAAAGGAAGAAGGAGTTCCGGAACCCGAGGTGAGCTCCTCTGAGCCTGTAGGTGACAGTATGAGATGTGAACCAGGGACGCCTTGGGAAGCTTTCGAGGAGAGGTCCAGCTTTGATCCCATCTGAGCCCAAAGTGGCTTTACCCAAACTTCCACTTAGACTAGATGCCTGCTAGACACATCAGAGGTTTACAGATCAAATACAAGTTCAAGGTGTGAGCCACTGTGCAGTGCTGGCTAAGAGGCCTGGCTGAGTTCTGGTCACCAACTTGGTCCTAAAGGAGGATATTCAACAAGATAATCACTAGAGGTTCTTCCAACTCAAAAAACTTGGGTTTGCCTCTTGGTAAAAGGTTTTAGGGACAAAGCTATGTCTGGGTCTGTTGTTTGGGAGTCTTTAAGTCACTGTGTAGCCCTGGCTGGCCTCAAACTCAGAATCTGCCTGCCTCTGCCTCCCACATGCTACGATTTGAGTGCTATGAATAAAGGCTGCCCTACTGTGCCTGGCTATGTCTGGGTCTTATTCTTTCAAATGTTCAAACTATT